>ML783882.1:69923-96357 GCA_009831015.1 Picea engelmannii | reverse complement strand
CCCTTCTTTACCGCCTCAGGCGAAGGACCACCTGTGGTGCGGGTAGCCTCTGCCTCGTGCCGAGCTACCAAAGAGGCTGTAACCGGCTTCACAGCCGGATAGGTCGGATCCGTCCCCTACGGACAGATTTTGCTTATAACAGAGGGGAAATTGCAGTTCCTACCTTTCAAAAGCCATCAAAACAGTGTTCTGTCAAATCAAGGTGAGTTAGAATAGAATATTAGGAGAGAGAAACCATTATTCACTATCATTTTCTCATTGAATTCTTCCTATGTTTTCTCCCTTAGCCTTCACTATACTATAACCTTTGATCCCTTGTCTTTACCCATGTAGAAACCTCGGAAGAAGAAATATCACAAGGGAAGAATTGTGGTCAGAACTAAACCCTCAGACATGAACCTATTTGATGAAGAGACAATGGTTAAGGAATTTTTTCAAAGGGTGGGTTGCTATTCTTTTTTCCAAAACATGTAGACGGGACATCTTGAAGTGGCAAGGCAATTTTCCTTACATTTTGATGGCCTTAAGGCTAAGGTAGGAGACCTTGAGTTTGACGTGTCTGAAGCCTCTATTGCAACAACCATAGGGATTCCTAATACTTGTGAGAGATGGTTTAAATCCATGAATTTAAATACTTCCTTCTCCAAGGACTTCCTCAAACTAGATTATCAGACAAACAATTTGTCTAAGGGAGTGCCTAGAAGCCATCTAGTTCAATATTTTGACAAAATGTTGAAGATCATCCAAAGATACTTTACATGTGAGTGAAGGATTAATATGTTATACCCGTACCATATGAGGATTTTTCTTCATTTTACTGGTAACGATGAAATGAATATCCATTTCTATATTTTTAGGAGCATGGGGAAGATGTCTGATAGAGTCCAAGCCAAGTCCAAGGCTCTGGGCACTGGTGGATTTCACTATGGATTGATTAGGATGTTGGTCATGGAAGAATTGAAGAAGAGGAACATTCCTTGGGAAAAATTCATTGTTTCTTCTCACATGAAGTTTGATATAGCTTCAACACCTCAGTCAAACATGCAAATTCATTTTCCATCTACTATTGATGCTCTAGCAAGAACTAGAAAGAAAACAAAGAGTAAAATCATTACTCAAGACAAAGAGGTCATTAAGGAAGTTGAAGAGGAAGAGAGGGAGGTTTATCATTCTCCACAGAGAGACGTTTCACCCCCTCCTACACCTGAATTGGAATAAGTCCCTTTTATTATAGGACTTATCAATAAATGTAGAAATAAATAGATCTCCCTAGACCCACCTAGATCTAGAAAAAAACAAAACATAATATGATGCTTTCCCTAAGATTTTATCATTGAGTTTACTATTTAACAAAATGGGCAACATACCATTTAAATATCGCTTCCTCTTGCTGTTGTCTTCCAAGATACACTTTGGTGCTCCTATGATATTAGATCTGCAAGTGAACACAAGCCAACCAAAGTGAAAGAAATATAATATACTCAACAAGAACTTGTGCATGTGATCAAGGAATCATACAATAAAACAAAGCAAGTTTTATGGGAAAGAAACATATCACTGTATCATATTTAAATTGAAAGTGGATATTACAACATGTTGGCATAGAGGCAGACCCAAGGTTCAATGCTTCAACAATGCACTAACAAAATCCTAACTATCGACCCTTTCAGAAACACCTGGGAAGCAGATGAAGTCTCACCCAAGGTAGAGGTAGGGGTGTTTGTAGGACTCAAATGTCTGTAATCTAGCTGGGACACAAATATGTGATTACACCACTCTAACAAAGCACTTAATAGTTAGCATTCATCAGTATTTAACCCTTATTCACATTGCAAATTCAAGCCCTAATTATAGAACAATGCAATAACCAGATCTAACACATCTAAGCACTTAGCATATGGAAAGAGATCAGATCTAGCATTCATTCACATCACTAAGAACTTAATATATCATACCAGATTCATCTAAACATTCATTACTGCACTAAGCTTAAATTATATGAACAATATAACAACCATAATGCACAAAGCAACCATACCACAGGATATACGTGGTTCACCCCAGTGTGGGGCTACATCCACCAAATTTTATCTTCTTTATTATCTTATTTCAATCTTCTACAATCATAGAGCCCAAAAAAGACACTCTGCATAAGACATGAGATCTGCGTGCACCTCACCAGATCCTCCTTCCCCAAGTTAGGTTACAATACAAGCCTTCTTATACAGTTTTCACACAAGATTCTTACAATCATTTGCACTTAGCTCTGTAAGTCTTAACACATAGTATGCACAAAGCCTCTAGCTTCACACTAAGGTGATTCTATCAGGTCTACACTATCACACCCTCCTTATTACATCACCTAGCTATCTATTTATACATTACAAAATGGGCCTAAACATGGGTAAACCCATGGGCTGACATCCTGTACCCGTTACATAAACCCTAATCCCAAAACTGCCCTGAAAAGGGGCCGAGATCCCATGATATTCACTTCTCCTTGTGCTTTGCCTTCGACCAGCCTGTCGAAGTCCCAAAAATGGTCAAACATGACCAAGGTTCTCCAAAACTTGGTTGAGGGACAACAAGCCCCCAACACTCACCTATGACTCATCCCGAGTAACTCTGCTCTGGGTAACTCTGCCTTAAAATCCTTGAGCTTGGCTCGAGCTTCTTCGACATGCTGCTTTGCCAAGGCCTCTTGCTCAGCAAAATCCTGAATAACTGCCTCGGTCATAGGTCCTTCCAAGCATTGTTCGACTGTAGTGACTTCTTGTTCTAGTTTTGCTACTTGTCCTTCAATCTCCTCAAAAAGTAGGCAAGCTGCATCCTAGATTGGCTGGAGCTTCCAAGTCACTTCCATGACTTTTCTCTATATGGCATGGATCTGTTTTTGAGTCATGCACTATTCTTGGGATCTTTTCATTCACTCGACCACTGATAAGGGATTCAACTATGCTTGTACTATTGTTGCTTGCTTATTTTCTTCATGGAGCTGCGACTCCAATGTATTTAGTTCAGGGTCCTCAGTAAGGCGCTCATAATTCTGCGCACTTCAACTACTAAGATGTTTACATTCCAAAGTTGATGCCTTGATTCTATAGATCACGCTTCAGGGAGTTTCTTCTCGCTGGTCTCTCACTTCCTACATAGTGCTTGGTACTGCTTGTAACTCCAATTCTGCTACTCTCTGTTGAAGTTGCTGGATGGTTGCCGCAAGCTTTGCTACTTGACTCTCCACTGGGTATTCTTCTATCTATTCTAATCCTTTCATAGAGTGAAGTGCTCTGTTGACTACTTCTTTAACTCCAACCTGCTCCATGACCAGTTGTTCTTTCTCTTTTTGGATCTGCACTTTATCCTCTTCAAACTTGATTTGGAGGTCGTCCTTCTCTTGTTGTGCAACTCAACATTGCTCTATGACTTCCTCTTGTTCTTTATTCAGGGCCACTGTGGCCTATTCTTTTTCATCCTGCACATGACGAAGGTGAGCTTCTGTAACATCATCTATTCTATGGAGTTGGGAAAGCTCATCTCCCAACTCTGTTTATTTTGATGGAGGGGACGTTGTGGATACTGTGCGGAAAGAGTGAAGGGCTTGTTGTACCCCTCTCAGTTCTGCTTCAATTATTTTATACATGGTTTCTTGTTTTGCTTCATTTCTCTATAAAATATATTCTGAGCCATCTGATACGGCTGTGATAATGAATTTGAAGTCATCGCCCATGAGTATAGTCTGCAGCTCCTACTTACTAGATTTGGACTTCTTCCGCGATGTAGGTTTCATTGAGGAAACCTTTCTTTTCCTAGATGGCTTTGTGTCATCAGGGGGATTCTGTGGTGGTGTTACTTCACCCTACTTCTACTTGTCTTCTTCCCCTTCTTTCTCTTCTTTGTCCACTTCTTCATCTCCTTCTATGCTAGGTGAATATGATGTAGTTTCTTTTTATGTACTGTGTATTTCCTGTACATCTTCCTTATTTTTCTTCTTGCTACTATTGGGTGCATCATACTCTTTGCGAGTAACCACTAGACTTTGAATGAGGTCAGGGGTTGGAAATTTCTCCATGGTTAACTGTCACTAGGATTTCTTCAGGCCACTCCTTGGTGATTTCCTCCATGTCCTCCTCAGTGAGATTGTAATAGGACTAAATCTCTTCTTTATGTTCATCTCCGCACACAGTGGTATATATAATATTCCTATCTTTGCGGAATTTCACAATTGGTTTGAACCTGTCCAGTTTGTTCAGCACCATACGAGGGAAAGACTCAATAACCCTCTTTAACTGTAAGTATTAGGTATGGAGAACCACATTTGACTACCATTGTTTCCCCATATCACTCGAATACCAGAGCGTGGTGAACTTCATAGCTAGTGGATTGAACAAATCAATGTCAGGGAAGGTCACTCCTTCTGACATCTCCCAACCAATGAACATGATGAGGATAAAAAACTAGCTAAAATGGAACTCATAGCCCTAATATCAAGCTTCGTGGAATTCCTGTTCTAACTGGTTGATGAGGTAACTCACCCAGTTCATTTGTAATCCTTCCATGCATTTTCCTGTGAGGTCAACAACGAACCCCGTGACCTATGTGGGTCTGTTCTTCCTTACTAACTTACCAACGATCAACTGGCAGGCTAGGTGCACTGTGCCATTCTAGATGGAGGCTACCTTGTATCCTTGCTTCCCCTTATCGACATCGCCATAAGTGTCTTTAATATTCTGCACCAGAGAGCGATCTACAACCTTCCCTGGATAAAAGTCTTGTGGGTCTGGTCCTTGCATGCTTAATCTAATGATTCTATGGATCAACACCGGATCGATGGTGATACTCCTGCCCAACCACAGATAACCACCATGGAAGCACGACAACAGTATCTTAATGCACATGCTAACGTCCTGATGTCTTCCAAAGTGTGGTATCTTCATCACGTTCAAGATAGTGGACCTCCCAATGTCCATAGTACACAATTGGGGGATGATATTTGACTTCTTCTCCTTGGTCTTGGTCAAATATTTGTGAGGTGCGAACATGTCATAGCTCTTACGGTCTCCTAGGTTATATTCACTGATATTCAAGGTTGGAATCCTCTCCAATTGTGGTCTGACTGCTTGTATTCCCTTCGATAGGTACGTAGTGATGAATTTGTAGTCGAAGTCCCTCAGGACATAGTCACGACTCACCACACTATCCAGGGGTGGGATGTAGTCAGGTAGGATGGATGGTATTAGCTTCGTATTCACCAATTCATCACGATGCTTGGTTGTTTTATCGGTCACAGCTCAGGATGGTCCATATCCACAAGCAGTCGACGGGGAGGCTTGCACTCCTCTTGTCGATTAGGCTTGGATGCCTATGGACATCACCTTCTCAGCCATGAGGTCTATTGGAATCTCTTTGATGATTTTTTCTCCTGTGCTAATTTCATCTGACATGCACACTCAAGATCTGATATCTTAGGTCAGTGAACAACAATCAAGGTAAGAGAATGGATGGTGAGGTCTCAATGACCAGTACACGAAATCAACTAGTTCTCTATGGGCTCGGATAATCACAATTGGCAAAAGTGTTCTCGGTGCAACGCTTGATGGGATAAATAGACAATGTCATAACAAAATCTATCAATGGAAAGGAATTCCTCAATCAATGTTATTCCATCCGTTGTGGCACGTTCCAATGGTCCAAAGGAGAACGTTCTGACAATAACTGCATATCTAGCCATTATGGAGGGTCGTTCTAACAGTCATAATGCCTCCAATGGTCATATTATTCTGTCATGGAAAAGTGCCAATCTATGTTGTAATGATATTTCGACGATGTTCGAGTTCTGGAAACCTTCCTTCTATGAAGTCTTCCCTGGAACTTCTTGCAATTTTTCTAACTTTTCTTTCTTCTTACTGATCTTTCTAGCCTTCTTTCTTGTGATCTAAATCACTGGTTTCCTCTTTCCATTATCATTCTTATCTCCTCTTGGCATGATAACTTCACACTATGGAGGGTCTTTCATAGGGTTCAAGGGTAATACTTCTTCTCTTTCTAGGGTAGGTGCTCTACTCTCTTGTACATACAGGTGTCTCCAGTCTTCATGTGTCCTTTCAACTTTGACGTCCATATCTTTGGTCCTTAGTATCTTCGGCTGGTTCTATTTTTCTTCCAGTAAGTGCGCTATTCTCCTAGACATGAAATATCTTAGTTATTTCTTTTTCTATTCTAGATCCTCCTCTTATTGTTTCCTTCGTATATGATCTTTCTCAATACAGTTTTTTCCTAGAAAGATAACAAATGGGGCGTTGTTCTCAACAAATTTAATGCTCTCAAATTCTTCTTTTGTCGAAGTGCCATGACCACTCATAGATGTTTGGGTAAGTATTCCACATAGGGTTATCATATTTCCTCTAAATAATCCTATTCCTCCTAATGAAGGAACCATAGCAGGATTTCCCAAAATTTCCCAAGTTCTTTCTGTCATGATATTCACCTGTGTTTCCTCATCCAGGACATAGTCTATGTCAAAGTCTCCTATTCTTCTTTCTATTTACTCTTTCTCTTTTAATAACTCTGATAACTTGATATCTCTATGATCATTCAAGGTTTATTTCATCTGTAGTAATACAATCTCTGATTCTTTCTGGGGTTCTATCATATCCTTAGTTTCTTGGCTTGTCTCGTAGTTTTCTTGTCTCATATTCATCTTTTCAACTTTTGCAATCATTCTAGGTAAATACAAAACTTCATGGTCCATAGATTTATAGAAAAGAAAAATAGGACCTCTACCAGGGAATTCCTTAGCAAGATGTCCCGGTCTTCTGCAACTATAGCAAAGAGTTAATCCTCTCTTTCTTTTAAACAATCCCCAACCTTTCCTGTATTGTGCACTAGGATCACAGTAACTAACCTGCAAAAAATTCTTTCTAGGATCTTGCATCCATTTTTTAGTCCAAAAATTCTTTCTATGCATATGAATAATACATCTTTCACTAGTTCTATCAGATCTACTCATATCAAATCTTCTTTATTCTAGTTGAACCCTAGTTTTAAGACTAGGAATTTTTTTATAAAACATACTTAGATTTATTCTTTCGAAACAAAATTTTTCACTTATCTTGCCTTTCTCAGAGAACAAAGCTTCAATATCTTACCTCTTTTATTCAGATCAGGCTTCTCTTATTAGCACAGAGCTTCATAATTTAAGTAGACTGTTGTGAACTTAAGTAGCAGATCTATGCACATAGATTTCTCTTTTCTTCAGTTCCTAGCAATCACAGTTTTAGGTCCCAGCAAAAGAACCATTTGTTGGCACAGGGGAAGACCCAGGGTTCAATGCTTCAACAACGCACCAAAAAAACTCTAACTACCCTCCCTTTCGACAACATCTGCGAAGCAGATGAAGTCTCACCTGAGGTAGAGGTAGGGGTAGTTGCAAGACTCAAATGTCTACAACCTAGCTGGGACACAAATCTATGATTACACCACTCTAAAAAAGAACTTAGAAGTTATCATTCATCAATATTTAACCCTTATTCACATCGCAAATTCAAGCCCCAATTACAGAACAACGCAGTAACTAGATCTAACACATCTAAGCACTTAGCATATGGAAAGAGATTAGATATAGCATTCATTCACATCACCAAGCACTTAATCTATCATACCAGATTCATCTAAACATTCATTACTGCAATAATCTTAAATTATATGAACAATATAACAACCATAATGCACAAAACAACCATAACACAGGATATATGTGGTTCACCCTACAGTGGGGCTATGTTCACCAACGCTTCTCTTCTTTATTCACTTCTATCAATCTTCTATAAGAACAGAGCCCAAAAACCCCACTCCAGATAGGACAGGATATCTGCATGCACCTCGCTAGATCCTCCTTCCTCGAATTAGGTTACAACGCAAGCCTTCTTACACAGTCTACATAAAAGATTCTTACAATCACTTTCACTTAGCTTTGCAAGTCTTAACACATAGTATGCACAAAGCTTCTAGCTCTGCCCTAAGCCGATTCTATCAGGTCTACACTATAACACCCTCCTTATTACATCTCTTATATATCTATTTATACATTACAAAATGGGCCTAAACAGGGGTAAACCCATGGGCTGACATCCCATACCCATTACATAAAACCTAATCCCAAAATTTCCCTAAAAAAGGGCCGAGATCCCATGATCTCCACTTTTCCTTGTGCTTTGCCTTCGACCAGCCTGTTGAAGTTCCAAAAATGGTCAAACATGACCATGGTTCTCCAAAAATTTGTCGAGGGCCAACACAATAAAAGCCTTGATGTTGCAAGGTCCCCTTTGGATGACCCTTTTCTCCAACACACACACTTGCTCCGATCTTGAATGAATATGATCCATAATGACTTGATAAACTGAAATGAATCCCTCAAGTTTGAATTGAAGTAGAATTCCTCATCAAATTCTTATCCTATTTAATATTATCTTTCTTGAATGAACCTTCTGTGCTTAACCTTTTCCATGAGAGATCCCTCTTTATATAGGGGAAAGAAATATGGTTGAAGAGATTAAGATGATCCCACCAAATCAGAGAAATGAGTAGGATCCCAACCATACCAACCATAGGTCACCATGCCAAGGGACTTCAGCTAAACAATTGTGCACTCCTTTCACTTTCACTGTAAATTCACGTTATCTCTCTTGTGATTTTAAGTCTTTTTCGACTCGGCCTACACACTCCTTGTAGGAACTATGCACTCCTTGCACCAAGAATATTAGAAGAGAAATCAATGAAACTTATATAAGCATCAAAGACTTCCACTCTTAACCATAAAAATCATGTCTATACACAAAAGACATATTAGCAGGAAGACATACAAAAATATCACATGCATTCAATGAATTTAGGAATAGAGAACATAAAGAAACATCACATGTACTAAAATAACTCAGATAAACACAACACCATACATATGGAATCAAACCTCTGTTATTGTATTCATTCAGTAAATTACGTACATGGACTCCTAAAGCTCTTTGTAACTCTTCCTAAGCTTCAAAAAATCTCTCAGCAACAATAATATTCGACAACCTCTACCATAACATTCAACCACCTCATTTGGGCATACAATACATATATCTATACAACAAGGGTCTTCTCAAGCCTTCATATTGACTACTTCAATGTTGTCCTATCAGAACTTAAAAGTTAAGACACCTGTCTACTAAGGCCTTATGACAATAAAT
The DNA here is from genome assembly GCA_009831015.1 of Picea engelmannii. Classification (NCBI taxonomy): domain Eukaryota; kingdom Viridiplantae; phylum Streptophyta; class Pinopsida; order Pinales; family Pinaceae; genus Picea; species Picea engelmannii. The sequence continues at coordinate 87,130 of ML783882.1, read as the reverse complement.
GGCCATTACAATCAGATACGAGCTAATGCTCAACATTTGTACAAATCTTATTTGATATTTCAGGTGATTACACTTCAGTCGCCTTAGTTGATGGCTCTTGCCTTAAAACAATAAAATACCTTTAATACAATGTTTTCAAACTATCAAAACAAACGTTCCCTCCTTGGGATCATAGCTAATTTGAAATTCATGCGTTGGTGTTGCGTTGTCTTCCACTTGGCCTCTTTAATGTTGAAGGAAATTCTCTTGCATCACACCTCAACAATTGGAAGGAAAGAAAAGAAAAAGGTTTATGCTTGAATTGTGACAACAATCACAATAAGGGACATAAGTGTGGTGAGAATAAATTGTTCTACATAGATTGTGAAGATGAATAAGAAGAAGAAGAAGAACCATATCAAGATGAAAATGTAGAAGATATTTCTTCTAGAGAGTTGAATCCCACCATATCATGTAATGCATTGGCTAGAATTGTCACTCCTCAAACCCTCAATATCGAAGGATATATAAAAAAGAAAAAGGTAATAGTCATAATTTATTATGGCAGTACTCATAATTTCATTCACTATAAATTAGTCAAAGCTCTCAATTTCTTTATATATCCAGCTCTAGAGTTTCAAGTAATGATTTCAAATGGAGGAACTATCAATTTCTAAGGAAAGTTCCATAAGATCAATCTTACTATGGGGGAATATGTAATTAATATTCCAATTATTTCTATACCCATGGGTGGTGTTGATTCCGTACTAGGAGTCCAATGCTTACAATCATTGGGAATAATGGATTTTAATTTCAAGTACTTTTCATGAAATTTTCATTTGAAGGAAAGGAGATTGAGTTAAGGAGTATCACAAGGAAATCTAGTAAGGTGATGAGCTCTAATGGTATGACCAAATTATTGAAAAGGGGCATCAGGGTGTAATTGTACAACTATGATCACTAGATGTTCAAACATCTAAGCCATCTATTCCCCTAGATATACAAGGGATCATTGATAGGAATTCCAAAGTATTTGAAGATATTCCTAGATGTCTTCCACCCACTCGCGATCATGATCATGTTATTCACCTAATTCCCGGGAGTGTTCCTCTTGACATCAGGCCTTATAGATACCCTTATGCCCAGAAGAATGAAATTGAGTGTATGGTTGAAGAAATGTTATAGGCTGGAATTATTAGACCTAGCAAAAGTTCTTACTCTGCACTGGTGGTAATGGTACTCAAGAAAGAGGGATCATGGTGTATGTGTCTAGATTATAGAAATATCAACAAGATCACCATTAAAGATAATTTTCCCATTCTCGTCATTGATGAATTGTTAGATGAACTACATGGAGAAATATACTTCACAAATTTGGATCTACGTACAAGGTATCATCATATTAGAATGAAGGAATCAAATATCCCAAAAAAATCATTCTGAACTCATGAAGGACATTATGATTTTTTGGTCATGCATTTTTTCCTTGCGAATGCACCTTCCACATTCCAAAGGTTGATGAATTCTATTTTCAAGCCCTTCCTTCAAAACATTTTGTTAGTATTTTTTGATGATATACTAATCTATAGCAAGTCTTGGGAGGATCATGTTCGACATGTTGATAGGGTGCTACAACTACTAAAGGAGCAACAACTATATGCCAAACCATCCAAAAGTTTATTTGGGGTGAATGAGGTAGAGTACTTGGGTCATATTGTATCTCATGAAGGTGTCAAGGTATACCCTAACAATATTAAGTCCATGATGGACTAGCCAATTCCCAAAACATTGAATAATATTAGAGGATTTTTGGGTTTGATTACTACCGCAAGTTTGTTCGAAACTATGGAAGAATAGCAACACCTTTAATGGAATAAAATAAGAAGGATTCATTTTCATGGATTCCAAAGGAAACTCAAGATTTTGAAAAAATGAAAGAGTCAATGTGAAACTATCATGTCTTGACAACATTAGACTTCATAAAAACCTTTTATGGAATGTGATGCCTTAGGAAATGGCATTGGTGTTGTTCTAATGCAAGAAGGAAGGATCCTTGGTTTTGAATTTCGGTCACTCAAGGGAAATGACTTACCCAAAACCATTTATGAGAAGGAAATGATGGAAATAATACATGCATTGAAGCAATGACACCCTTACCTAATCTATAGGAATTTCAACGTCAAAATAGATCATGACAGCCTTAAATACTTCTTGGAATAAAGACTATCTTCAGAAGAACAATAAAAATGGCTGACCAAGATGTTGGGTTATGATTTTGAAATCATCTACAAAAAAGGGAAGCAAAATGTTGTGGAAGGTGCATTCTCAAGAAAGGATGAAGATGTTGAGGTCTTTCTCTGTGTTATCTTGATCATCCAACCTAATTGGGTAAGATAATCAAGGGATGAATGGAAGAATGACAGAAAAGTGTGGACTCTCATTCAAAGGTTGTAGCAGGATTCTAGTGCATTAGATACACTTACATGGAAAAATGATTCACTATGGTACAAAGATCTCTTATATTTATGTAATAACTCTCAATTCAAACAAAATATACTTTTTGAATTGCACACCTCTCTGGTAGGAGGGCACTCAATATTTTTGAAAACCTATCACATGGTCAAGAAGGAATGTTTTTGGGATGGCCTTAAAACTGATGTTCAAAGGTTTGTTGCAGAATGTTTGGTTTTCCAACAAAATAATGTGGAAAAAATTAAGACCCCAATTTTTTTACAACCATTAGCCATCCCAAGTCAGTGTTGGGAGAAGGTTTCCATGGATTTCCTCACAGGGTTACCAAAGTTTGAAGGAAAGAGTGTCATCATGGTGATTGTTAATAGTATTACCAAGTATGCATACTTTTGTGCACTCTCTCATCCTTTCAAATACAATATAGTTTCCACCACATTCATGGAGATAGTTCAAAATATACATGGAATCCCAAAGATTATTGTAAGTGACAGAGATCCCATATTCACTAGAAATTTTTTGAAGAAAATATTTTCTTGTTTGGGTACTCAATTGGCTCATAGCTCATCTTATCATTCTCAATTTGATGGATAAACTGAGATAGTGGAAAAATGTATGGAAGGATACCTTTGTTTCTTTGTCTCTAATAAACAAACACAATGGTTCAAGTGGTTACCCTTGGAAGAATGGTGGTATAGCACTTCTTTTCATGCTGCAACAAAAATGACACCATTTATGGCGCTCTATGGATATCACCCACCATCCATCACTTCTTATCTAAAATAAAAATTTATGGTTCTAGAAGTGGAATATCACAACGAGCATCAACAACAAGTTCTCCAAATCTTAAAGGATAACCTGACCATGGCACATAATCACATGAAACAACAAGCATATCAACATAGTAGTGAAATAGGTTTTGAAGTCGGGGATTGGGTATTTTTTAGACTACAACCATACAAACAGATGTCCCTCAAGTAAGCTAAGAAGGATAATAAATCATCACCAATGCACTATGGCCCTTATAAGGTGGTGCAAAATATTGGTACAATGGAATACAAATTGGAGCTACATGCATCTTCATGAGTACACCCAGTTTTCCATGTTTCATGCTTAAAGAAGGTTATAGGTGACAAGATCCTCATTCAAACTATATTTCCATAACTTGACAAAGAAGGCAAGAGCCATCAACTAAGGCCACTGAAGCTGACACATGCACAATTGTTTAGCTGAAGTGCAAAGAGTGTGCAATTACAGCTCGGAAGGGTTCAAAGGAGGAATCACCTCGAGCAGACAAAGCTCAGGAGAGATAGAGGAAAGTATTGCATAGATTGTGTAGGGTGTGCACGTATACTACTTTGAGTATAATGATCTCTGTTAAAAGACCTTGCAAGGAGTGCATAGGGATGACACCACTTAGAAGGTGTCAAAAATTTCTAAGGAAAAATAAATCTTTCAGGAGCTATTGGCCCTTAGTTATGGAAGGAAGCTAAGATCAAGGAAGAAAAGGTAAAACGAGAAATGTGCAGGAAACACAGTGACTGTCACTGGGTAGAAGTAATCAAAAGAGTAGAAAAGGTGGAGCGAAGTATGAAAAAGAAAGCTATTGGATGAGGAGATTAGGGGTGACAGATCAACAAGATAAAAGAATCATGGACAACTCAACAAGCAGAGAAAGACACCATTGAATGCTTTGGGGCACAGTGCGATGAGGAAGGAAAGACAGGATGGCGAAGCTCAAAAAACGTGAGTCAAGTTGACCTAGGGTTTTAGACACCTAGGGTTTTGGGTAATTAGGGTTTTGACACTTAGATTTCGACTTAAGGTTGTTGGTGAGGGACTGTAATGTATAAATAGAGGTCAAGAGGACCTAGGTCAGGTCAGTAGTAGCATTGGGTATCACTATTGATTGTGGTTGATTGAGATATTATTTTACTGTGAGAGAGAGAAGTGCTGAGAGTGAGATCCTTCTAGTATTGTAAGATCTTCAGCTAGGTGTGAAGAGTAGATCCTATAGCTGGGTGCATAGGAAGGGGAGAGAAGGAGAGAAGAAGAGAGAGGATCTGCTGGCCAAAGAATAGATCAAAACTGTAAGCTTTATCTTAATATATCATAAGCACAGTTTTGTGGATGTATCCCTAGAGAGAGGGTGAACCACGTACATTTTGTGTTGTATGTGTGATTGATGCCTGGATTTTTGTCATTGTTATGCTGTCATTTTCATTATTGTGTTATATCAGATCTATAGCTGCGCAGAGTAGATCTAGATGATAAGTGACACATGAATGCTACATTATTGTTGTATTAGTTCCACTTGATATTCCCCTAGTTGTATACATCTCTATCCTGCAACCCCCCTCTTATCTGCTTCGAGTGAGACTACATCTGCTTTGCAGGTGTTGCCAAAAGGGCCAGTAGCTAGGGATTTTTGGTGTGCTCTTGGAGTGAACCTCGGGTCTGCCCCTGCGCCAACAAATGGTTCCATTGTCAGGACATAAATATTTTTAAGGGAATGTCAAGGTGGTTCCCATCAAAGACAAAGATTCAAAAGTGTATAGAGGATCAAGAGAGGGACTTCGCTGAATTCCAAAACAAGAACCTTAAACTGAGTACTGAAGATTGGCAACAAAGATACATCTTCACTGGCATTCATGAGATCTTCTTTGGAGGAATTCACCAGGAGTTGTTTGAGTGGTTGGCTAGGTTATCTAATACCTAGTTCGAGATCATATCTATATCTCCTATGGTTTCAACATCAGCACTGATCCAGAAGGTCAAGAGAGTTGACAACGATGTATACAGAGAAGTAGATCATTGGTTTGATAGTACCATTGGAGGGTATATCACCGAGTTTGTTTTTGACAAAACATAATCATATAGCCAAGCCAAGAGATACTTTTTCAAAGGACCCAGAGGAAAAAAGTTTCACTTTCTGAAGCTGAGAATTAAGATGCTCTTGCATGAAAACCACATCTTGAAGATACAGTAGATTGGTCGGACCTGAAAAATGCTAATATTCAAGAACTCGGATAGCTACAATTACACAAAAGCAGGACATAAGCACAGTGGGAAAGTATTCTGAGGGGTTCACCTTGAGAACTTGTTTAAGAAAAAATACAGAAAAGAAGGTTTCTACAGTGGAGAAGAGGTAGATCTAACCGACAAAGAACATTCAAATCCCACCAGAACAGAAGAAGGGGAATTTGAATAACTTTTCCAAAGCGATCTTGAAACCTTAGGAACTGCATGGACTATTGAACTAAGTAACATTAATCCTCCTATTGTCTCAACAGTACCTTGCATTCAGAATGGTCAGAACCAACAGAGTCTTCATAGCATTGTTACTGGTAGCTCAACATCTACTCAGACAAGAAGCCTAGTCAGTTTTATGGAAGATGAAATGAGGCCCCCTATATTTAGAGGAGATGGATCTAAAGATCCATATCAACATTGGTTTCTTTTTGAATTCGTATGGAATATTAAAAGTATCACCGACGAAGCCATCAAGAGAACCCAGTTCAACACTATGCTAAGGGACCACGCAGTGAGCTAGTACATGAAACTTGTCCAAGGACTGGCACAGCCTAAGCCACTGAAAGAGATCAATAATGCATTGATTTTAGAGTTTAAGAAACCTAAGTCAAAGTCATAATGTATTACAGAGATAAAAGAGATCAAACAAAAGGTAGCATAACCTGTTTGGGAGTTCGACCAGAGATTCAAGACCCTAACAGGCTAATTAACTTTTCAGATCCCCAATGAAAAGAACAAAGAATGGTTCATCACTATGTTTTACCACACATCAGATTCCCTCTAATGCAAAAAAATATTTCATCGCAGGAAGAATCTTTCAAAATCTCCATGAAGCTTGAATCAACACATATGGGAGAATCAATCTCAGGCATGAGCCAGATCTTGAGTCAGCTAACCAGTTTATCTTTACAGGTCGAGGATATGAAGAAAGATAGGGAAAATACAAAAGGGAAGATGTCTAGTGTGTAAGATGCATATTAGAAGTTCATGATAAGGAACAATGTCCCTTATTTCATGAGTATTTGTCCTTAGGAGTGTCGAGCCCCTTGAAGCAAGTTAACCTACCCTAGTGTGATGTGTGCAGAAATACGCATCACCCATGTGAGTGCTATTACATGCAGAAGTATGTTCAGACACCCACAAACTTGTATTGCACATTCTATAAATCAGTGAGGCATGATGATCGAGATTGTAGATCTTATGATCTCATGCATGAGAGGTCAAGGGACATATACACGATTCAAGGTGAAGTACAACAAGAAGGAAACACTCTACAGTACAACTCTCCAGGGAGAGGAAACTTCAATCTTCGCGGTGGATACAGAGGACGAGGATGAGGAGGAGGTATGGGTTGAGTCCGAGGAAAAATAATATGTTATAATTGTGTGCAACCAAGACACTTAGTAAATGATTTTTGGAATCCTTGCACAACCTGGAGTTATTGTAACTCCTTCAAGCATGTTATAGAGGAATTCCCTATGCTACTGGCTAAGCTTCAGGAAAGATAAGGACCCCAATAGAACCCACAAGTACAACTGATATATGTTGAACCTCGCAGAATCAACCCTAGGGTCGTTGTCATTACTTGAGGAGGTGCTGCTACAGGAGAGGATAAAACAACCCAAAGAAAGATCATAGAAGAGTCATGTATCAGGAAAGATGAGGAGAAGACTCGGTATTTTGATGCAAAGAAATAAAGACGAATCTTTGAGGAAGTAAGACAGGAGTTCGAGAGGAACCAAGGTTTCTCATCTAGAATGAAACTAGAAGTAAAAGAGTACGGAATGCCTCAGGCATTTGATCAATTGGATGCACATAAAGAAGGAAAAGAGGTAAGTACGCTCATCAACTTTTTGTACACTTGTCTTAAATTAATTTAGGATGAGAAAGTTGTACAAGAGTTATAGAACCTAATCAGGCAATATGAGCTAGGAAAGGTAAACCCCTTGCTAAAAAGGGAAGTACACCAGATTGGTAAGAAGAGAAGAACAAACAAAGAATTAAATTTGAATGCTCAAATAGGAGAGTATGACATAGAATATGTGGTCCTTGACTTAGGGTTGGAGGTCAATGTCATGACGAAGCAAAATTGGGCACTGATGGGAAAACCCAAGATGATATATTCCCCTATTAGGCTTTGCATGGCTAATCAATAAGTTGTCAGCCCATTTGGATGATTGGATCATGTCCTTGTGGACATTGACAGAGTTATAACCTTTGCAGACTTTAAGGTAATTGAAATTGTTGATGATAGTTTCCCTTACCCTACATTACTAGGAATTGATTAGGCCTTCAACAATTCTACTGTGGTTGATTTAAAGAAAAGACACATGACATTTGAAGGAGATAGCCTTAGGGTCATTGCACCCTTAGATCCAGATGAAGGTCCGCAATACAGAGCTCATCAGAGAAGAATATTGTGCATATGAGATGGAAAACATCTATAAATTAACATCCAAATAGTAGGATTATATCAGCCCTACTGTCGATGGGAATCTAAGCTGGCAAAATGCCTGTTCATCAGATTCATAAGAAGCGCTAGAGAACTAGCAGAACCAGATGTATGAATTATCCACAAGGAGATGTTCTTGAATGACCATAGAATTTTGTTGGATTGGTACAACAATAAGTAACTTACCTACCTTTGATGGTATGATTCCTTTAGAATCCTTCTTGATGGACTTTGAAGCAATTGTACCAGCACAATAGAGGTTGTTGGCTATGGATGAGGCCCTAAAAGCTACACTAGAAAGATGGTGGGGGAAACATAAAAGAAATATCACAGAGTGGACACAATGTCGAACCTTGATGGCAGCACAGGTTTCAACACAAGTAGGAAGCTGCGAAGAACAATGGGTACATAGATTTATTAACATGCTGGACACGACCCCTATTAACTGGTACCTTCAAGAGGAGCTGTGACTTATCATTGCAGATTGGGAAGGTATGCTTCAGAATTTTGTAACTGCCTTTTTGTTTGAAAGTGAATTTCCTTTAGTAGATCAAGAATTAAAGATTGTGAGGAAGAAATCATTTAAGGAGGCATATAGCCTCCCTTTGGAGAAAGAAGAGGAAGAATGGACTACGCCATTCCATAAATTACAAGGATGTTACAACATTAATTCCGACGAAGATGATGATCCGAGGAAGGTAAACATTGCTGAGACAGAAGGCCATAGGGATGTGGAAGGACCAGGAGTTGAAATTCCATTCATTGGAAAGCTGATCAAGATAAATAATGTCAATATTGGGACAGAGGAGACACCAAATCTTGCCAATGTCAGAGATTACTGGGATGCTACTACCATTAACAAAATTACAGAATTACTGCATGAGTATCAGGACTTGTTCCCTACCAAGTTCACTGATATGAAGGGTATAAAAGGACCTATGGGAGAGATGAGAATACCTTCGAAGCTAGATGCAAAGCCAGTCAAGCAAATACCCTACAGATTGAACCCGAAATATAAGGAAAAAGTGAATATTGAGCTGGACAGAATGATGGAAGCAAGGATTATTGAACCTATCGAAGACTCACAGTGGATCAACCCTATGGTAGTACAAGACAAGAAGATCGGAGAGATCAGAATATGTGCGGACCTCAGAAAGATGAATGATGTCTGTTTGCATGACCCCTTTCCTACACCATTCACCGATGAAGTATTAGACAATGTGGGAGGCCAAGAGGTATATTATTTTACAGATGGATTTTCAGGATATCATCAAATCTGCATTGCCAAAGAGGACTGCCACAAGACCACATTTTCCATAGAATGGGGATCCTACCAATACAAATTGATGCCATTTGGACTAAAGAAATTCCCTAGCCATATTTTCTAGGGTGGTGGTCGAAGTCTTCAAAGAATTTTTGCATAAGTCCTTAGAAGACTATTTTGATGACTCGATTGTTTTTAGTTTGCTGAAAAACCATATTGAATGTCTAACACTAATGTTGGATAAATGCAAGCAATGTCAAATTGCTTTGAATTTGAAGAAGTGCATCTTCTTCTCACCATTTGGAGTATTATTAGGTCATATTGTATGCAAGCAAGGATTGTTGGTGGACCCATCCAAAATTGCAATTATAGTTGATTTTCCACCTCCTACCTCTGTCAAACAACTGCGCACTGCACTAGGACATACTAGCTATTACAAAAAATTTATCAAAGGATATGCTCAGATTACTGTGCCGATGGAGAAGTTATTAAAGAAAGACTGTCAATTTGGTTGGATAGAAGAATTCCAATAGATCTTCAACACACTGAAACAAAAGATGGTGACTGTGCCTATTCTGGCATTTCCAGATTGGAGCAAGGAATTTCATGTGCATGTTGATGCGTCTTCCATTGCATTAGGAGCAGTACTAGCACAACCTGGAGAAGGGGACATTGATCATTGATTAACATTTTCCAACATAAATCTATCCACCGCTAAAATTAATTACACCACTACAGAGAGAGAAGGATTAGCCATGGTGTATGCATTATAGAAATTCCACCACTACTTGTTGGGAGGACACTTTAAAATGTTTACTGATCACTCTGTGCTGAAGTACCTAGTCGAAAAACCATTGTTGGTGGGGTGAATATGCATATGGCTTCTCTTGTTTCAAGAATTTGATTTTGAGATCATAGTTAAGCCAAGAAGAATGAACAAGTGACCTGAACACCTATCGAAGTTGGCACATGGCAAAGAACCCATCCATCCAAGAATATGGATGACCACTTCACAGACATAGTCCAATTCCTGTCAACAGGAATGGATCCAAGTGAGTATACAATTTCCCAGAAGAAACAGCTAGTGGTGCGCGCTGCAGACTTTTCATTGATAGTCGGTCATCTATATAAGATGGGACCTGACGAGATACCAAGAAGATGTGTGATGGAAGAAGAGTTCCCACTGATCCTCATAGAAGCTCATGAAGGCATCACAGGAGTACATTACGCAAGCAAAGAAACTATGTAGAAGGTTTTGCGAGCTGGCCTTTGGTGGCCTACTTTACACATAGATGATAAAGAGTATACTAGAGCCTGTGATGTATGCCAGAGAATTGAAAAACCATCTAGAAGAGAAGAAATGCCACTAGCATTGTAGATGACCCTGCAAGCAATTGAAAAGTGGTCCATTGACTTCGTGGGACCTATAAACCCACCAGGAAAGTGCACAAGAGCAAGGTATATTATCACTGTGACATAATACCTGACTAGATGGGCCGAAGCAAGAGCAGTCAAGGAATGTAGTGAAACTACAACTGCACATTTATATTTGATGACATAATAACCAGGTTTGGATGCCTTAAGACCCTTATGAGCGATCAAGGCACTCATTTCATCAACAAGATAGTTGAAGCCCTAACTGAATAATTTGCAGTCCAGCATCAAAAGAGTAGACCATACCATCCACAAGTGAACAGAACGGTTGAAGAATTCAACAAAATATTGGAGACAACATTGACAAAGATTTGCATTGTGAACATGGATGACTAGGATTTAAGAATACCAGCAATACTCTGGGCTTATAGAACCACTTCCAAGAAATTAACAATGCATACCCCTTTCAAGTTGGTTTATGGTCTTGAAGTTGTTGTCCCGATGGAGTACTTGGTACCAAGCTTAAGAATTGTTTCATGGATGATATTGGCGTTATTCATGAGAGGCTTTCCTAGCTGGTTGAACTAGAAGAAGATAGATTTATTACAGGATTCCATCAGCAAGTACAGAAGGGAAGAGAGAAGGCCTATCATGACAGACACATCAAGAAGAAGGTGTTTAAGAAAGGTGATTTAGTACTGGTGTATAAGAATAAATTCATAAAACATCCAAGAAAGTTTAGAACACATTGGCTTGGACCATATGAGATCACCTATGTTACATAAGGAGGAGTTGTGTAGCTGAAGACATTGAAGGGAGAATGGAAAGAGGGATTAGTAAATGGGAATCAGATGAAGTTGTATTATGACAACTAGCTGCCTCACAGATCTCAGTAAAAGCAAGTAGAAAAGGGTCTAGGTACCAGGTGCAGTTGAAACTGGGTACCAGACATAGAAAAGAAAGTTTGCATAAGGAAGGGAAGGAGACATGGAGTAGAAAGAAAAGGTTGCACTCTGCAGTACAAAGTTGAAGTTACATGGAAGGATCATAACTGAAGTGCCTCGGGATGAGTCACAGGTGAGTGTTGGGGGCCTCTTGGCCCTTGGCTATGGAAGGAAGTGAAGATCAAGGAAGAAAAGGTAAAACAAGAACTGCGTGGGAAATAAGGTGATTGTCACCAGGCCAAAGTAAGCAAAAGAGCAGAAAAACTGGAGTGAAGTACGAAAAAGCAAGCTGTTGGATGAGGATAATAGGGATGACAGATCAACATGAGAAAATAATCATGGACAACTTAGCAAGCAGAGAAAGCCACCATTGGATGCTTTGGAGCACCGCGCGATGAGGAAGGAAAGACAAGCTGGCGAAGCCCAGAAAATGCGGGTCAATTTGACCTAGGGTTTTAGACACCTAGAGTTTTGGGTAATTAGGGTTTTGACACCTAGGTTTCGACCTAAGGCTGTTAGTGAGGGACTGTAATGTATAAATAGAGGTCGAGAGGACCTAGTTCGGGTTGGTAGTAGCATTGGGTATTGCTATTGATTGTGGTTGATTGAGAGATTATTGTACTGTGATAGAGAGAAGTGCCGAGAGTGAGAGCCTTCTAGTATTGTAAGATCTTCAGCTGGGTGCGAAGAGCAGATCCTGTACCTGGGTGCACAGGAAGGGGAGAGAAGGAGAGAACAAGAGAGAGGATCCGCTGGCTAGAGCGCAGATCAAAACTGTAAGCTTTATCTTAATATATCATAAGAACAGTTATGTGGATGTAGCCCTAGAGAGAGGGTGAATCACATACATTTTGTGCTGTATGTGTGATTGATGCCTGTATTCATGTCATTGTTATGTTGTCATTTGCATTATTGTGTTAGATCAGATCTATAGCTACGCAGAGTAGATATAGTTGATAAGTGACACACGAATGCTATGTTATTGTTGTATTAGTTGATCCGGATTTATGTAGAAACACAATGAAATATAGAAATACACATAAACACAGAGATGCAGTGGAAATAAGACTTCATTTCATTAAAAACAAATGACTGAAATATGCTTACAGATGGAATGGAAATAAACTAACTAGGCGCTAGTAGCTTATCTCTGAGAAGAGATGTGGCCGCTACTCGCATCCGTGAGAAGATGATTACAATGAGGCTTTGAAGGACTTTTTACAATAAATGGGAATGCAAAAATTCCTAGACATCCAAAAACCTAACCCTAGGAGATGAAGCACCAAAAGTCATGTGGGCCCCGTTTGGGTAAGTGAGTACATCAACTTCCCAGGGTCGTAACTTTTGCATACGATCTCCATTTTAGGCATGTGATAGCTCGTTGGAAAGGTATCATCGAGGAGATTCATTTTGGGGGCTCAATCATGCCTTTGGCTATCATTGAGAGCCTCGATCTCAAAAAAACTTCATTTCGACCCTCAAAATGGCCCTGGAAGTTAAAACCTGCTAAAAATAGTAAATTACCAAAATTGCCAGAAAGCCGTTTTGAGCCATTTGGAAAAGGTGGGTGGCCACCGATATCCACCTGGATCAATACTGTGTGAAAACTGAAAAACTGAAAGAAGTAATAGTGGGGGTCCAAGTGGAATAGGTGGGTAGCCACCAATATCGACCCAGATCATTCCTCCCCCCTTAGGAAGCAATGGTCCCCATTGCGTTGAGTTCCGCCATGAGATGAGGAAACTTCTGCTGGACTTGATACCTAGTGAGCTATTTTACTTGGTGAAGGAGTTGGCCTGCTTTGACAACTCGATATAGCAGAATCCTTTGTTTTTGGGTGTGCTTGATCTGTGTATCCATGATCGGATCAGTTCTGGCTTGTTCCATGCAATCTAGATTTAACTATGTTGGTGTGAGTTGTTCTTCCATGTCGGATGTGTCTAGTAGAGGTGGAAAGTAGGGATGAAGGCGATCCACATTGAACACTAGGTGCATAACAAGGAATGGTGGAATGTTGAGCTCAAAGTCATTTTCCCCTATAGCCTTGGTGAGGGTGTACGACCCATATCGAAGCGGATGAAGCTTTTGGTGGGGTCCAGAGAGGTGCTCCTTTTGCAAATGCAGCCACACTTTGTCACCAACTTGGAAGTTGTGTGGCACCCGATGTTGATCATGTCGTTGCTTGTACTTGGCATTGGCTCTGTCCAAGATGTCATGAACCTGTTGGTGGATGTGTTGAATGTGCTCAATGAAGTTGTTTGCCTTATCCACCTCAGACTGGACATGAGCTGAATCTTCCTGAGTAGCCACAAATGGCATGGCTATGTCAATGGGACATAGTGGCTGGAATCCCAAGCCCACTTGAAAGGGGTTGTGGCTAGTTGAGCTATGGAGAGCCCGATTGTAGCTGTGTTGTACATAGGGGAGGCTCTCATCCCATGTGCATGGATGATTTGAATTGTACATGCGAAGAATGTGTACGATCATCCGGTTGTCGACCTCTGTCCGACCATCAGTTTGCGAATGGAAAGTTGTTGACTTGGTGAGCTTGGTGTCCAACATCGACCAGAGGCTGGACCAAAATGTACTAAGGAACCTACTGTCCTGATCTGAGATGATAGACTGTGGGATCCCAAAGTGTACCCACACTCATTCAAAGAAGAGTTTAGCAGTGGCTTCTGCTATGATATTCTTCTTGTAGGCCATCATAATGGACATCTTCAAGAATCGGTCGATGATCAAAATCTAGACCAGGGGGCAAAATTTTGCTCAATTTTCAAAGTGCTCGGAATGCGACGAAAATGGTGCCATTGCATCCATCTTGTCTTCCTGATTTCGACAGTATATTTACTTTCTCAAATGGAGTCTGTATGGAGAAGATATCGCGATCTGTTCGCCGAGGCAAACAGGCAAAATTTTTATGCTGACTGGGCAGTCCATACATGCTGACTGGACAGAGGTCGTACAGTTGACGTGGCATCTATATGATGACATGGCACCTATTGACATTGCAGGTGACATGGCACATTTTGGTTGGTTGACTGTGAGCAAGTTATATGGTGACACGTGGCATCATTTTGGGCGAATGGTAGGGTGCCACGTGGCCCAATCATGGGCTGCCACATGGCACCCCTTCATTGGTTAATGGTTGATTGTGTAAAATGTGGGATTCCACGGGGTTCAACCCCAGGACCTCCCCCCACAGCATAGAGTCTTCGCGCGACTACCCGGCCATTGGGCCACGGGTATTGCTTGTTATATGTACCCATTTAAATATATTTAAACTTGTTTAAGGTTTCAAATGGTGGGGGGTCGGGCCAGGGCTTAGCCTCGACCCCGGTTCTATGCGATAAACCATGTGACTCTACCCATCGTGAAATAGACGCATTTTAAAGTTGGGATTTAAAGCCATGGTTTTATACGTATACATGTGACCAAAACACATGAAAATAGTGTGCAGGGAAGTTGGTATACGGAGCCCACGGTTCCATTACTATTCGCATATGACCACACCAAGTGTGCGCGGGGTTTTATGGTTGTTTAACGATTATCCTGTGGTTTCTTTTACATACAACCCGAGGTCCTATGTGTTAAACCATATGACCATGTTATATATCCTGACGGATATGTGCGTGGGGGTTGTTTAAAATTTGGTTATGTCGGTTTTATAATGGTTAGCCCCTTTCTATTTTGGCGCGTGGTCATATGCCACCATATGCCCGAGAGCTAGGCGGTTGGGGGCTGGAGGTGCCCTAACCATCCTACAGTTTGCATGGTTTTTCGGAACCATTTGGTGCCAGGTTTAAACGTGCATTTTGGAGCATGTTCTGGGTTCATGCACACAAAGGTGCGTTCTATAGAACCAGTTCCAGCAAAGTATAAGGAGGAAAATGGAGGAGGTCTAACTTTCTCAGTTTTTGGCCGATTGAGGTGTCGTAAAAGCCCAGCTAGGGGTTTTTGGACATGTTGGATCCATTGGTGCTGTTTTCAAGGCCATTTGAAGACTTCCTCTACAAGTTGTTCACCGTTGAAGTTTCAGGAAGCTCCGGGGAGCTTTAAGCCCTCTTTGATGGAGGACATGGTTTGGTGAGCCTATGTTTGTTTTCTGTGATTGAATAATCATTTTTGGCTAATTGATATGCTCTAAACACATTGGGACAGGTTTCAGAGGCTTTTGAGGACTTTTATAGGTGTTTTTTCCAAAGATAAGCTTAGGAAAGCTTATGGCCACATGTAGAAGAGGTTATGCCCGGATGAGCCATGATCCGTTTTCAGAGTTCTATTAGTCATTTTTGGGGTTTTTATGTGTTTTGATCTCAATGGTACAGTTTGTTTTTCCATTGGAGTTGAGAAGCAGCTTGTAAAATAACTTTTGACAAATTAATCCCAGAGAGCCAAGTCCATTATGGAGGCTCAAGGAGATGTAGCCTGGAGGGGGCTGAACTCCTTTATCAGCTTGTTCTTGTTGTGAGTTTGATGGTTTATTTGCTGCAAGTATTGTTGTTGTTTATTTATTTGAAGTACATATTTAACCATTTACAAGAACATTTGCTCACACATAAGCATTTAAAGAAAGAAGCACGAACTTAACACATAAGTTTTATATTGCATATTTATACACATGAAGCAAGGTCCTGTAAAGTTTATTTTAATGAAGTAGGGGTTCTTGAATAGCATAACAAGTCAACCTTATATTTTTAGATTAGGTGGTATCAGAGCATAAGTTTGTTTTGCTCATGTGTTTGCCATTGATAGGGTGAGATTTAGCTGTTGGATTTTGTGCAAGTTTTGTGTTGAAGTTTGATATCTTGCAAGGATGGCAGAAGCTTCAAGTATTGATAGTTCTCATACATTTCCATTTTCTAAAGAAGAAATTATACTCATGAGAGATTTGATGAAAGATATGTATGATAAGGACATTTCCCTTGAAGAGCAGTTGATGGCCATGAAGCAGGAGAAAGACCAGCTTTTGCAAAGGTTGCATGAGATGGAGATTCAACTCCATGAGGAAAAAGAAACCCTTACCAAGTACATGCATGAACATAAGGTATGAAGTGTTAGTTTATCTTCTAATTCCTCTAAAGATGAATGTTTTGGTGGTTTTGAGAGTCACACAAGAGGAATAGGGTCCAAGTTGTTGTTTAAAATGGGCTATGAAGGTAAAGGTTTGGGTAAACATGCACAAGGCATTGTTGAGCCTATTGTCGTTGAAGAAAGACCTAAGTATTGTGGTCTTGGATATGAACGGCAAGATGGAGCAAATTCCAAAGTCGAGGAGACAAGGGAAAAAGTTCCAAGCATAAACTTTGTTTCAAGTTCACCTCCTCAGGAAGGCTTTAAAGTTGAAAGTTCAATCCTTCCAGCATACAAGGCTTGTGTTCAAGATGAATGCAAATGTGTGGAACAAGAAAGTTGTGACAGTGATGAGGACAGGAACACTATTGATGGTCTTCAAAGGAGAGCCTGTAACTCTTCCGATTCACCTCCTCAAAGAGGCGATAAAGGTGAATGTTCAAGGTATAATTCTTCTTATTATTCAGTTGCATTTAATTATGTTAAGCATGATAAATTTGGAAGAAAGAATCCTTGTACATATTGTGGTTTGTATAACCATCATGTTTCAAAGTGTTGGAAAAGATTAACCGCTTTCAAGAAACTTTCTAAGCAAAGACAGCGTGAAAGGAGGATGCAA
>ML783882.1:46054-62175 GCA_009831015.1 Picea engelmannii | reverse complement strand
TGTGGACTTGGTGAGCTTGGTGTCCAACATCGACTAGAGGCTGGACCAAAATGTACTGAGGAACCTACTGTCCCGATCTGAGATGATAGACTATGGGATCCCAAAGTGTACCCACACTCGTTCAAAGAAGAGTTTAGCAGTGGATTCTGTTGTGATATTCTTCTTGCAGGCCATCATAATTGACATCTTCAAGAATCAGTCGATGACCACAAAAACACAGTCATTGCCATTCTTAGTAGAAGGAAGGCCTGACATGTAATCCATAGAGATGGATTCCCACGGTCGACTGGGGGTAGGAAGCGGAGTATAGAGGCCTTGCTTCTTGATGGTTGGTTTGGCAATGGCGCAAGCAGTGCAGGACTTGATGTACTTCCCGACATCTTGTCGAAGGTTCGGCCAATAGAAATACTTTTAAAGTACTGCCACGGTTTTCTCGACCCCGAAATGCCAAGCGACTCGACTGTATTTCACCTCCCAAATCATCTTGGCATGCTCGCTTGAAGGAACACAAAGGTGTCCCAAGTGACAAAGCAGGGCATCTTGGAGGTGAAAATTGGGAACTTGCTTACCCTCCAAGACTGTATTGTATGTGTGGTCGAATTCTGGATCACTTGTGTAGAGAAGTGGCCAATCAGAAGTCTCGTTCCCACAAGAGTTGAGCACAGTGGTTAGCGCCATGATGGGTGGTCGACTAAGGCAGTCTGCAACATTATTTGTGCTGCCTTTTTTGTACTTAATGTTCAAATGAAATTGTTGCAGGTATCTGGACCACTTCTGATGGTGATCGTTCTGCAACTTCCCTTGTGTCTATATGAACTACAGGGGTCGGTGGTCTGTGTGGATGACCGTTTCCTTTCCCAAAATGTAATGCTTCCATTACGGACAAGCCTGCATAATGGAATACATTTCTTTGTCATAAGTGGGATACTTCCGGACTGTGTCGGAAAGTGTCTCACTGTGATATGCCATTGGATGCCCATGTTGAGTAAGGACTGCCCCAATAGCATAGTCAGAGGCATCTGTCTTGATCTTAAATGGTTGTTGTAAGTATGGTAATGTGAGCACTGGTGTAGAGCAGAGGCGATGTTTCAACTCCCCGAACGCCTTCTGTTGAGATTCAGACCAAAATAATTTTTCTTTAGCTCCTCGCTTGGTGACTTGACTCAAGGGCCAAGTGATATGAGAGAATCCCAACACAAACCTACGGTAGAAATTGGCAAGACCTAAAAAGTTGCGGAGCTCTGTTAGGGTGGCTGGGGCTGGCCAATTCTGAATGACTTGGATCTTTGCTGGATCCACATGCACCCCCCACTCATCAATAATGTATCCCAGATACTGAACCTGGGTTATGCCAAAAGTGCATTTCTCCAAATTGGCACACAAATTGTGTTGCCGCAGTGTTTGGAGGACCTATCGGATATGGTGGAGGTGCTCTTCCCAAGTCTGGCTGAAGATCAGAATGTCATCCAAGTACACCACTACAAATGAGTTGGTGAATGGCCGTTAAATGCCATCCATTAGCCTCATGAAGGTTGCAGGGGCATTCGTCAACCCGAAAGGCATGACCAACCATTCGAAAAGGCCCTCCTTGGATTTGAATGTAGTCTTCCACACATTAGAGGGTTTGATTGGTACTTGGTGATACCCAGACTTTAGATCAATCTTGCTGAAATATTTTCCCCCCTTGAGTTGGTCCAGAAGGTCATCAATCCATGGGATCGGGTACCTATTCCAAACAATGATATTGTTCAGTGCCCGATAGTCAATACAGAGTCTCCAAGTCCCATCCTTCTTCTGCACCAATACGATCGAGCTCCCATAGGGCAATGAACTCGGCCGGATGTGACCTTTCTACAACAACTCTTGAATCTGCAAGATCAAAGGGTTCATGAAGCATAGGTTTCATAGGATTCATGGGGTAGAGAGTGTCAAGGAACCAAGAGGTGCAGAGGTTGGAGAAATACTCAACCATTTAATTGTGAGAGGGTTTGTGGAGGGCGGAGATTAACTCCACTAGTTTGGTGGTTGGAAGGTTTCAAGGTGTGGATTCGGGAACCTTCTCAGACTCTCAAAGAGAAAAATGGTCCTAAACAGTCCATCTGCAAGTGCCCAGAATCCTGAAACGAGACCGTAGCCATTGATTTCAGAGTGTGGAAGAAGATCTGAACCGTTGGTTCCCATGGCCACACGTCATTTGATCCATAGATTCGGAGGAGTGATACTCTAGAGGCACATGACATTGGAGTGTGGATAATTGTCAAAGCTCGAAATTATGAAGTGGCTTTAATCTATTGATTTGATAGTGGAAGGAGAACTGTTAGATCTCCTTCGGAGTTCATCTCTTTGAGAGATTCATTGTTTAGGGGATTTGGAGGTCCATTCTATCATAGCTCCCGAAGCTAGGAAGCTCTGAATTCCTAAATTGTGAAGAGTAAAGGGAACAAGCTGTCATGTTTTATCCCAGGGTCATGTGTACATCATCCTTGACCAAATCCCTCCAAAAGGTATTTTTTGCTTGAAGTAGAAGGAAAAGACCCGTGGAAAACAAAATTGAAGTTTCAGTCGAACTCGTGAGCTGATATAGCTCCTGAGGTTTTAAATATTCTTAGACCAGAAGGTCAAAAATCTCCAGGATGGGGAGGGGGGTATGCATCAATTGGTATTAGAGACATAATTAAGCTCTGTGTTGGGAAAATTTTGAATGATATTGCCACGAAGATGCAGGGACAAACATGTATCAAATCCAGCCATGGAAGAAGAAATGAGGAAAATTCGTTCCATATTAGATGCCATGGAGACAATGTAAAGGAGAGAACCCGATGATGTTGAAGTCAAAAAATATGAGAGTGAAGAGATGGAAGTGTAAGGAGCTGTAGGAGAATTCGTTGCAAATGAACGCTTGTTGAAATTTGTTGCAAGAATGGGAGCTAGAGAAAAATGGAAATCCCAATGTATGAAGGAAACTTGGATGTTTAAGAGCTACTAGATTGGATAATATCCCTAGACAAGTACTTCTATTATGAAGATATCAAAGATGAAAATAAGGTGAATCATATTGTTACCAGACTAAATGGATATGCGGCTCTATGGTGGGATAAACTACAAGATGACATAAGAAGCAAAGGTAAGAAAAAAATTAAAAGTTGGGATAAGATGGTATCCAAGCTAAAGGATTAGCTCATACCTAAAGACTATTAGATAAATCTGTTTAGGATATTGCAGAACCTAAGACAGAAGGGCTTATCAGTGAAGGAGTACACTGAGGAGTTTTATAGGCTGAACATCCGAACAGGACATCGTGAGAGTGTTCAAGAGAAGGTTTACAAGTATATTAATGTCCTGAGATATGAAATCCAGGATGAAAATAGCATGATGACAATGTGAACGGTGGAAGGTGCTTATCAAGTGGCACAGAAAGCCAAGGAGAAGTTGGCCAGGAAGAAAATCCAATGAAGCAGAGGAAGAACCCAAACAGAGGTAAGGGAATTGTCCGTGAAAATTCCCAAAAACCCAAAGCTGAGACTAAAAATCCCCATAGTCATATAGAAAGAGGAGGAAGCTCCATAGGGAGACAATATGGTGGTATAAATTATTTTCCTCGATGAAGAAGTAGAGGAGGAGAAGTAAGATGCTATTCATGTAGAAATACATGACATATGTCTTTGGAATTCCCTGAGAAGAAGAAGAAGAAAGAAGGAGGTGGAGAATCTCACATTTTTTAATCTCAAATAAGGAATGTGGAGGAAGAAGCAACAAAAGAAGGGAAATCCCTGATGATGATGAAAATTATCTTAAAGACAAAAAAGGAGGTGGAAACAATAGTCCATAGGAACAATCTATTTAGGATTGGTTGCAAGACCAAGGACAGGGTATCCAAGGTGATCATAGACAGTGGGAGCACTGATAATTTGGTATACATAAAAATGGTGGGGAAGCTGGAGTTGACACAACTGCACATCCGAATCCATACAAGGTATCAACGCTGCAAAAGGGACACGAAGTCATGCTAAGCCGACAATGTAATGTTGAATTTAAGATAGGGGGCTATAAAGGTGAGGTTTTGTGTGATGTAATACCCATGGACATTTGTCATGTTTTGTTGGGAATACCATGGCAGTTTGACATAAATGTCATACATGATGGGAGAAAGAATACTTACACCCTTGAGAAGAATGGTCGTACACACATGTTAGTGTCAGTGGAGGATAAGAAAGTGAAGAAATAAGTTAGCCCAATCATACTCCTCATGAGTGGGAAGGAACTCTTGATTGAAATCAAGAAGGAACAGGAGATGCAACTTGTTGTGGTGAGAAATCCATCCAAAGTCATCCTTACAAGTACTTTTGTGGATGATCTTCTTGTAGATATTCAAGAACCGTTGGATAATTTTGCTAATATTATGGTGGATGAATTACCTCGTTATTTTCCACCCATTAGGATCATCAGTCATCACATTGACCTTATTCCATAAGCAAGTTTTCCAAACAAAGTAGCATATAGGTTGACACCTCAAGAGAATGAAGACGTCAAGAACCAAGTCCAAGAATTGTTGGATAAGGGTTTGGTCAGAGAGAGTTTGATTCCATGCACAGTATAAACTGTGTTGAGTCCAAAGAAATATCGAGGATGGAGAATGTGCATAGATTCTAGAGCCATCAACAAGATTACCATTAGGTATATATTCCCTTTACCCAGAATGGATAGTTTGATGGATTGTTTGAGTGAAAAAACTTATTTTTCTAAGATAGATCTGAAAAATGGTTATCACCAGATAAGAATGAGAGATGGAGATGAATGCAAGACATCATTCAAGACAAATGAAGGATTGTATTAGTGGCTTGTTATGCCATTTGGATTAATAAATGCCACAAGAACATTCATGAGATTGATGAATGAAGTACTCAAAGACTTCATAGGAAAAATTGTAATTGTATATTTCGATGATATCCTAGTCTTCAGTAAAATTGAAGAAGAGCACTTAAGGCACTTGACACTAGTGATGAGGAGGTTGCAATAGGAGAATTTGTTGATAAATCTAAAGGTATGTTCTTTCATGAAGATAGAAATCATATAATTTTGTTTTGTGATCTATTCAAATGAATTGAAGATGGATCCAGAGAAGGTGAGGGCAATCAAAGAATGGCCTTCTCCAAGAAGCATGCTTGAGGTTAGAAGCTTCCATGGATTAACAAGTGTTTATAGGAAATTCATTAGGAATTTTAGTGTCGTTTGTGCACCTATCATGGACACCATAAAGAAAAAGAACAAGTATTTTAATTGGACAGAGGAAGATGAAAAATGATTCAGAGTATTGAAGAACAAGACAATAGAAAAACCTATTCTGGTCTTACCGGATTTCTAGAAAATATTTCAGGTGAGGTGTGATGCCAGTGAAGTAGCTATTGGTGCAGTCTTGATCCAAGACAATAAACCTATTTATTATTTCAATGAGAAGCTGAATGACACTAAGAGAAAGTATTCTACATATGATAAAGAGTTTTATGTTGTAATACAAGATCTAAAAAAGTGGAGGCACTATCTCATTCCAAGGGAGTTTTTCTTGTACAATGATAATCAGTCTTTACAATTCATAACCAGACAAGAGAAGTTAAACCAAAGACATGCTAAATGGGTAGAATTCATGTAGAATCTTACTTTCGTTACTAAGTACATTGGTGGTAGCACTAACAAATTTGTTGATGCTTTGACCAGGATATGTCTGATTATGTAGGAATTTCAAGTGGAGACCTTAGGGTTTGAATACCTTAAGAGAATGTATCATGAAGATCCAGATTTTAAAGAGGCTTATGAATCATGTGAGAACCATTTTCTAAGGGACAAAAGACAATGGATAGAGTATCTAATTCAAGATGGACTATTGTTCAAAGGAAGCCAACTCTATATTCTGAAATGCTCAATGAGAGAAAATTTGTTGAAAGAAAAACATAGTGGACGATTGGCTAGACATTTTGGCCATGACAAGACTTATGCACAACTGAATTCTTCATACCATTTTCCAAGTATGAGATCCGATGTGAAGAAATTTTTGGAAAGATGTAGAATATGCTAGTATGCAAAAGGGAAGCAATGGAACATTGGTATGTATCAACCATTTCCTATTCCATACGGGTCGTGGGATGCCATAAGCAAGGATTTTGTGTTAGGATTGCCAAGAACCCATAGGGGGAGTGATTCCATATTTTTTTTGGATGATAGATTTTAAAAAATGGCACACTCCATACCATGCTAGAAAACTAGTGATGCTACTCACATAGAAATTATTTTTTTAAGGAGGTTGTGAGATTGCATGGATTTCCTAGAAGTATAGTCTCAGAAAGAGATACCAAGTTCATGGGACACTTTTGGAGCACTCTATGGAAAAGGATGGGGACAAATTTGTCCATGATTTCAACATATCACCCTCAGACATATGGACAGACTGAGGTGGTAAATCAAAGTTTGGGAAATCTGTTGATAATTTTGGTCACTGAACATCACAGTCAGTGGGATCAAATTCTACCCTAGGTAGATTTTTCTTATGATGATTCTCCAAATAGAAGCACTGGAAAAATTCCATTTCAAATAGTCTATGGAATGCATCCAAGAGGAATTTTGGAGTTAAGGGATTTGAAACATGATGAGTTCAAGAGTGTAGGAGCAGAAGAAGTTTCCACAGAGATGCATAAGCTTCATGATCAGATAAAGAGACAATTGTAGGAGAGTAGTCAAAAGTATAAAATTCAAGATGATTAGAGAAGAAGAGAGGTTCAATTTGAAGTTGGATATCTAATTCTGGCACACCTAAGGAAGTAAAGGTTCCCAAGGGGAACATATAATAAATTGAATTTGAAGAAAATAGGACCATGCACGGTTCCCATAAAATTTGATGCTAATGCTTATGAGATTGAACTGCCAAAGGATGTGAGTATACCACCCATATTCAATGTTGCAAACATGTACCCTTACATGATGGATCACACAAGAGGATCAAATTATCAAAAATATATTCATTGGGAAAAAAATATGAGTACAGTAGAAAAGCCACAAATGGAGAAGATCATTGATCAAAGGATTAGTAAGAAGACTACGAGAAAAACTTATGTTGAGTACTTGGTGAAATGGAAGGGTCACCCAGCAAAGGATGCTAGTTGGGTTAATGAATTTGATATTCATAAGCGTAGAAGGATAGTGTAGGAGCTCATTGATAGGAGTCCATGAATTTTTGGCCGGAGGAATATGATGCAGGATCATTGCTTTCAACATTAAAGAGGTCAGGTGGAAGACAACGTAGCACTAGTGTGCACATTTCAAATTATCTTTGATCCCAAGGAGGGTGCATTTGTTTTTATATTTTGAAAACATTTTATTAAAGGTATTTTATTGTTTTGAGGAAAGAGCCATCACCTAAGGCCATTGAAGTGTAATCACCTTAAATATCAGATAAGATTTGTACAGATGTTGAGCATTAGCTCAGATATGATTGTAATGACCATTTATTGTCATAAGGACTTAGTAGATAGGTGTATTAAGTTCTGATAGGAAAACACTAAAATAGTCAATAGGAAGGCTCGATAAACCCCTCCTTGTATAGATATATGTATTGTATTCCCAAATGAGGCGGTCGAATGTTATGATAGAGATTTCTAAATACTATTGTTGCTAAGAGAGTTGTTGAAGCTTAGGAATAGTTAAAGAGAGATGTAGGAATCCATGTACATAATTTACTGAATGAATACAAGCATAGAGGCTTGATTCCATATGTATGGTGTTGTGTTCATCTGAGTTATCTGAGTACATGTGATATTTGATTATGTTCTATGTTCTTCAATTCACTAAATGCATGTGATATTTATTTCTGTCTTCCTGGTTATATTTATTTTGTGTATAAACATGATTTTTATGGTTAAGTGTAGAAGCATTTGATTCTTCTGTAAGTTTCATTGTTTTCTCTTCTGCAATTCTTGGTGAAAGGAGTGCACAGTTCCCACAAGGACTGCATAGGCCGATTTGAGATAGATTCAGAAGCTCAGGAGAGATAACGTGTATTTGCAGTGGAAGTGAAAGGAGTGCACAATTGATCAGTTGAAGTGAAAAGAGTATGCATTTTCTCAGTGAAGAGAAAAGTTTTGAGAAGACCCGTGCAAGGAGTGCATCAGAACAACACTTCCTTTAAGTGTTGAAGAAGTTCCAAAGGGGACGAATGCAAGGAGTGTGTAAGAGATATTTTCTTCAAAATATCTAAGTCCAAAGATTTCTCAGAAGTATCAGGATGAAAGGAGTGCGTCATCATTTCAAGACACCTCGAGGAACATAAGATCAGAAGAGATAGCGCATACAAGAGTGTAGCAGGAGAAACTTAGAAATGTTTCTAAGTTTAGAGGTTGTTGGTCACTATAATTTCTTATTTAACTAAACAATCAAGTGCTACATAAATTGTCAACCCAGGGAAGTTTGTTTATTTCAAAGGTAATCACGCACTATATATGCTCAATCTCAAAAAAAACCTAGAGTTGTAGTACGAACATATTAATCACACTTTTCCTTGAAAAAACTGAAGTTCTAACTTGAATTACAGGAAAGCAACCTACCTATTGCAGAGCACAAAGTTTAAAGAAATGATTAATTGAAGAATCCTGGATTACATTAAAATAACAACAAGATACTGCAACAAGAAAGACCAACTATTATGTAACCAGAGAACAGGACCCTATTCCCAAAGCAGGAATCTTCAGCACCTGTTTTCGATCATCACACTTCATGAACTCATTGCTTAACTGAAATAATTGACACACACACTGAAGTTTAACTAACCCTGATAGATAACAGGACCCTATTTCCTAAGCAGGAAAATTCATCACCTGTTTCTGATTAATACACTTTCATGAACTCATTAAAATAATTGAGATGCACTGAAGGCTAACTATCTCTAACAGAGAACAGGACCCTATTCCTGAAGCAAGAATCTTCATCACATGTCCCTGATTACCAAGCTTTCATAAATTCACCAAGAAGGATTTCTAACTAGAATGATTAACAGTTACCTAAGCATGAATTATATGAAAACAATGTAACAATCGGTGAAGCATATTTTCGCAAGACAGAGTTCAGTAAAGTAGTGTTTCAGCAAAATAGAGTTCAGTAAAGTAGTGTTTCAACAAAACATAATTTAATCAAGGCATAAAAAAAAATAACACTAACACACTACAAAGATAATGGGTGAATCTTGTGAAGAAGGTGAGCCCTCCCTTCTCATAAGATTCCCCTGAAACGAAAGGAACTAGAGGAAAATGCTTAGAACAATATTTTATTCATTTGTCAACTGTGTTACATTACAATCTGAAGTGAAACACATCCCTCTCCATGAAATCCTTTCTTAGCAAAAAGAAGATGATCTCTAATGATGATTTCCTCTTATTTAAAGAGGAGAATCCCTTCGATACAATTTGATCAACAAATTACATGTGTACATATGAGTCTTATTCTTAGTTAGATCGACTTTCTAAACTCGAATAGGATATCCTAGTCTCCCACAACAGAATGCTATTACAAGAGCTGAGTGAGGTGTTGTTGTTGTGGCTGGAGTAACAACTTCTTTATTTGTCTTCTTTTTACTGTTGTGTATGCTGTTTCAGCATTGCAAATCAAGGGGTTGTTTCAACCATGGGATTTGTGTTCTGATTGTTCCAGCGACTTGGTCTCAGACAACAGCGATGGTTAATGATAGCTCAAGGTGTGATTGTTGTGGTCAATCTATGTGAGTTTCTATTTCAGCATCGTTGACCATGGACTGTGTAACAACTTCTTGTTGTTTCAGCATCGTTGACCACGGACTGTGTAACAACTTCTTCTATGTGAGTTGTTGTTCCAACATTGTAGACCATGAAGAGTGTAACAACTTCTGTGAGTTGTTGTTTCAGCATCGTTGACCACGGACTGTGTAATGGCTTCTTGTTGTTTCAACATCGTTGACCATGGACTGTGTAACAACTTCTTGTTGTTTTAACAACAGGCCTCAATGCTAATCTGCAGTGTGAACTGTTTCAGCACTTATACATTTCTGATCAATGGTTAAGTACGAGAGTAATGTAAAATTATATGCAAAACGAATTAAACATACAGTAAAGAGAAGAGAGTTATATACCTTTGGAAAGATAGGGTAAGGTGATAATGTGAGTTTAAATGTGAGTGAAACAAGGTGTAAAGATAGCAAAAAGTGTGGCCAAAAAGGTACATTATATGGTCCTAATAGAGGCTTGGAAAGGCTCATAGGAGGAATCACCTTGAGCGGACAACTCAGGAGAGATAAAGGAAAGTGTTGTAGAGACTATGCAAGGTGTGCACCTATACTCCTTCAAGTATAACGATCTATGTTAAAATACCCTACAAGGAGTGCATAGGGCCAACACCACTTAGAAGGTTTCAAAACTTTCTAAGGAAAAATAATTTTTTCAGGAGCTCAAGTGGAGGAACAACTCAATGTGCCAGTCAGGGTTGAAACCCTTTGAATCTTCAAGATCAGACGAACTGGCACTAAAAATATCTAAGGAAGGAACATTTATTGAAGGCAAGAGATGGATAGATGATATCCATTCAGGAGTTAGCCGAAGATTCGAAAATCATCATATCTAGGAGAGTTTCACAGAAGTTAAGTGGGGAAGTCCTTCGAAATTCACACATTTGGAGGATTTGAAGTGTGGAGGTATCTAGAAACCTGAAGTCCAGAAGGTCTGAGCTAATTGTGACTGTCCAATTGAAGGAATTAAAGAGTGGAGTCATGAGTTCCATACTTCCGAAGACCCATAGGCCTGCAATCCATCAAGACCATCAATATTGAAGATAGGTGTAACCAGATCAAAGGGTTCGGGGAGAAAAGGTTTCATAGGGTTCGTGGAGTAGAGAGTTTCAAGGCACCTTCAGTCTAAAAGGTCGAAGCAAGCCTCAACCGTTGATTTGTGAGAGGATACATGGAGGGAGGATATTAAATCCGCTATTTCAATGTTTAGAAGGTTGCAAGGTGTGGAGTTGGGAACCTCACCAGAATCTCGAAGCCCGAAATGATCCTATACTATCCATATGAAAGCGCTCAGGATCTCGAAACAAGGCCCTATCCATTGATTTCATATTGTGGAAGAATATCTGAACCATTTTTTCCTGTGGCCATGCATCGTTTGATCCAAATATTCGAAGGAGTGATACTCCAGGAGCACATGACATTGTAGTGTGTAGAATTTTCAAAGTCTAGAATTGTGAAGTGTCTTGAAGCTATCAATCTGACAGTGGAAGGAGAACCATTATATCTCCTTTGGAGTTCGACGCTTTGGGAGATTTGTTGATCGGGGGATTTGGAGGTCCATTCTGTCGGAGCTCCCGAATCTAGGAAGCTATGAAGTCCCAAATTGGGTGGAGTAAACGGAATAAGCCCTCATATTTTAGCCTAGGGTTAGGTGGACATCATTATTGACCATCAAAATCCCTCCAAAAGGTATTTTTGGTGCAAATTATAAGGAAAAGACCCGTGGAAAATGAAATTGAAGGTTCAGTTGAACCTGCGAGCTGATCCAACTCCCGAAGTTTGAAATATCCTTAGATCGAGAAGTCATTAGGCTCCAAGAGGGGGAGGTGGTTTTCATCAAGGTGTCAACCTTGTAGGTTGAGGTGGTTTAGAATAAGTAACATTATTCTCTTAATATATGTTAGGAGTGGTCTTTCTAGTATCCATATCCATATTTTTACTTTCAACATTTCTCGCCACTCTGAACGCATTCTCCAATGATTTGGGTTCCAAAAAGAAAACCTCATGTTGAATGTTATGATTTAAATTTCTTGTGAATACATCAATTAGGTATTCTTCTGGCATATTTGTTACCTTTATATTCAATCTTTTGAAGTTCTCAATGTTCTTCGCAACTGAACCCTTTTGCTTGAGATTTATCAATTGGCTGACGAAGGTATTGCTCCTTGTATCCTCATACTATGCTATCATTTCTTCCATGAAAATTTTCCAAGTGACAAGTGATATGCGAGAACAAATCCATCGATACCACATAAATTGATTAGGTTCTAAATATAAAGATGCAATTTGTACCTTTTGTGTGTGTGGCACATCATGTAGATCAAATAACTTCTCCATTTGGAGTATCCATGTGACTGGATCCTTGCCATCAAATTTAATCATATCGATCTTAGGAAAGTGGTTGGTCTTCGAACCAAGGTTGGAGTTTCCAGAATCATGATTCATGTTCGTTTTGTCCTCATCATGAATTTCTTGGGATACATTGTCACTTTCAGGCGACCTCTTTGTTAACAAGTTTCTCAATCCTTCCATGATATCCCCCTTTAAACCATCCATCTTAGTATCCATTATCACTTCCAGCTTAGCTTTAGTTAAATACATCATCCCTTGTAGTTCATCTTTATTTACTGCCTTCTTTTGTAAATTATTTATGTCCCTGTTCATTTCTTCACCTTCATCAAGAGTCCAGTTAGGGTTTTGTGAAGGCTTATTTGGTGTATAATTTCCCTTTTTTGGTGGCATGTTGGCCAAGTGTCACTGCAAGGTAGGAATTCCTAATTGGCTTAGGTAGAGGTCCTCACAGACAAAGGAGTGTCAGGTGCTATAGCTCTCTGATATATGTGTGGGTCCAATAATAGTAATTGACCCAATATCTCAGGGAACTAACTAACGAGGCTTGACCATGCCCTTAGATGTACTATATGACTACCCCGGTACTAGAGAGCGATCTCCCCAAGTGTTGTTTTTGGTGTACTATAGCAACAAGATGGCCAAAATGTTTACTTGGTAAGTCTCAAGATTCTTGGGGGGCTCTCTATATACACTAGGTACGTGGGAGCTCAAATATATATTATTATTGTCTAATGCACAATTGTTCAAAAGGGGCCTTCTGATATACTCTAGGTACGTGGAAGAACCACATAGTCCCCAGGTTGTAATGTTGACCAGTATCGACAACCTCTATGTTTAAAGACGTAGGAAAACAATTGTACCTAAACAAAACCCTAATTTTCTCTCAAATTTATGTGATACTCCTTTTATCCCACTTTATTCTACTTTTTGAATCACCCCAATTGAATCTTCTAGTCAAAATATATGCAAATTTCCAAAACAAAACGCAGCTTTTAAACCCTGATTTGGAGGTTGTTCTCCTATCTGACCTTTCTTTTGTTTTATCTTTACAATTTTGTCCCTTCGAGGTCTTAAATTTCATTTTGTAGTTCTTTGATATGTCCTCTCTGCAATTCCATAGGTTTGATCAAAATTGGATGTGCCAAGTGGAATTTATCGTGATTTCCCCATGCCTTGTTGATTTTTGTCCTTTCCAGGAGAGCGTACTTGTAAAGTGTTCCTAGCGCACAATATATGTTATATTATTATACAAGTTGCATCATAAATACTATAGAATATCCACTATCCAATGCAATGGATCTCACTTAATTTGGATACTCATTGAATATGATATCATTGTTTTACTTGGAACACTTGTTTGATCATAGTTAATAGGATTGGTGAGCTACCCTATCTTACACAAGATGTATCTCCAAAATTAGGATGACCTAGAATATAAAATGTTTACCCCAGATACCTTGATAATTCCTATGAATATCCTCTGTGTTTCACAGTATGAAGCATCACAGAAACAAATTTATGGTGAAAATTTTGTGATGACTAAATTCAGGATGATTCAGGAGCCCGATCTTCCATAGGCTATATCTCCAAAAGTATAAATTCCCATAAGTTGGTATTTGAACCACAAGTCATTTTATCTGTCTAATAAATATATCCCAAGGAATTTCTTTTGAAATATCCCATACAAAAATTTATAGCAAAACTTCCAAGGTGTCTCAGATGCAACAGAGAAACCCCAAGACCTTGATCTCTGAATACAAATGTTAGGAACCAAATATAAAAATAGAATAAAAACCTAAGAATAAGTACTCAACACATTAAAAAAGAGAGAAATTCAGATAATAATCTTGTTCGAGGGGGAAGCCTATTGATACTGAGAGGGGGGTGAATCAGTATCAGGTAAAATTTAAAAACCTTTTTCAACTTATAATTAAACCATTCAATTATATCCAATGATAAATGAACAATAGTATAAGAGTTACACCAATACACCACAATACACCATGCACAATATATGCGAAATAATCAATAGTTTTTGTTCAAGGGAAGTAATGACTTCCAAAGGTAGCTACAGCTTCCAAATTTAAAGGGAGGGATAAACCTCCAAGATGAAGATACAATCTTCCAATTTCAAGAGAGATTTTAACTCTCCATCCTTTCCCCTTCCTTCCACCCAAGAATATATGAGAGATAATAAAACTTTACATTAAATCATCACCATCAACCAATCATCACATAGAACCTGATAATGCTTCCTGAGACTTCTTCAATTTTTGAAATTCTTCAATTCTTGTAGTACTCTGATCCTATAGATAATATTACTCAATGTGTTCTCTGAAACTCCTCCATTTTTAACTCCTTTAATCCTCCCCAAAAAGAGGTTATAGAAAGAATGGTAGACTTTATTCAATTTTGGTCTATTCAGAAGACCCAACTTGTACAACATGTCCCACGCTCCATATTTCACATATGATTCTGAAACTTGCAAAAAAGAAACTACAGTCCTTACTCTTTCCAATGGAAGTGGTCCCACTTCATTTGGATCCTTTATGAAGAAGTTATGACTGTTTTACCCGGAACACCTGTTTATTGACTAGCTTCAGGACTGGTCACAAACCCTATCTTCCACAGAGTGTATATCCATAATTATAGCGAATGAAGAGATGAAATTTTTACCAGAGGTAACTTGATATGTCGTCTCAATACATAGTGATTTCACCATCTGAATCATTCTAGAACAAAATTTATAGAAAAAATGGTAAGATGACCTGAAAATAACATACCTTAGAACACATCACCAAAAGACTTCATCCTCCCTTGAAATCTGGCCTTCTTTTACTTCTTATTTCCTATGAAATTTGACTTGTATCAAAATGAATGTATAATGATGTTTATTTATACCATTTATGTCACTTCATTTTAACATTAGGGCTGACATGACACTTTCTTATTTTGTAATTCTTTTCTTTAATTATCTTCGAGGCCTACATGTACTTCCTTCTTCAATTCACTTTGTCATATTCAAAAATTCATTTCTCCTCAACCATGAGGATCCACGTGACATGCCACATACTACCGGAAACAACATGATGTATACTATCAATTCATGGGTGTTGTATATGCATGTGCATTGTCCTTCATGTCCAAATACCTTTATCAATCTTGCGGTCCAAAACCCATGACTAGGGTTGACATCAATGACAACAACCAATATTCCAACAATCTCCCCCTTTGTCATTGATGGAAACACTCATGCTCCCCCTATCATCATGATCCCAATTTCTCTCCCCCTTTGACATCAATGGAAAAGGTTAGGGCTTCTCCCCCTGAGTTTAATGAGAAAAGGTAACCTTCTTCTTTGGGGTTGCTCCCCCTAAACATGTGGCACTCAATAATACTTCATCCTTATTTTTGGTCTTTGGGACTTTTTCTTCCTTGGAATCATTTTGTGTGGCTTATGTCTTCTCTATATTCTTCACGTCTAGGATGTATATGTTGTCCGATCTTCTTGTTGCAGTTGCAACCAATATTCTCGAGTTATTTTCTCTGATTTTACATTTTCAGGAGTCAAACGTAAGAGTGTATCCTTGATCACATATTTTACTAACACTGAGGAGATTATGCTTCAGATATTCAACCAATAGGAATTTTCCTACTTTTACATTTTCACTTCCAAGATTTACAGTTCCTTTTCCAAGTATTTTGGTAGATGAGTCATTTCCAAATGCAACATTTCCACCTCTTTTCTTCAAGTTGACAAATTTGCTTTGATCTCCGATCATATGCGATGAGCACCCACTTTCTATGAACCATTCATATTCTTCTTTGCATTCTTTGTTAGGATATTTAGACACTTAGGAGTTAGTTAAGATCTACTTGGTCTAAAATGTCGTTAGGTAAAAGTGTGTTTCTTTAGTATGCATTAGTATGCATTTGTAGTTAGGAAATCCGATGGTCACGATATGTTCCCGACATA
>ML783882.1:25657-38514 GCA_009831015.1 Picea engelmannii | reverse complement strand
TTATATCCAATGAGAAATGAACAATAGTATAAGAGTTACACCAATACACCACAATACACCATGCACAATATATGAGAAATAATCAATAGTTTTTGTTCAAGGGAAGTAATGACTTCCAAAGGTAGCTACAGCTTCGAAATGTAGAGGGAGGGATAAAACTCCAAAATTAATATATAATCCTACAATATCAAGAGAGAGTTGAACTCTCCATCCTTGCCCCTTCCTTCCACCCAATAATATATGAGAGATAATAAAACTTTACATTAAATCATCACCATCAACTAATCATCACATAGAACTTGATAATGCTTCCTGAGAATTCTTCAATTTCTGCAATTATTCAATTCTTGGAGTACTTTGATCCTATAGATAATATTACTCAATGTATTCTCTGAAACTCCTCCAATTTTCACTCCTTGAATCCTCCCCAAAAAGAGGTTATAAAAAGAATGGTAGACTTTATTCAATTATAGTCTATTTAGAAGACCCAACTTGTATAGCATGCCCCGCTCTCAATATTTAACATCCTATTATGAAACTCTCACACAAGAAACTATAGTCCGTACGATTTCCAATGGAAGTGGTCCCACTTCATTTGGATTATGTATGAAGAATTTATGACTATTTTACCCGAAACACTTGTTTATTGACTAGCTTCAGGACTGGTCACAAACCCTATCTTCCACAGAGTGTATCTCCATAATTATAGTGAATCAAGAGCTGAAATTTTTACCAAGGGTACCTTGATATGTCTTCTCAATACCATAGTGATTTCACCATCTGAATTGTTCTAGAAAAAACGTTGTAGCAAAAATGGTAAGATGACCTGAAAATAACATACCTTAGAACACATCACCAAAAGACTTCATCCTCCCTTGAAATCCAACCTTCTTTTACTTCTTATTTCCTATGAAATTTGACTTGTATCAAAATGAATGTATAATGATGTTTATTTATACCATTTATGTCACTTCATTTTAACATTAGGGCCGGCTTGACACTTTCTTATTTTGTAACTCTTTTCTTTAATTATCTTTAGGGCCTACATGTACTTCCTTCTTCAATTCACTTTGTCATCTTCAAAAATTCATTTCTCCTCGACCATGAGGATCCATGTGATGTGCCACATACCACCAGAAACAACATGATGTATACTATCCATTCATGGGTGTTGAATATGCATGTGCATTGTCCTTCATGTCCAAATACCTTTATCAATATTGCGGTCCAAAACCCATGACTAGGGTTGACATCAATGACAACAACCAATATTCCAACAAATCCTCCTTATACATCATATGAATTCACAAATAAAATATGATTCCAAATGAAAATGTATCATTGGTATATATAGGAGACTAGGAGGTACAATTACAACTAATGGACCCAAGCCGACATAAATAAAACAACAATACTAATGTAATATGCCTCAATTAAGGGGTAATGTTCCACTATTTAGGGCTTAACAAAGACTCACAATCATCTTCATTCCTTGGCAATTGGTATGATGTAACTGGCTCTCCACATGTTTTCCTTGGAGATAGATCTGATGGGTGGCAAGGGACGCACATCCCGAATGTAGCCTCATGATGGAAATATTAACACTCTATCTGGGGGAATTCTAGTATTATATAATTATAATAAGTGGTTATACTTATTAAATGTATACTAATAAATATACTAATTATATAATAATATAAAAAAGATACAAAACCTTAATTAAAAGGAAAAAAAAAAAGACTATATAAATAGAAAGAAAGAGAAGCTTTTGCACCTATTTAAGATGTATCCTAAGAAATTCTAGAGGAAGATTCTAAATAGTTAAACTAAATAAAATAATAGGATTCACTTGAAGGATCGTAATTTCCACCTTAAAAATATTTAAGAATCCCCTAATGTCAGGGACAACATTTCAAATAGTTCTACAAAGGTTGATGTGTTTTCTATATATTACATTAATTTGGGTGTTAAGTGGCTCTCAAAAGGAAAATATAAGGACATTGGAGGTTACTGAGAAGAGATATTAAAAATTGGAGGACCTATCCTCATCCCTCACATACACAAGCTCTTCAATTTAGTTGTACAACAAGGTTTCCCAAAACCTTGGACTCAAAGCCTAATTGTACCTATTTTTAAAAGTGGGGATAAGATAAATACCTTTAATTATAGGACCATTATGATTAGCCCCATTTTAGCTAAGTTATACATAATTATTTTGGAAAAGAAAATAAATACATGACTATAAATAAATGGAGAAAGAGATAAAGGATATGCTAGGTCTAGAGGATACCATTCAACTATGGACCACCTTGACACATTTAGGATCATTGCAAAGGAGTTTTGTAAGGATAAAATGAATCTCCTTTGTTGTTTCTTTGATTTTAGAAATATTTTTACACTGTGCCCATGACTAACCGTTTGAATAGGTTAGAAGAGCTTAAAGTCCCTTTGGATATAAGAGTTATTGCAGTAAGGCTATATGAGAAACCGATTTTCAAGTTTAGGAACATTGAGGGTTGGTTGAAAGAAACTAACCATAATATAGGAGTTGAGCAAGGTTTCCCCTTGTAGTCTACCCTTTTCAACATCTATTTGATAAGTTATAATATTTTTTGGAGGATGCAGGTTGTCTTGGCCCGACTCTCACTAGTATAATCATCATCCTTTTTCTTTATGTTGATGATATTGTTCTTATGGAGAAGTATCCATATGACATAGGTAAGCAACTTATAATCCTCAAGAACATTTTCTCTAGTATGGGCATGACCGTGAACACTGACAAAACAAAGGGTATGATAATTGAATCTAAAAACATCACCTGTGATACGTTTGCATATGACAACAATATATTGGAGGAAGTTCCTTCATATAAATATCTTGTAATCAATATTCACCAAAAGCTCAAATGGAACTATACCATTGATAAAGAGATAAATGGATGGTGGAAAACTTATAATGCACTTGAAAAAAATTGTAAATCAATGGAAATTTAGCTTTGGGATAAGAAAAAAATTCTTCTTTCATACTCTCATCACTCTATTTTTCCTATATGGATGTGAAGTTTGGGGTTGTAGTATCTCTAGAGAATATTTGAGAAATATAGAACATATCCAAAATAATTTTGTAACTTATGATCTCAAAATTAAGGGAAATACACCCTATCCTATTCTCCTCATATAAAAAATTATTTACCCCATCGAGAGTATTTCCATCATTAGATATCTAACTTACAAGAACAATATAAACAACATGGACGACAAGAGGATCCCCAAAATTTCTTCAAACTCTAGCCAAAACCACTAGAATCTCAAGAGAGGATGGCACAAAGATACCAAATACTGGCTAAATAAATTGGGAATACAAGAAGAAGCCATCCAATCTAGAATATCAATAATATTACAAATATTATCACTTCTAAATTTAAGAAGAATATGTGGTGTGATAATGAATTAGTGGATAAAATGAAACTAATATACTACAAGGAGGTGGTCAACCCTAATTTAGAATATCAAAAATACCTCTTAGTTTTAAAAAGTGCAAAGAAGAAAATCAACATTAGTAAAATAAGAACAAACTCTCACAAGCTACATAGTGAAATTGGGCATTGGACAACTTCCAAAACACTATGGGATAAAAGAATCTACCATATTTGTCACACTAAAAGGGTAGAATATGAAAAACACTTGTGTATTCCCAAATTAGATCCCAATTTAAAAATATTTTCCACAATACAGACCTTCCTAACCTCCTAAGTCATCAAGACTATGGTAATCTTGGAACTCTTCTATCAATGTTCTTTTAGCACATAAATACAATTTTAAAGATATCAAAGTAATCTCTTTTATTTATTAAGGTATGATAGAACAATTGGTCTCAGTGAATGTAATAATCATTATCATCATCATAATAATATAATGTAGTACTAATGTGAAAGGGAAACACACACACACACACACACACACACACACACATGGCATAGCTTGTTATATAAAAACAAACATCTATCCTCACATTCATTTTCATAAGAAAGATCCTCTCAATCAATACATATGGATAGAGATATCAGGTATTAATGCTAAGAATATTTATATAGCAATATGTTATTTCACACCTATTAACTCTACTTTTTATACAAAAATCAATCTAGATAATAATTGTCCCTATAAAATATTAAAGAATGATATCTACAATATGAAAAATGAAGGTAGTATCCTCTTGTTAGGAGACTTTAATGCTAAAACTACAACTAATCAAACTATTATTTTAAGTAATTATTCCAACATTAATCCTCTATGGCTAGATGAGGACCTCATTTTTGCTAATAGATACAACAGAAACTATGACGACCTAATCGATACTTTTTTTGGTAATGAGTTAATCAAGCTCTGTAGTTATCAAGGTTTAATAATTTGCAATGGTCTAAGGAAGTGGCCAACATCTAACATGATGATATGTATCCATGGGTTGGGTAACAATGTTTATGATGATGTAATATTAGATATCCCCATATACAACCAAATAATAAACTTTGATATTTTAGATTACCATGAACCTTACTATGATCATAGACCTTTAACCCTAACTCTAAACCTTTACATGCACAAAATATCTATTAAAGAGCGCTTTGATAACCAAAGGCACTTACTTTTGAAAAACATAAAGTTGATCTTTTCTTAAATGTCTTAAGTAATTCTTTAAATATCTTAACGTATCTGATCCAGATTATTTTTCGACAGAAATGAGAGCGGAGATATAATAAAGAAATGCACAAAGATATCGTGTATATCCAATAATATAAAAGAAATATATCAGAGATGCAACCATAAACATAGAGATACAGTAATACATGATTTCTATTAATTAAAGAAATGTACAGAGACTATAAAAATACAGAGTGAAAGACTCGCTAGAATGGTGGCAGCTTATCTCTGAGAAGAGATGTGACGACTACTTGCATTCGCAAGAAGATCATTACAATGAGGTTCTGAAGGCATTTTTACAATAAATGGGAATGAAAAAAACCCTAGATATCCAAAAACCTAACCCTAGCAGATGAAGCGCCAAAAGTCATGTGGGCCCCATTTGGGTAAGTTAGTACATCAACTTCCTAAGGTCGTAACTTTTGCATACGATCTCCGTTTTAGGCGTATGATAGCTCGTTGGAAAGGTATCATCGAGGAGACTCATTTTGGGGGATCAATTATGCCTTAAAATATAATTGATAATCTCAATCTCGAAAAACCTTCATTTAGGCTTTCAAAATGGCCCCGTAAGTTAAAAACTGCTAAAAATAGTAAATTGCCAAATTTGCCAGAAAACTGTTTTGAGCCAATCGGAAAAGGTGGGTGGCCAATGATATCCACCTCGATCAGTATCAAAACAATATTGAAGCTTACTATCATAGTTTTATAACAATCCTCTCTACTTCCATTAAAAAGTTCTTTATTGAGGTGCTTTGTAAAATGAAAAATTAAAAATAGTGCACAACAAGCATATAAAAACCACATGCACAACCAACAAGTAAAAATACATGATTAATTTAAATTTAAATGATATTATATATCTAATGTGAACACACAACTGGTAAAAAGTCTTAGAGCCTTAATTTCCACCCTATAGTCTAGAGAGGAAGCCATCATAGGATAAATGCCAGAATACATCTTTTGCCTAAGGTTTGAACCCTTTTAGAGCCCTTTTTGGAATCCACGCGAGACACCTAGTAGAAAACAAGTGTTTCCTTCGCTTGACAATGGTGTTCAACAAGGGAGGCATTGTCAAACTTCTATAATCGCAGATTTATGAGTTGATAGGCAAGGGATGAGTTGGATATTCATGGAAAAGGCCTAGGAAATCACATCATTTTAGTCTCAAGTGGCCCCTATAAGATATATAAACCTCTCCTAAGCCTCTTCCAAGAGATTATAATAAAGTCAAGCCTTGGGTAAGAGGAGAAACAATTGAATGGTATTGTTATGTTGTCCAACTGCAAAGGTATCTATATACTACATCCAGAAGTCAGTGAATCCTAGCCTAACCAAGGAGTTGGAAGGAGAGGAAAGGATAAAGGAGCTTAAAGGAGCTTTCATCAACATTTGAGGTATGCATGTCTTGATGTAAATTTTCTATTATTAATAGACCATTGATTTTCCCTCATGATTTCTTTTTATTTTATGGATAAATGTTCAAATCTAGTTTATTTTTTTATAGATCAGTTTATATCCAAGATAGATCTCGGATCCTAACACTAAGAAGAGAAGTAGAATGACATTGTTTTGTCTTTGGTATGCAGGAAGCAGGTTGTAGAAGTTGGAGCGCGAACTTCAAAACTACAGAAACCATGATACACTAAGGACAACCTTCAGTGAAAGATATGTCATTTTTCCATTTCCTTGTGTAATGATCTTATTGCGTGTTTATAAGAAAACCATAAGAATTCTATCCCCCTTTTCTGTTTAGGATTCCTAGGTTAATCCTATGGATTTCTTACTCATCATTTAGTGATATCCATGTGAGAAAAAATCTCATAAAAAAATATGGAGATGAAGGTTTTTGAAAAGTTAGTTGTGATTGATGTCAACCCTAGATGTCAACTCTAGAAGAAATCTAGGTAATGGGTGTATTTGAATAAGTATCCAAATTGTTCCTCTTATGGCATACCTCTAAGCATGGCCCTCACAGGAAGACTCTTTGAATAAGTCTACAAGAAGCCCTGGTGTTGTGTGTGGGAAATCCCTCCTATGGACTAGCACTAAGGGTTTTATCATGCATGTAGAAATGACCTAAAGATTCTTACCTTTTACCATCATCCCATGCCTAGACCCCCATTACTCATATGTAAATACAAGGCTCACGAGATTAAGTTGATGTACCTTACTTTTTTTGCTTGATGTCGATCCCTTTTTGCGCTTGGTCGTTCTTTGACTGCAACTCTCCTCCCAATGCTGACCTGCATTCACGAAAGACAAAAAGAGAACTCCACATGCACTTGATCTATGAACTAATAGGTTAGAGATTTAATCAATCATACAATCAATATTCCAATAATGACAATCTCATATGGTGGGACAGGAAAATAAATTATTTTATTAACTTCACAATGATACCTTACAATGATAAAGTTGGCTACTACTCCTCGATCCTCGTCTTGGGCTCTTCTTCCACTGTCATCCAATTGCTTTTCTCTATACTTCTCTTTTCACAAGGATGGCTAAAGGTTGGGACAAAGGGAATGCTCAATCGGGTATAGTTTCTTTACTATGATTCTCCTCCTTTCAAATGGGATCCCTAACCCTTCTTTTATAGGCTAGAAGAAGCTAGGTATTTGGTCGAGTGACCGACCATGCGTGGTCGAAAGGTTTAGTTAACTTACCCAAAGTTGTGTCTTCCATCAACAAATTTCCTTTTTCCATGATTTTGTAGGTACACGCGGGTTGTCTTCGGTTAGCTAGCATGTACACGCGTGCAGTAATGGAGAAGGGCATGTGGACCTTTATAAAAGGGGTTTTTAAGAAGAGTTGTTCAACAATGTTTTGGCAAATAAGGAATCTGAGATGGCCTAATGCCAGGTAAGCATGTCTGGTGCAAATTAGGGTTATAATGTATTCCCCCTAATGTGTGAGGTCAGAAGAGCATCTGATGGCCAAAATACATTAACAATCTTCACCAACGTTCCAAACAAGTGAACTAGAAATCAGGAGGCATCATCTACAAAGTAATAATTGTCTCACCAAAGCAGGCATACCCATGCTCGGGATAAAATAAAATCATGGCTACCAATCAAATACACTGTAGATCCATGTGATATAACTATATAAAGTGTAGCCACGAGCAATACATAGTGGATATACATCTCAAAATCAAAATATATACACGTATAGTATCCATCTTCTAGAAGCTGATAAGGCCTGATGGCTAGAGATGAGGTCTTCAAATCTCGAGAAACAACCTCAAAATCTTCAAAACTCAAGTAGGAGTGTAATATGAGTGTACGAATTCACTACCTAGAGGTCTTTGATGGCTCGTCAGTCATGGACTAGAGAATCTTGATGAGCAGATTGAAGTCTTCATTGATCTTGAACAAAGACTTGATTGGACTTTTGGGATGGCTAGGCACGATGGAAAGGGACAAACTGTAGAGGGGACAACTCAGGCTTGGTAAAACTTCCCTTGAATGATAGCACGACAACTGATGAGACTCAGGCATCATAAAATTTGACATAAGTTCACGATGCAGGAGGCAACACAAACTCTCCATATGTTTGGAAGGATAACCAAATGGAGGAGGACACATCTCTATGTAGCGAGAACAACTTCCTAAGGTCATATTAAATCCCAGGGTTTGATGAACAAACTGAAAGATGTGATTTATCCAAGGGTGACTCATTGTGCTGCCAATACAAAGAAAATACTTTTCCCTTCCTCTTTTGGGGGTATATTTGATTTTTTTGTATTTTCAATAATTTTGGAAAAGGAATAAAAGAATGCTACGTTATAAAGGAGGAATTGAGTGTCGCAAACATACTAGTTCCAAGCGCACAGAACACAAGGATGCTCAGGGAAAAGGGACATATGCAAGAAAAGGACACTCGAGAAAAATCCTCCAGGGGCCAAAGGTGTCAAGACGCAGAGGCAAAGTGCTACAGGGCTTGCGTATAAGGCATGCTTCAGATGGTTCAGTTGAGAGCAACATGGAGCCGACATTAGACCAAAGATGTACATATGAAAACGTGGTTAACAAAACACACAATGGTAACGTCCTTCAATGTAAGTTTAATGAGCCCAAAGAAGGTAAGCTTGGTGGTTTTTCATATCTAAAGAGTCTGAAAAAACGTAAAAGGAGACTCCGATGGGGTACCTTTATCAAAAGTAGTCTAGTTGGTTCGAAAAAGGGGTAAATTAGCACCAAAAAGATGTCTATTCAAAACCATTTTAACGAGTGTGATAAAGACAAGATCACTCGACCATTTTTTCATTTTTAAGGAGTCTGAAAAAAGATTAACTATGGACTCTGTCATGAATGTTCTTCTGGACTATTTTAATGAGTGTGAAAGAATAAGGTCACTCGACGATCTTTTCAATTTTAGGGAGTCTTAAAAGAGCTTAAATATGGACTCCATGGGGGGTTCCTTTTTCATACATTTAGTCCCTCAAGCCCAAAAAAGGGTTAAAATGATACTTGAGAATACTCTTCTAGGGATCCGAAGCCTCTAGAGTATACCTTTGTTCGTACAATTGACCATCCAGACCGAAAAAGGGGTAAACTACCACCGGATAGACGTGACTTCAAATTTTAGTTTAACGAGCATGAAAGGCCACAAGATTGCTTGGTAATATTTTCATGTTTAGAGGGTCTGAAAAGGGATTAAAAGAAGACCCATGGGGGCTATGACTCATGTATGAAACTGGTTCAGGTAGAGCCCACTGCTAGGTTCAGACCAAGAGTCTCTTTGATAGTCAACATGGGAAGTCTCCCAAAAGGGAAGAAAACACAAACCATGATGTAATTCCTCTCGTGGTATAGAAACGTAGTCATGGATTTAAGGATAGCCTCATTTGAAGGCAATTCAAAATATGAGAAATCATGTAAACGAGGGTCGACATTCCCAAAGGGTGAAGTAAACTGACCATACTTGATATGAAGATGGAGGTTCTAGCCAGGATTGGCAGAGTCTATCAATGAAGAATCACAAGCACAAGGGCTTGAGGATCTACAAACAATGAGATCAGAATCAGAAGGATACTCAAGCCTACTTGGACCAAGAGGGGGAAGCAAGGGCTCCCATGACCCCATTGGATAAACCAACAGATCAATTGTTGGTTCTAAGTCTTGGGAAGGAAAACATGATTGCATAGGTTCCTGCTCAGAAGAAATTGAACATTGAGGATAAGATGCCACATAATTAACCTCTGGCAGGGTAGAGTCTACACAAACACTAGGAACATATAAAGGGTTAGTCTGAAATAATGCCGAATTAGGATGGTGATCATCAAATGCCAGTTGGTCGATAGTGACAATGCTTCCATTTTGAGGGAAATGCATCACTTGGAAGAGCGTAGACACCACAGTATTCATAGCATATACATAATCACGCCCGAGAAGCATATTGAAATCTAACGGGCCTTGCACCACTATAACATCAACAAAGACAGTATTTCCACCTAAAGATATAGGTAAATGAGGAAGAACCCCCAAATATTCACTAGCAAGTCT
Organism: Picea engelmannii; assembly: GCA_009831015.1. Taxonomy (NCBI): domain Eukaryota; kingdom Viridiplantae; phylum Streptophyta; class Pinopsida; order Pinales; family Pinaceae; genus Picea; species Picea engelmannii. Next base: position 28,304 of record ML783882.1, on the reverse strand, counting down.
GTCAAAAGCCAACAAATCATGCGAAGAAGACACAAGCTCGGGAGATCCCAAGACTTTCCAAACTAAGGAGGATAAAATACTTGTTGAGGCTCCCTCATCCACAATACATCGATAAATGTTTGTTGAATTAACTTCAACCCTTATTTGAAAAGGTGTGGCAGAAAGAAGATGAGGCTCAACAAGGTCATTCCAATCAAAGGAAACCATCCCAAGGATTGGAGGGGGTGTGCTCGGAATGAGCGGAATGCCCCCTTGTTTTGAAAGTATTGAACCGAAAATGCTAAAAACATAGTCGGTAGACACGTCACTCCCCAAAAGAAGAGTGGCATCATCCGATGACTACATCGGCATGACCACTTTTGCAACCAATGGTTGAATAGGCTGCAGGACTACATGGTCTAAAGGCACCTCACCCCATAGAATAGGAGTGGGATCATCCAATGACTGCATCGGCATGCCACTTTCACAACCAATGGATGAATAGGCTACGAGACTACATGGTCTAAAGGCACCTCAGCCCCCCAAAAGAGGAGTGGCATCAACTGATGACTACAATGACATGACCACTTTCTCAACCAATGGCTGAATAGGTTGAGAGACTACAAGTTCTAAAGGCACCTCACCCCCAAAAGAGGAGTGGGATCATTCGATGACTACATTGGCATGACCACTTTCGCAACCAATGGTTGAATAGGCTACGAGACTACATGGTCTAAAGGCACCTCACCCCCAAAAAGAGGAGTGGGATCAGTCGATGACTACATCGGCATGACCACTTTCTCAACCAATAGCTGAATAGATTGCGAGGAAACCTCAAAAGACTAAGAATCAAAAGAGCTTGTAGACAAAGACCACAATCTTTGTACCTCTAGAATGTCAGGGCACAAATGAGTAAGGTGATATCCCTTGCAAATATTACAAGGGAACTTAGGCCTACATCCTATCCGTCTAGGTTTCTCAACAGAATTAATGCCCCTAGCATGACTAGTAGTGGTTGGTTGCACATCTCCAACATGCCTTTCATAGGTTAGTGATGGGTTGATAACATGACTTGTAGAGGCTACAGACCTATTACCAGTATGACTGGAATTTTTCCCCTAGCATGACTTGTAGAGAGTGGGTTTGTTCCCCCAACATAACTTGTAGAGGCTGGGTGTTGGTATTCAATGTGACTTGCAGAGGTTTTCGACCTATCTCCAACATGACTCACAAAGGTTGGTGATTTCTTCTTCCTATTTTTCCTCTTTCTATTTCATTTAGATTTCCGGTTACTAGTAACTGTACTTTCACTAGAGGTGGGAGAAGGAGGAGGAAAATAATTTTCTGACAAAGAAACATCAACAAGGTGCCCATGAATTAAGGTGCTTAACTGAGAAGCATCAAGAGAATTCAATACATTTGGAATGGTACCCAACTAAACTGGTAGTCCCGCATTCAACCTAGGAATGTACAAAGTGGCCATCAAAGGGACACCAACGTTTTCGAAGAAGGGAAAAGCACAAGAATCCCCTTGCAAAGGGGTTCCTTGGTTGGTATCATCAGGAACTTTATCCATGAATGTCTTATGCATAGTTTCTCCCCTTGAGGGATCATTCAAGTTCGTAAAAGTATCACGCACTGACTCTAGCAAACCAGTGGTATCAAAACAATGCCTATAAAGAGGCAGCTCCACGTTTCTAAGAGGAAGACCGAAAAAGTCCTCACGACCAATGGAGTGGGAGGTATACCACCCTAGGTCAAAGACCCAAAGCCATCACTGACTAAATCACTATGGAAAAATAGGGAGCACAAAGCACACACTAGAAAAACTCATAAAGGCAAATCAAGAAAACAACTAACTAGTTGGAAGAACAATTACACCAACCAACACTAGAGAAACTTACTAGTGCAAATGAAACTCGAAAACGGAAGCACCCTCCAGGTATACTCTACAAATAATGGCCTGATGTCTGTCCTAGGTACCGTGGTATACCCCCGCAGTCACCTCTGTATGTCATTAGAAAGATAGGCAACTAGGTTTCCAGCACGTGAATAGTCACCGGGTGGGTGCAGTCGACAGTCGGGTAGACCACAATGAGCAGGGAATAAAGCCCGAAACCTACCAAGGGTATTGAAATCAAGTGGTCTGAAAGACAACTGAGGACCTCGAATGGATTTGAGACCCATGAAGCTCCGTGACAAATGAAATCGACGAAATCCCAAGACAAGTCCTCTATATGTGTTCTCCACTATGATTGGTCCAGCTTTGGAGGGGTTATCTCCACTACCTTTCCACACGCGACCTCGTGTTTAGCCCCTATGTTAGAGGGGGGTCCCAAATAACTTTCATTATACTAGACTTCTACACTCCTTAGCACAGACTCGTATTTTTTTTTTATAGATTTGAAGAGTTTCCTCTCCAACCTAAATCAAGGCTCTAGCCTAATCTAGTTGATGGACCCTACAAACATAAAGTCTAGTAATTTTTAATTAGTGTTCTTTTTACCGGCTTGATTTACTCAAAAGGGTATGGTAGTGAAACTAATGGTGTTAAGACTCTTGCGAAAAATGATGAAACTTATATGAACACTGGCAAAGAATGATTATATATATATATATATATATATATATATATATATATATATATATATATATATATATATATATA
>ML783882.1:6501-25572 GCA_009831015.1 Picea engelmannii | reverse complement strand
TTAGAAGAAAACACAACGCTATGCTAATTTCTTTTTCTTTTTCAAATAACACTGCAAAGAAAATGCCAGGAAAGAAAGAGATCTAACAAACTAAGTTTTTTTTTTTTCTTCCAACCACAACATAAATAACAAAAGATTCTAAAAGAAACTGATGAATGCACGATTCATGGCCCACCCTCATTTTTCTTAAAATTTCAAGCTAAAATAAGTTTTAAAAGCTAGGAAACATAAGAAATCTTTCAATTAAAAAGCAAGCTATGCTGGAATCCAACCTAGGCTAAAACTGCTATGACAAAGACCAAGATTAAATCAAGGAAATCCTTGAGAGGTATAACTTTTGATAAGGAAGAGGATGATTGCCTCTCCTTAAACAAAAAATTTCTCAACAGGCACAAAAATTTTCTCAACAGGCACACTACTGACAGTTCAATAGCTAGCATGTGCACGCGAGCTGTGTAAGTTCAGAGTGCGTGTACATGCATGAAGACCTTATGCAGGCCACGTGTACCTCTGCAACTCTTCAAAAATGAAAAGACAAGCAATCAAACACTGGAAGAGACTACTGGTATTGAGAACCAGAATCTCTTGAAGACTCAGAAACTTACTTTGATAGAAACGAAAAACAATTCAAGGAAAATTTCATAGAACAAAACCAATCTGAGGTGAAAGCTAAGTTGTATAATGCAAACAACAAAGACTAGAATGAGTTCCAGAAAACCCCTGAGAAGGATTATTTCTGATAGGGGAGAGAATGACTACCTCTCTAGAAGAAATTTTCTAGAATCATACACACGACTGACACTTCCTCAGCTAGTGTGTACACACGGGCTATGGGAAGGTAGGGCATGGGTACACGCATGCAAACATTATACAGGCCACATGTACCTCTATGGGTCTTGAAAAAAAATGTAGTCAAGAAAAGAAACAAAGATAACTTATATGGAAGACCAGAATCTCTATTAGCTCAGATTTTTGCAGAAACTTTAAAAACAAGAAATGAAACCAGTTCTTAAAAATACCCAAGAAAAAACATTCCTAGAAACCCTAGAGATTCCCCAGTATGGTCGCCAATTCTATTGTGGGTGGGAAATCCCTCCTATGGACTAGCACTAAGGGTTTTATCATGCATGTAGAAATAACCTAAATATTCTTACCTTTTATCATCATCCCATGTCTAGAACCCCATTACTCACATGTAAATACAAGGCTCAAGAGATTAAGTTGACGTACCTTACTTTTCATGTTTGATGTCAATCCCTTTTCACACTTGGTCATTCTTTGACTGCAACTCTCCTCACAATGCTGACCTGCATTCACTAAAGACAAATAAAGAACTCCACGTGCATTTGATCTATGAACTAACGGGTTACAGATTTAATCAATCATACAATCAATATTCCAATAATGACAATCTCATATGGCGGGACGGGAAAATCAATTCTTTTATTAACTTCACAATGATACCTTACACTGATAAAGTTGGCTACTACTCCTCGATCCTGGTCCTGGTCTCTTCTTCCATTTTCTTCCAAATGCTTTGCTCTATACTTCTCTTTGCACAAGGATGGCTAAAGGTTGGGACAAAGGGAATGCTCAATCGAGTATAGTTTCTTTACTATGATTCTCCTCTTTTCAAATGGGACCCCTAACCCTTCTTTTATAGGCTAGAAGAAGCTAGGTATTTGGTCGAGTGACCGACCATGCATGGCCATAAGGTTTAGTTAACGTATCCAAAGTTTTGTGTTCCATTAGCAACTTTCCTTTTTCTATTCTTTTGTAGGTACATGCGGGCTGTCTTGGGTTAGCTAGCGTGTACACGTGTGAAGTAATGGAGCAGGGTGTGTGGGCCTTTATAAAAGGGGTTTTTAAGAAGAGTTGTTCAGCAGTGTTTTGGCAAAGAAGGAATCTGAGATGGCCTGATGCCAGGTAAGCATGTCTGGTGAAAATTAGGGTTATAACACCTGGAAATATGGCCAAATGGTTAAGTAGTTAAGAAGCTTAAAAAATGTGGTCATGGCACCCGAAGTTGATTAAAGAAGAAGATCATGAAAAAAATTTCAAATGCATGTGACACATCCATAAATTGATATTTCTCATCATTCCATTTCCAATGGTAAGTGGTACATCACGTGGTTCCTCATGGTTGAGGACATATGCCCTCTTGAATATGGAAGCCCTAAAGTATGGTTAAGAAGCCCTAAACAGTTGTAACAAGAAGTGACAAGTCGACCCAAAATTAATTAAAAGTAGAAAAAAAATTTCAAACAAGAAGTTACAAGTCCACACCATTACAATGAATAAATAAATATTAATAATAATGTTGGTAAAGTCAGCCTCAATGAAATAATCATTAAAAATTAAATTAAATTTTATTTGGGTCAAGTGGGCCATAAAAACATGGTGTCAGATTTAGTATAAATAAGGCACCTAGGAGTTCATTTGTTACATTAACTCTACTAATTTTTATCTAAGGTAGCCAAAGAGATATGAGGAATTTAAAAGGGAAGATGAAGTGAAGAAGGACAAAATCCCAAGGGAAGATGAAGTATTGTGATGATGTGTTTTAAGGTATGTTATTTAAAAGTCATCTTACCATTTTCACTATAACTTTGTTTCTAAAATGATTCAGATAACTAAACTTGGAGGATGTTAAGAAGGCATATCAAGATACCTATGGTAAAAAAATCATCTTCTGGGTCGTACCTTTTGAGATACACATTGTGAAATATAGGGTTTTCGACTAATCATGTAATTAGTATCAAACAGGTGTTCCAGATAAAGTAATAATAAATTCTTCATAGATGATCCAAATTATGTGAGACAAATTGCATTGGAAAGAGTAGAGTCTGTAATATCTTGTGTGTGACATGTACAAGTTTTCTCTCCAGAATAGGCCAAAGAAAGGTCTCTCATTTTCACTATAACTCCTTTTCAGGGACGATTCAAGGAGCGAAACTTGGAGGAATTTTAGATAAGATATTGAAGAATATTAGGTACAAATTTAAGACCTTTATTCGTTACAGGTACATAGTTATACTTGTTGGAAGTTAAGGTTTATGAATACTCCAAAAACTAGTCCCAAACATGTGTTTGAGATAAACTTAAAAAGTGATGTTTTGACACATATCTTTGGCACATGGTTCAGGTATATCTTGGATACTTTGGTAGATGGTTTGAGACATGTATTAGTATATTGCTTGAGGTATATATTGGATGTTTTGGTATATGTTTAAAACATATATTTGGCACATGTATAAGGTATATGGTTGGATACACATCTTGATGTTGGCACATGCTTGAGGAATATCTTTGGTACATGGTTTTGTTTGAAATACTAAGTCAACTGAGAGGGGGAGGTGAATTAGTTGTTACTTTTCTTAAACAATTTTATGCCTATTGAAATATTATTAATGTTCTCCAAGTGATCATCAAGATTATGCAAGTCATGAACAATAGAAATAATAAATATTAGTCACACATATGATATGCACAGAGACAGATATTCATGAGGAAACCCATAAAGGGAGAAAAAATATTCTTATTAGAATGATAAGCAATCTTTTAAGTTCTATACATCATCAATCTTTTAGAACCAACTCAAAATGAGGCTACAACCTCTTCTTTAACAAGATCCAACTTATAGACAACACCAACCCTCTGGTCTCTCTAGAATCCACTAGAAGGAAGCACCAACTCCCTGAGTGTTCCAATACCAACTGGATGGAAGCACCAACTTCCAGTCACACAGGCACCAACCTGTATAATAGAGAACAAAGGTTTTCCCTTGCACCACCCTACCACCCTGGATTTTCTGGCTGCAACCAGATGGAAGCTACAACTCCCTGTGTTCACGCACCCACTTGAAACTCCGAGGACAATCGTCCTCCCTAGCACCACCCTACCACCTTGAAATATAAATCTTTGCTTGCTGAAATTTATTACAGTGATACAATATTTATCAATGGAAAAATAGCCTCATTACTATTCTGCTACACTGATCTACTCTACCTGCATCAGTGTATTCCTACTCGCATCTTCTTGCGCTTAAGTTCTCGTACAGTCTGTCGTTTTCACCATTTCTTCTCTGTCCAGCTTATGTTCTTCATCTCTGCATTTTCTCCCTTAGTTCATGCTATGATATGAATTGCTTACAGTTTGACTACGTTTTACAGAGAAACAACAACCTCTCTCTGTCATGACATTTTTCTTTTATTCCCACTCTCATCATCCATTACACTCTGCCTCTCAATCGCTCAAGGAGGGAATCTAAAAAACACTCAGGAATCATTATTCCAATGATCAGGAACAATGATTCAACTGCTCAGGAACAATGATTCAGTTAGTGTAACTGAATTGTAACTGATCAATAAATCACGAGATGAAACAACAACCCTTCGATCAGATTTGGTTTGATCAACGTCGTTGGATTATACACACAGATGGTTTTTTATTTTTCAATGTGTAACCTCTGATGTGGAGCATAGCTGCGCTATCTCCTTCACCTATCTTCCTTTGATGTGACCTTAGCAATGATATCATGTGACCATGCGATTGTAGGCATGACCAAAGGTGGTTTGATACCAATCCTCTTTTGTCCCCACAATTCACTATAGAGCTCCATGTATGCTTTCTCCAAAACCATGGTTTTGATTGTGGCCTACCTTCAACATTTTAAAGCTTTTGCACCTTCAATCCCTGCAATGCGATGGGACCATCGATATCATGATCTTGTTAGTGCTCCTGAACTCATGGTTCATATCTGTCCTTTCAAGTTTTGCGGATTAGATCTAACCTTCATAAATCAACGACTGTGATTTACTTCATGATTCAGGATTTAGGAGTTTCAAATCTCAAACCTTGCTTTTCTTCGTATGCCAATCTTCTGGAGTCAATGATCTGTGGACACCCATCCTTATCAATCGATGGCTCTGCCTCTACTTTGGGAATTTGAACTTTCAACCAAATCAATGGTTTTGCATCCCCTTACTCGATTCAAGGGTCAGTATCTCCTTTTCTACTCTGAGCTTCGATGATTTCAATTATCAACCTTCACGCTCTCCCATAACTCTTTTATCTGGAGTCCACAGATTCCTGCCACATTCACTTCGGGACTTAGGCCTTAGATATTTCGGGACTCTATGCCTCACGACTTCAGCTCTTCGACACTTCATCACTTTGGCCCTTCACGTATTTGGTCCTTTGGCACTTCAGCTCTTCGTAATTTCGACTCTTCGGACCTTCGCGACTTTGATCCTTCAGCACATCGGCTCTTTGTGACCTCAGCCCTTCATAACTTCAACCTTCAAGACTTCAAATCTTTTGTAATTTGTTGGTGGTGAAACTCCTGAAGTAAATCTTCTAGAGTGATGTAACATTACAAACGTCACCTATTGACATGGCACGGGTTGAGTGGTTTCCACGTGTCACTCACTAACATGGTCTACCACATGTCCTTGCTGACAAGGTCTACCACATGTCCTTGAGTTAGATGGTTGATTATTACTTTGGGTATTTACCTAGAGTCCACAAATTTAAGCCACATCTCTTCTGGATAAGACGACCCAGACCCACTTCGGATGATCCGATGCTTGAGATTTACTCTAGACGATCTGACGTCTGAGATATATTTCGGGTGATTGGATGATCGATATTTACTTCATCTCTTCAGCTCTTCAGGCTTTAAGTATTTCAGTTCTCAACTTGAAATTCTTAAAGTGATATTTTCATAAGTGTAACTTCCTCACATCTTTAGACCCAAAACGAATGTTGTTCATTGATCATGATCTTAGATCAATGGCTCAATCTGTCTGTGATGATTCTTTGCCTTGGTGTTAAATCCAATGACCCTCCATCTTTTCTTATCCTATCCTTCCACTTAATTTGATATGACAGCTGACGAAGATTCAGATAATTGAATTCTCAAACCTTGTGCCCCATTTATCCTATCCTTTACTTAATTTGATACGACAATTGATGTATATTCAGGTGATCAAACTCTCAATCATTTTTCCCTTCTGATCTTTGATCTCTGCATACTGTTCGCTTCTCCTCCTGAACTGATGTTGTTCCTTTTTTCCATATTCGTTGATGTTCTTACCATCAATGAAAAGCTCATGCTTCCTGTAAAACATGCCAACAATCTCCCCCTTTGGCATTGATGGAAACCCTGAAAGGCTACACTATTCTGCTTAGACCTCCAACTATAGAATCCAGACTACACCTTTTCTCCTCCTTTGAAATCAATGTAAAAGAAGAACATTTTTGGCACAGGGGTAGACCTAGGGTTCAATGCTACAATAGCGCACCAACAAAATCCTAACTACTGACCCTTTCGACAACACCTGCAAAGCAGATGAGGTCTCACCCGAGGTAGAGGTAGGAGTGATTGCAGGACTCCGATATCTGCAACCTTAGATGGGACACATATCTATGATTGTAACACTTTAACAGAGCACTTAGCAGTTACAGTTCATCAATATTCTCCTTTAGTTTACAATGTGGATAAACCCTAATAACAGAATGACGCAGTATTCACATAGATCTAATATAACCAAGCACTAAGAACATCGACATAGGTAAGATCTAACATTCATTCACATTATTTATCACTAAGATATCATATTAGATTCATCTAACATACATCAACGCACTAAGAATTTAATCACATAAACAAGAGAACACCCAAAACACACAAATCAACCACAACACAGGATATACATGGTTCATCCCCACCCTGGGGCTATGTCCACCAATTCTTATTCTCTTTATTGTCTTCTATCAATCTTCTACATGCACAGACCTTGAGATCTTACTCCGCAGAGGATAGAATATTTGTGCACTTCGCTAGATCCTCCTTCTCTGAGTTGAAACACAAATCCTTCCACAGTCTCTTACGATCACTTGCACTTAGCTCTACAAGTCTTACACAATATGCACAAAGCAATTACAATTGTCACTTGAACTTAGCACCTAGCATCACATAGATGTCCCCCTTCTTACATCGCCTATAAATCTATTTATACATTACAAAATTGGGCCTAAACATGGGTAAACCCATGGGCCGACATCCCCATACCCATTACATAATCCCAAAACCCAAAAATCCCTCAAAAGGGGCCGAGATCCCATGATATCCGCTTTGACTTGCGCTCTCCCTTCGACAGCTTGTTGAAGTCCCAAAAGTAGGTCAAACATGACCAAGGATCCTCAAAACTTGGTCAAGGGCCAATAGGTCCCCAACACTCACCTGTGACTCATCCCAAGTCACTCGGGTCTGGGTAGCTCTGCTTCGAAATCCTCGAGCTTGGCTCGAGCTGCTTCGACCTATTGTTGTTCCATGACCTCCTATTCGGTGAACTCTTGGATTTTTTCTTCATTGACAGGTCCCTCTAAGTGTTGTTCATCTGCAGTGATGACTTTCTCAAGTTATTCTCCTCGACGTTCAATCTCTGTGAATAGTTAGCAAGCCTCATCCCATATTGGTTGGAGCCTTTGAGTCATTTCCATGACTTTTTTCTAAATGGTGTGGACCTGTTGTTGAGAAATTCCCTATTCTTGGGATCACTTCATCCTCTCAACGGCTAACAGAGGCTTCAAATTCTCCTGTACTGTTTCTTCTTGCTACTTTTCCTCCTGGAGATGTGACTCAAGTGCCTTTAATTCAGAATCCTTAGTCAGTCGCTCATAAGTCTGGGCACTACGATCACTTAGTTGTTTACATTCCATGGTGAGGGAATTGATTCTTTCAACTGTGCTTCGAGCAATTTATTTTATTTGATCTTGTACATCTAGTGGAGTGTTGGGCACTATTCGTAGCTCTAAGTATGTCATTCTTTGTTGTAGCTACTGGATAGCTTCTGTGAGCTGCACTACTTGATGCTCCACTCAGTCTTTTGCCTTTGGCTCTAATCCCATCACATAGCGAAGTGCTATGCCGAATTCTTCTTTGACTCCAAGATATTATGTGAGCAATTGTTCTTTTTCTTTCTTGGCCTACACCCTCTCTTCTTCAAACTTGGCTTGAAGTTCCTCCTTCTCCTTTTGTGCAACCCAATGTTGCTCTAGCATTTCTTCCTGGGCTTTTTTTAGGGCTATTGTGGCCTGGTCTTTCTCATCTTGTGCTCGATGAAGGTGAGCTTCAGTCACATCATCTAGTCTGCAGAGTTGGGCAGGCTCATCTCCCAACTCTAGTTCTTCTGATGGCGGGGGCGCAGTGGATACTGCGCGGCCAGATTGAAGGGCCTTCTATACCCCTCTGATTTCAACTTCGATTCTATCGTACATCTCCTCCTGCTTGGCTTCATGTTTCTGCAATATGTCATTTGAGAAATCTACTACAACTATGACGATGAAGTTGAAGTCATCTATAGTGAGCACAGTCTGCATCTTAGTCAAGGAGGCTATGGATTTCGTTCGGGAAGTGGGTTTTGTAGGGGAATCCTTCTTTTTCTTCAAGGGATCAGCCTCATCAACAGGATCCTTAGGCAGTGTTACTTTGACTTGCTTCTGTTGATCTTCTCTGTCATTTGTCTTTTCTACTTCATCATCACCCCCTCGGCTAGGTGATAGTGAAGTAGCTTCTTTCGATCTGTTGCTCAAGTATTGGACTTCATCAGTCTTCTTTCTTCCACTGGTTCCAAGTGTGTCATGTTCTTTGTGAGCGGCCTTCGAGCTATAAAATTTGGGATCGGACATCTCTTCAGGGTCAGTGGGGATGAGGAGGTCTGTAGAAAAATACTTCGTTATCTCTTCAAGGTCCTCCTCTATGAGCTTATAGTATGATTGAAGCTCCTCTTTATGCTCGTCTTCTCGCACAATGATATATATGAAATGTCGATCTGCGTGAAACTTCATGAGAGGTCTGAATCGGTACAGGGTGTTTGGCATCATGCGATGGAAACTTCGATGACCTTCTTCATTTGGAGATAGTATGTGTGGAAGACCACATTTGACTGCCACTGTTTTCCCATATCGCTCGAGTACCAGAGCGTGGTGAACTTTGCAAAGAGCGGCTTGAATGGCTCGATGTCTAGGAAGGTCTCACCTTCCAGCATATCCCAAGCAGTAAATGCGATGAGTATCAAGAGCCAGCTAAAGTGGAACTCATAGCCCTAATCCTGATCTTCATGGCAGTCTAATTCCAGCTGGTTGAACAAGTACTTTGCCTAGTTCATTTGGAGTCCTTCTACACATTTCCCGGTGAGGTCAACAATGAATCCTATGACCTGTGTAGGTTTTTTCTTTCTTACAAGCTTTCCTGTGATCAACTGACAGGCCAAGAACACTGCACCATTCTGGATGTAAGCTACCTTGTAGCCTCGCATCCCCTTTTCTACATTTCCATATGTTTCTTTGATATTTTGTGCCAATGCGCGATCTGTAGCCTTTCCTAGGTAGAAGTCTTGTTGGTTGGGTCCCTACATGCTCATTCTGGTGATCGTATGGATCAACGTCATATTGAATGTGATGCATCGGTCTAGCCATAGGTATCCGCCATGGTAACATGAGAGAATGAGCTTAACACACATGTTAACCTCTTGATGCCTTCCAAAGTGCAGATTCTTCATTACATTCAAGAGGGTGGACTACACGAGGTTCATAGTCCATGGTTGGGGGATTATTTTCGAGTTCTTCCCCTTCATCCTGGTCAAGTATTTGTAAGGAGTGAGCATACTATGGTTCTTTTGGTCTCCTAAGTTGAAGTCATTGAACTTCAACTTCACGATCTTATCCTTCTCCATTATAACTGCATTTATCCCCTTCAGGAGGTACATAGTAACCATGGTGTAATCAAATTCCCTCGGGACACTATCACAACTCACTGTGTCGGCCAGAGACGGGATGTAGTCTAGTAAGATGGTCAGGATTTGTTACGAGGGAAAAACTCTCTATGGCCAAGGGTAAACCACAATAGATAGGTATGACTGCAGAAATCAACTCAATTCCATTGTATGCTATATAAACTAATGTGTAATATAATAAATATGCCTACCTCAATCCAACGTTTGATGATGTTCCACTGTTGAGCACTTCGACCCAAAGCTTTATAACTGAAATAATTTATTAACAAACAAGAAAAGAAAGTATATAGTGATAATGTAAAGGGGTTAGCACATCATATAGCATAATCCATTAATAAACATTACAAACATTCCCATGGATAATAGCCATATATTTGCATGATACCAATAGGACGGGAAAGGAGTATTTCTATTAATAATTGATCAACAAAAGTGTTAAGATTACATACTTATGTGTCAGCACGATTCAAAACCAAGGAACCAATTTCCTTCCAACTGGGTATCCACCATTTCAATCTTCCACTAAAGGCAAGCTCAAAAAGAGAGAGAGAATGAGGTTCTCTCAACAATAGAAAAAGAGGTTCGGGGTTGAACATTGTGTTCAGACTTGAGGGACAAAAGGATGCAAACTCAATATGAAGTAATTTCTCCAGAGTAACTTTTCTCTCAAAGTTGAATGTTTTCTCCTCTTTTCCATAGCTCAAAATTGTTCTCTTATAACCTTAACAATGCAACTGAAGGGCCAAGTTGAAACGTTTCCAGTATATGGAAGGCCAAGGATAAGAGATCTCTTGTCGTGACATGGAAACTCGACTCCATTTTTTTATTTTCTAGAACAAATCCCAATGTACGTGGGCTGTAGTGGAGCAGCCTGCGTAACTGATAGGGCACGTATATGTGGAAAAATGTTTATTTTTGGCTCTGGATTTGTCAAAAAGGGATGATAAGTCTGCATAGGGAAATGGAAAAAGGCCCTTTGTGCAAGATAGCAATGGTGAGGCAAATATTTCTATAACATGATTAACTTTGCATTGGCTAGGTCATCTCTGTGATTGGTTCTCTTCTCTGTTGCTGGTCGAGATGGTCTAGATCCGTGAGTAGTCGATGAAGAGGCTTTCACTCCTCTTGTCGATGATGCTTGAATACCTACATACATTACTTTCTCGTCCATGAGATAAATGAGAACTTCTTCGATGACTTTCTCTACGGTGCTGAGTTCATCTGACATGCGCACTTAGATCGGATAACTCGAGTAGATGAATGAGTGTCAATGCAATGGAACAGGTGTCAATCTCAATAAACATGGCACAGTAGCAATGAGCTGGCTTGGATACAATTTGCAAGAGTGTTCTCGGTGCAATAATTGATGGACTAAGTAGACATGATGTAACAGATCTCACCAATAGATGAGAGGTCTTCATCAATGCATTTCTATCCATTGAGGTGTGGTCCCAATGGTCCGATGACAATTCTTCAATCCATTACTGTTGTTCTAACCATTCAGATCATTGGGCTAATGATTATAATGCTTTCAATGGCTATATCTCTTCACCATGTTGCACTGTTCTGATATCCCAATGAAGTTCTAGTCTTTCAAACCTTCCCTTTTCGAAGTCCCTTATGGGACCTTCTGTAACTTTTCTATCTTCTTACTGAGTTTTCTAGCCTTCTTCCTAGTGATTTTTGTCTCAGTATTCCTCTTTCCATTTTGATTCTTATCTCCTTTTGGAATAGTAACTTCACGTTGTTGAGATTATTTCATAGGGTTGGAGAGTAATATGTCTTCTCTATCTGGGTTAGCTACTTCAGTCTTCTGTGAGTCTTATTGTGATCTTTTAACTTTGACATCCAAGTTTTTTGGTTCTAAGTAGCTTCGATTTGTTCTCTTGTTCTTGAATCAAGTGCGTTATCCTCCTAGTTATGAAATATTTTAATTATTGCTTCTTCTGCTCTAAGACTTCCTCTTATTTTCTTCTAGCCTGATCCTTTTCAATCCAATGTTTTCCTAGTAATATAGAAAATGGGGCGTTGTTCTCAATAAATTTAACAATCTCAAAATCTTCCTCTGTCGAAGTTCCATGAGAACTCATAGATATCTGGGTGAGTCTTCCACATAGGGTTATCAACTTTCCTCTAAATAATCCTATTCCTCCCAATGAAGGAATCATAGTAGGCTTTCCTAATGTTTCTCAAGTTCTTTCTGTCATGATATTCACCCGTGTTTCTTCATGCAGAACACAATCAATGTCGAAGTCTCTTATTCTTGCTTCTATGCATTATTTTTCTTTGAACATCTCTGATAAGTTGATGTTTTTGTGATCATTTAGGATATCTTTCATTTGTAGTAATACATTCTATGATTCTTTCTGGGGTTCTTCCATGGTCTCAGTTTCATAACCTTCCTAGGGGTTTTCTTATCTTATTTTATTTCTGTCAAGCTTAGAAATCAATTTAGGGCAATCTACAACTTCATGATCCATAACTTTACAACAAAGACAACTAGGTATTCTACTAGGGAATTCCCTAGCAAGAAGTCCCTATCTTCTGCAACTGTGACAAAGGGCTATTCTTATTTTTCTTTGAAAGGATCCCCAGCCTTTCTTGTACTACACACTAGGATAGTAGCTAACTTGTAAAAAATTCTCTCTAGGATACTGCATCCATTTGTTAGTCCAAATATTCTTTCTATGCATAGGAATAACATATCTTTCACTATTTTTGTCAGATCTACTCATATTAGACCTTATTTCATCTAGATGTGCCCTACTTTTCAAGCTAGGAAATTTTTTATCAAACATACCTAGATCCATACTTTTGAAACAAAAATTTCCACTTATCTTACTTTTTCAATCAAAACTTTTCACTGTTCTTACCTTTATCAGAGCACAAAGCTTTCAGGTCTTACCTCTTTTCTTCAGATCTGAATCTTCTTATTGGCACATAGCTTCACAGGTCAATTAGAATACTGTGCACTAGGGAAACATATCTACGCACAAAGCTTTCTCTTTTCTTTAGTTCCAAGAAATCACAGTTCAAGTCCTTGCAATCATAGTTCCAGTCCTGACAATCACAGTTCCAGTCCTGACAATCTCAGTTCCAGTCCCGATAATCTCAGTTCCAGTCCCGACAATCTCAGTTCCAGTCCCGACAATAGAACCATTTGTTGGCATAGGGTAAAACCCAGGGTTCAATGCTACAAAAATGCACCAACAAAACCCTAACTACCGACCCTTTCGGCAACACCTGCGAAGAAAATGAGGTCTCACCTGAGGTAGAGGTAGGGGTGGATGCAGGACTCTGATGTCTGCAACCTTAGTTGGGACACACATTTGTGATTGTAACACTTTAACAGAGCACTTATTAGTTACATTTCATCAATATTCGCCTTTAGTTTACAATGCAGATAAACCCTAATAACATAACAACGCAGTATTCACATAGATCTAATATAACCAAGCACTAAACACATCAACATAGGTAAGATCTAAGATTCATTCACATTATTCAACACTAAGCTATCATATCATATTCATCTAACATACATCAACACACTAATAATTTAATCACATAAACAAGAGAACACCCAAAATGCACAAAGAAACCACAAGACAGGATATAGGTGGTTCACCCCCACCCTGGGGCTACATCCACCAATTCTTCTTCTCTTTATTGTCTTCTGTCAATATTCTACATGCATAGAGCCTTGAGATCTTACTCTACAGAGGACAGGATATCTGTGCACTTCGCTAGATCCTCCTTCCCTGAGTTACAACAAAAATCCTTCCACAATATCTTACGATCACTTGCACTTAGCTCTACAAGTCTTACATAGTATGCACAAATCAATTACAATTGTCACTTTCACTTAGCACCTAGAATCACATAGATGTCCCCCTTCTTACATCGCCTAGACATCTATTTATACATTACAAAATCAGGCCTAACCATGGGTAAACCCATGGGCTGACATCCCCATACCCTTTACATAAGCCCAAAACCGAAAAATCCATGAAAAGGGGTCAAGATCCCACGATCTCTACTTCGAATTGTGTTCTAATTTTGACAGCCTGTCGAAGTCTCAAAAGTAGGTCAAACATGACTAAGGATCCTCAAAAATTGGTCAAGGGCCAACAAACATGCTCCCCTTGAGCTGTTGTAGTAATTTTCAAAGGTATCAGATATTTGACCAACACATACTCCCCTTGATTAGATAGTTTATTTTAACTAGATAATAGGGTCACGACCAACTTATGGCATATATACTCAAACTAAGCTATTGCAAGTAGTTTAGTGAAGATAGCAACAATCTAATCTTTGGATGGAATATAATTCAGCTGACCAACTCTATTTGTAAGCTTCTCTTTGAGAAAATGATACTTTATTAGTATATGCTTAGTCCTGGAATGAAGCACAGGATTCTTGGAGACACTAATGGCACTGGTGTTATCACAGTGAAGTGGAATGGGATCAGTATAAGTTACCTTAAAATTTTCAAGAGTTTATATC
Source organism: Picea engelmannii (assembly GCA_009831015.1). Classification (NCBI taxonomy): domain Eukaryota; kingdom Viridiplantae; phylum Streptophyta; class Pinopsida; order Pinales; family Pinaceae; genus Picea; species Picea engelmannii. Next base: position 11,266 of record ML783882.1, on the reverse strand, counting down.
ATCCATAAGATCTGAGTACAACAAGTAGGAGTAGCAATGTACTTGGCCTCTATAGTTGATAAATAAATATATCCCTGCTTCTTTCTAAGCCATGCGACTAATTAATCATGTAAGAAGAGTGCACCTCCATGGGTTCTCTTTCTTTCATCCAAACAATTTTCCCAATCAACATATGAATATGCAGTTAATTGAAAATTTTGATTTCTAGGATACCAAAGACCATAAGTCATTGTACCCTTGAAATATTTGAATATCCTTTTGACAATTGCTAAATGACTTTGTTTAGGAGCAGAATGATAATGACCTACCATTCCAACAACTTGCATTATATCAGGACGGGATATTGTGATGTACAAAAGACTGCCTATCATTGATCGATGTGTTCTTTTATCAACATCAAGTGAAAAATCATCTATATTGAGCTTGCAACCAACCACCATAGGTGTACTAATAGGAGAGGAATATTCCATCTAATACTTATTCAAAATCTCTTTCAAATACTTTTCTTGAGAGATAAATAGCCCTGCAGAACTCTGATTGATTTGTAAACCAAGAAAATATGACAGTTCTCCTATCAAAGACATCTCAAACTCAGTTTGCATAGAATTAGCAAACCACTAAATTGAAGGGTCATTAATGCATCCAAATATAATGTCATATACATAAACCAAAACAACTAATAAATCATCACCTTCAGACTTAATGTACAGATTACTGTCAACAATACCTTTCTTGAACCCTTTGTCCTATAGAAAAATTTCCAGTCTATAATACTAGGCTCGTGGTGCCTGTTTCAGTCCATATAATACCTTTTTCAACTTACAGACATAGTCAGGATTATCTGTCAGTGAAAATCCTTCAGGTTGCTCCACATATACTTCTTCTAAATCTCCATTAGGAACGCTGACTTAACATCCATATGATATACTTTAAAGTTCTTATGACATGCATAGGCAATGAGTATTCTGATGGCTTCCAATATTTCCACTGGTGCAAAGGTTTCATCAAAATATTGTCCTTCAACTTGTGCATACCCCTTACAGACCAATCTGGATCTGTTCTTAACAATTTGTCCTTGTTCATTCATTTTATTCTTAAACACCCATTTGGAGCCAATTGCACTCTTATATGTAGGTCTAAGACAAGCTCCCAAGTATTGTTCTTCTCAATATGATCTAGTTCCTCATTCATTGATTTTAACCAGTTTACATTTTCACTGGATTTATTAAATTTCTTGGGTTACACCATGGATATGAAGGCTATATGTGATTCCTCAATGTCATTGATTATCCTTCTCCTGGTTTGTACACTATTGTCTTTCTCTGCAATTATCTTACTTGTAGGATGATTCTTTTGAGTAATTTTGGAGGGAGGATCTGATGTTGTCAGCTGATTTGAGTATGCTTGAGTATTTGTATCTTCATATGAATCATATTCTTTTCTTTTTTATTATTGCACCTATTCATATTTAACTTCAACTATATCCTTTGCTGTTGATTCAACACTACTTACATCTCGTACTGATATTTCTTCATCAACTTTTATGTCAATACAATCAACCAATTTATGCAGCCTCTTATTATATCATTTGTATCCTTTACTATTTGTAGCATACCCTAAGAATATAACTTCATCATCCGTGTCATCATATTTGCCAAGATTTTCATCATTATTATTGATATAGCACTTACTCCCAAAGAATTTAAAATGCTTGATTGAAGCAGGTCTTCCAAACCATAGTTCATAAGGACTCTTGTCACTTTTTGGCCTGAGATGAGCTTTTTTAAGAATATGTACAACTGTATGAATTGCTTCTACCCAATATGTCTGAGCAATATTCCTTTCATTCATCATTTATATTGTTATCTGTTGGACTGATCTATTTTGTCTCTCAACTACTCCATTTTGCTGTGGAGTCCTTGGAATAGTATACTCGCTTTTGATCCCATGTTTATCACAAAACTCTTTGAAGTAACTTGAACTAAACTCCCCTCCTCTATCATACCTTACTGCCTTTAATCTTTTTCTTGCTTGATTCTTAGTCAGAGCCTTAAACACTTTAAATATTTCAAATGCTTCATATTTTTCATTAAGAAAGGCAACCCATGTAAGTCTAGAATAATCATCAATAATCAACATGAAATAATTTTATTTTCTTGTACCTTTCTTCCTTGATGGTCCACATAAATCCATATGTACTAACTGAAGAGGTTTCTTTGTTGATGCAAATTTCTTAGATTTAAATTGTGTCCGAGTGATCTTTCCTATTTGGCAAGGTTTGCATACAGAATCATATGGCTTTGATATTTTTGGAAGATCTTTTACTGCCCCACTATTTCTAAGTTTGATTAGATGATAAAAATTTAGGTGTCAAAGTCTCCTATGCCATAACCAAATTTCATCATACTTTCTTAAGTGAAATTCTTTTTTTTCTTCTTTCAAAACATAGACATTGTTTTTTGTTCTTATGCCTTTTGCAATCAACTGTCCTGAATTCACAGATTGTATTTTACAATCATTAGAAGTGAAAACAACTTTGCATCCTCTGTCACAAAATTAACTAACACTAAGAATATTATGTTTCAGACCATCTACAAACAACACATCTTGAGCTTTCCCTTTGCCACTACTTAGACTTACCATTCCTTTCCTTTGATTTTTCCTTATGCATCATTTCCAAAGGTTACATTTCCTGATTTTCTTTCACTTAGAGACATAAATTTATTTTTGTCTCTAGTAATATGTTTGGAACATCCATTGTCAATATACCATGGGTTATTTTTTCTTTGAACTGAAAGTACTAGACCACATTTTTAACTATCTTTCTTTTTCCATGTGCTGGCATTTCTAGCTAAGGGTTTTATCCTTGGATCTGCTTTGTAATTCTTCAGATGGAAGTTTGCAGCTTTGTGGTCAGAGTTATGACAGTTATAGCATTCGATATCATTGTTCAATAGGTCAAAGTGATTGGTGCAACTTTTTCTACTCATTGGTTGTTTAGTTCTATGTTGCAAATATTGTTTATTTCTTGATCTCCTCAGTTGCATGTCTCAAAATTTAATTTGACAATTTGCAATCTTATGACCAAAATTAAACCAGTAAAAAAAATAACCATGGAATAAATTTTGGTACCCAAAGGATGGCCTTCTTCTTGGAATTTGTTGCTCCATCTTCTCATATCTTTGTTTTTTAATCAGGGATCATCTTGTCTTTATTAGCTTTTGGTGGAAGAGTACTCACATGGTCTGATTGTCTGCTGACTTGGAACTTGATCGTATTTACTGACTCTTTTCTTTTTGTTTGTTCGTTTCTTGAACCACTTACATAGCCTAAACCAATATTAAAAAAAGGAGATCTTTATTTTCTCAGAATGTTGTTTAGTTCTGCCGAGGCTTTAATGCTTGGAAGATTTTGGAGATACAATGATTTAAACTTCTCCATATCTTTTTTGGTTTTTACTACCTCTTCTTCCAAGGATTCACATATTGCCTTCTTCTCTGATAATTGTTGTTTCAAAATGTCCTCTATTTTATTTGCCTCTTCTAATTCCACTTTTAGCAGGGAAAAGTCTTCATCAGGTTTTTACTATCTTTCTCGAACTTTATCAGCAATTGTTTTTGTTTTTTCTTCTTAATTCCGAGTCTAGCAATTTCTTCTAGGGCACTAATCAGTTCTCCTTCCAAACCAACCACAACTTCTTCATCATTAACATCAATTTCTGTGATTTATTATCATAATACTCTTTGTCCATAAGCCTAAATTCATTAACCTTATCTTCACAAGAAGAATTACTATCCATGTCTTCTGAAGAGTCATCATTGTTTACACATAAACATTTTTTTTACCAAATCTCTTGGATTTGTACTTCTCTTCACATTTAGAGTTCTAGTCCTTCTTCTTGTGTGGAAACTTAAATACAAAGTGACCTGTCTTTCCACAGTTAAAACATTTGAAGGGAAAATTTCCTTGGTACTTTCTTGCTCCTTTCTTTAGTCCTCTCAAAAAAATTTCTTCAATTTCATCAGACTCATAATCCTCATTCTTATCTGCTTTAAATGATGCTTCTTCAAAGGTAGGTTTATCTTTACTAATCCTCATTTCATAAGAATTTAGAGTTCCTATAAGTTGATCAATAGAAAAAATATTAAGATCATTCAGTTCTTCTATTGGAGAAACTTTTGGATTAAATATATTTGGTAGAGATCTTAAAATCTTATGAACTAAAAATGTGTATTCAATCTTCTCACCAAGATCCTTCATGGAATTCACAAGCTCCTCAACTCTTAAGAAATATTTATTAATTGTTTCATCTTCATTCATCTTTAGTTGTTCAAATTTCAATCTATATGTCTGAAGTTTGGCATCTTTTACTTTCTCATTTCCTTCATAACTACTAATGAGTTTATCCCACATCTCTTTGGCAGAATCAAGCTGCATTAATTTTACAAATTCAGCTTCATCAAGCCCACTCAAGATAACATTCATTGACTTTTCATTGAATCTAAATTCTAAGTTATCATCTTTGGAAGCTAGCACAACAGGTTTTGTATATCCAGTCTCTACAACATCCCAAACATCAACACCGAAGGCCATAATGTATGTTCTCATTCTAACCTTCCAAAAAGAAAAACTTGTTCCATCAAACAAAGGAGGCTTATTGGTCGAAGTTACTTAATGAGTTGTCATCTTTAAGATTATTGATCTACCTTTAGATAAAAGGAACATGCTTTGATACCAATTGTTGGAAATTCTAAGACAACTGAGA
>ML783881.1:315942-326847 GCA_009831015.1 Picea engelmannii | reverse complement strand
CTAAATCCCTTTCCATCTCATCATCCATTACATAACCTTGAAAGGCCATCCTTGGGAGCATCCCCTACTTGAGGGTTTTGGTCTACCCAATAGGACTTTTATGACACCCCTCCCATACTTAAACTTGGTCAATTGTATAGGGTTTTTGAGCATTTGTTTAATTTGATGAGGTAGTTTTGATGCACATGCTTAGGTGCCTTGTTTATTAGATGTGGTTTACACTTGTCATGATATCTTTGACTTGAGATTTTTGGGGGGTGTACCCTTTTGTTTTGCAGGACCTTGCTTGGTGGCCAGTTTTGGGAGAACAAGCCTAGCTTGGGCTTCCGTGGGGCAAAAATCCCACAGGTTGGATGTTGTAGGCCCACACACCAGATCACAGAGACGTGCCTTTGGACGATTACATGGCATCATGGAAGATCTTACCCAACCCCTATTACCCAAACAACTTGCCTAGGACAGGTAAAACGTCACTTTTTGAGGCTTGACATCATGCTTGAGGGGGTTTGGTGGTGATGGAGTTATTGCACATCGACACTTGGCATGATTTGACCAAAGGAGACATGGATTGACTCTAGCACATGAAGAGGGGGCTCAAGGAGCCCCAACGACCTCTTTCTTCTTCTCCAACGACTTGGAAAAGTGTCAAAACGTCCCCTAAAGGGGTGACATCATCTTACTTTTAGGGTTTCTAATGTGTTAAAGTGAAAATTAAATATTATTATTTGGTTCAAGGGGTAAGATAAGGGTTGTTGACCCCTTATTTTATGTTTTACCCTTGCTAAGTGGAAAAACTATGTTTTAAGACTTTTGTATAAATAGAGATCCTGTGAATCTCACTTCATAACATAACTCTCCCATTGTGAGAAGCACTTGGCTGAAATTTTCGCTATTCTTGGGCATTATGGTGTTTCTCTCTTGTCAAAATGATTTTATGGTGTATCTTTGGGTGAATGGATGAGGAGGAGTGATGCACACCTCTTGGATGATTGTTCTCTAGATGCTTATGGTGAATTTGTTTGGTGAAACTAGGGTTTGATCTCTCTCTCTCTTGGAATTGGTAAAGAAAAATCTGCATTGTTAGTTATTTCTTCCTCTTTCTTGGTTATAGTTGTTTGAAACCCTAGGGGGAGTATGTTGGATACACCCTCCATTAAGCTTCATCTAATTTGCTAAAGTTTACAAGTTATTTTGCAAGGGTTGCTAGGAGGAATACGAGTGTGTATACCCTCTTAGATTTGCCCTAAGTTTGATTGGCATACCCTAGGAAGTAAAAGGGCTTACACCCCTAGGGTCTTTGTTAATCTAACTCTTTATTCTAAGATTCCATTTACCTAATTTTAAAGGCACTAATCTGAATTTTTTGCATTGGAGAAATAAAATAGTGCATTGGGAAACATGATTTTTCGTCATTTCAACTTTCTGCAATTTGGGTTTTGTTCCTTGTCCCTAGAGCAACTCTTACCCACTAGGGCGTCCCCTCTAAAGGGGTATTGCTTGTTGTTGTTATAAACTTTCATCTTCAGCCATTAGGACAGCAGAAATCCTAACAGTCTTTCACTTATAACTTGATTTTCAACCGTCCGAATTAGCTAAGAGTTTGCCACGTTTATCTACTTGGTCTAGCACAAATTTTGGGTGGATTCTTTGTGAGTTTTGGTGATTGAATTTACTGCTATAACAACAAGTTTGCTACAGCCATAAGGCTGCAAAATATTTCTGCAAAACATCTTTTATTACAGCCTTCTTTCATTGCTAAAGTCTAATGCTATCTTACTTGGGTTGATCTAGATATTTCTAGTTTATCTCTTGCTCTTTCAACTAGAGTTTTTAGCAACTTATTTTGCAGCATTTATTATCATTTTTATTGTTGATATATACTGTTACTAACTACTGCAATTAGGGACAGCAAGTTTAACTTGCTTGTCCATCATATACTTGGGCTTGTACCGTTGTTTTCCTTGTGTCTCGGGCAGGTACAATCAACATTTGCAAGGTCTACTACTTCTTGGAAACCCTTGGCTACCATCAGTACCTTACTCAAGCCCTTCTCCACACACAGAAACTTGACCTATAGGGGCATTCATTCATACATCACACTTTCCATCTCATTTCCCCCTAGGGTCACCGAGATTCCCCCCTTGAGGTGACCACTTCACCTCTAAAGTGATGGTAACACCTGCCTAAGGTGACAGTGGGTAGGTGCTCTCTTAATTGTCACCATTTGGTGGTTGGGTCAGGCTTTTCCCAACCTACAACTTGTGCGATAACATTTTGACATCGTTGTCGGAGAGGATTTTGAATCCTCTTCCGAACCCTAATGACCCTTCGGCAAACTATCCCAAATCCTTTTCCCTAGCTTGCCTGGCAACTCCACCCAAGGGTTGTTCGCTTTTCACCTTTTTGATCAGCTCTTCTTGAAGCTCATCTGGCGACTCCACCTTCCCAGAACCCTTCCTCCTCTACGCCTTTTCCCCCTGGGAGGTTCAAACCTTCTAAGATCTACCGAAGAAGGCCTCCCCTCAATCTCCCGTTGTCAAAACCCTCTTCCACGGTACCCTTCCCCTTGCTCCAATGGCTCACCCTTGGGCAAAAGACCTCTACAAACCCCTTAACATGGCCACCATCCCGAGATACCCCAACACAATGCCCAAAGAGTCAAACATGTGGTTGCCAAAGTTCACAGAAAATAATGCAGTGACTACTGAACATCATCTCTACACCATAGGCCGAGATATGGATAATGCAAACATTGAGCATTAGGATGCAGCCATGAAGCTATTGGCTTCATCATTGACTGAAGAAGCTCTCAGTCGGTTCAAAGGCCTTCCAGACAATCACCTCACGTCCTATGAAGATTTTGCCAAGTTATTTAAGAGCGGATGATCAACGAAGAAAGACAGTGGAATGCTTGTAGCTCAATTCAATCAGATAAAGAAAAAGGAAAACAATACAATGAGTGAATTCAATACCATATTTGACAAGTTATACAACCAGATTCCGACAGATTTCCGTCCTACAGCCGCATTAGTCCGTCTCCTTTATATTGATGCTTTTGAAGGACAATTTCGCTTTATTCTGAAGGACAAGAAACCCACTTCTTTGGCATAGGCTAAAGAATACAGTGTTGAGATTGAAGAGAATCTCCTTGATTTGAGAGTAGATCCTTTTCAGTACCCTCGTGTCAAGACAGAAGCAAAGACTAAGACTTCCAGTAGCAGTGCTCCTGATCCGATTGCCCTCTTGACTCAGAAGATAGATCAGAAGAGTACTCAATCTACCCAGGTATAGAACCAGATCATGGGTTGTTTGACTACTGTGGAAAGAAATCAATCTGCTCCTAGACCTTAGTTTACCAGACAGCAGAGAGATGCCACAATTTGGAAACCAAGGCCTCAACAAGAGGCAAAGGCCCCCAATACTTTGAAACTAGTTGGGATGGTTGACACAGAAGCTTAGTGCCTTCCATGCCAAGAACCTCACAAAGAAGATGAGTGTCCCCAACGAGATGAAGATTCCTCCGACAGTATGAATTTCATGGATATGATCTACACTTTCCAAGAGGAACAAGTCACATGGAAACAGATCAACATAGCTAGAAGACTGGGGGAAAGAGAGGGGAGACTCTGGGCCTTGAATCAGTTGGCAGACGATCAAAAGGAGTTAAGGAAGAGGGAATATTTGACCTACACTAGGAGAAATAAAGCTTCAGCCCCTCCATCACAGCGTGCTATTCCTCTTCCATCAGCAGAGAAGGTGGCCCCGCCACCCCCACCTCCAATACATGAGTTGCTTCTTAATCCAACTCCCACATATGAGATTCGGCTGAATATAGATATTGCAGCCATGTTTGGAAAACTGAATATGACGGTCCAAGTGACAGAGATGTGCAAGATCCCCTCTGTACGGAGGGAAGTCTTGAAGTTATTACAGGTATCGACCGAGAAGGAAGACCCTCCTATCATTTTGAACACTATGTATCTCGATCGGCAAAAGGACAAGAGTCCTCCCTTCTATCTTTCATTGGGCATGAATGGCCTCCGCTTGAACAATTGCACGCTTGATTCTGGGGCTTTGGCGAATGTCATGTCATTGAAGGTGATGTAACAGCTTGATTTAAAGACAACCCAACCCTATGGAAATGTATGTGGCATTGATTCTAAAAGGGTCAAGGTTTATGGGTTATGTGAGGACGTTGAGGTCTTTTTGATTGATTTTCCACATATCAACCTCCTCGTGAACATAGTGGTGATCGATATTATGGATGCTTGGGGGATGCTCTTATCAAGGAGTTGGTTTGTTGCCCTTGGGGGTTTCCTTATCATGGACCTTACCCATGCACACATCCCCATGGGAGATGGCACTTTCAAGGTATTATACAGTCGAGAGAGAGTTGACAAGCATGTGACCGATCCCAGCAGTCCTGACTACACAAGTGAAGATGAATTTGATGAAGTACCAAACACCATTAAGTACAATCCACAAGACTTTCCCTTTATGTAGGAAGACTCCATAGATATGCTCCTCCCAAGGACACATGAATACAAAGAGAAACTTGCAAAGTTCCAAGGGAAAGAGCCAGGGTCTATCCAAATTATGAAGAAAGAAGATGAAGAACGTGAAGAAGCCATCAAAAGGATGGTCAACGCAGAGCCTCCTTCTTATCCATACGTTGAGAATATGCCTTACATCAATTTCTGTGAAGGAAGTCCCGTGCTCATGTGGGACAAGAAAAAGGGCAAGCCCAAGTATGACCAAAGAGATGACAACTCATGGCTTGGCCCTTACATCGTCAAGAAGTTCGACAAAGAAAAGTACTATTTGACAACCTTGGATGGAAGAAAGATGCCATTACCAGTGCATGGATCTCTTCTCCGACCTTATGTGCAGATCACTAGACTTCTTCAAGGCTCAGGCCCCAAGTAAGTAGGTAGGTCATCTTGCTTTCCTTGCATTTGCATCTTGATTGCTCATGTTAGATTAGGTGCATTTCATATTTCATTTCGCTCTATTTGCATATTGATTTCATGCTTAGTTTAGAAATTTAAAAAAAAATGCTAAAATTTTATTTTCTAGATTAGTTTTCATTTATGGTTTTGATACATATGGACGAAGGGTGAAAGAACAACCCTAGATTTTACGATTTCTTGTTTCAATGTAGGCACAGGTCTACCGGGAGATGTTGCGGTTCTCATGCACTCTACGGCAAGTACATGTCCCCAAGTAGGAGCCAGATGTTATCCCCATTTTGTGGGATAACTAAGGAGATGATGTCACGAGGCCCTCAGGTTGCAGATATGGAGTGTCGAGAGACCACATGACTAGCAGTGTCCACTTGCACATACGGAAACCCACTCTATCACCACATTTTGGATCCAGTGTCATCGCATCCACCACACCAGCTAGCTTCTGGAAGGCAGATGGGTCTTGCTCCATGCAGTACAAGTCAAGCATTGTGGCAGGTAATCACCCTAATATTTGAGGCATTTAAACATGTTGTATTTAAGATGCTTTTGATTATAGAATGCTTGCTTGGACATTATGCTTTTGACCATGTTTCACCTTGGTGAGTGTCATAAATTTCCTAGTAAGTGACCAACCTTTGGGGAAGGTTTGTGACTAGGGCACCCTTAAGGGGTTATCGTACCATTCCCGACCATACTTACCACCTTTCGTTCATTACACTCCCATCATATTGTCTTCTTATAGGCCCTTTGACTTTAGTGACCCAAGAAGGGCATGTACCTCATTTCATGGGAAGAAGGGGCTGAAGGCCCAAAGGAATTGTTGTTGGCTAAAAAAAATAAAATCCTAAATATAGACCTTCCAGATGCTTCGTCCAAGGATCCCCGAGAAAGCAACGAAACACTTCTCTATAAGAAATGGGGGACCTACAAAAATAAATGATAGTGAATGCTTAAGGGGTTAGTTGGAGGATGGGAGGTCTCATCACGAGCCAACCTATCATGATCATGGGTATTTAGCAGTATGACATTACCATCATCTGGTCACCAAGCTAGGTTAGTGGTTCTTAATTACACAACTGAGAGAAAGGGGGTATCATCACGAGTCGGCGAGGTATCTGTGAATGACACTCTAGTTATCTGGGCACCAAGCCAAGACAATGGCCTTCAACTTGTTCCTTAAAACATAAAAGAAATATAAAGAGAAAGGAAGAGCTAAGAAAAAAGATCGGCAAGAAGCTGGGCTTGGAAAAAGTGCATCGCAAACGAAGGTGCTACACACCCTCTACAAAGGCACCCATAAATGAGATAATACGAGCCCTTGTATATAATGAAACTCATTGATCTATGAAGTGTAAATCCCTTTCCACCTCATCATCCATTACATAACCTTGAAAGGCCATCCTTGGGAGCATTTCCCTACTTGGGGGTTTTGATCTTTCCAATAGGACTTTTATGACACCCCTCCCATACTTAAACTTGGTCCAATTGTATAGGGTCTTTGAGCATTTGTTTAATTTGATGAGGTAGTTTTGATGCACATGCTTAGGTGCCTTGTTTATTAGATGTGGCTTACACTTGTCATGATATCTTTGACTTGAGATCTTTGGAGGGCGTACCCTTTTGTTTTGCAGGACCTTGCTTGGTGGCTAGTTTTGGGAGAACAAGCCTAACTTGGGTTTTCGTGGGGCAAAAAGCCCACAGGTTGGATGTTGTAGGCCCGCACACCAAATCACAAAGACATCCCTTTGATGGCTTACATGGCATCATGGAAGATCTTACCCAACCCCTATTACCCAAACGACTTGCCTAGGAGAGGCAAAACGTCACCTTTTGAGGCTTGACGTCATGCTTGAGGGGGTTTGGTGGTGATGGAATTATTGCACATTGACACTTGGCATGATTTGACTAGAGGAGACATGGATTGACTCTAGCACATGAACAGGAGGCTCAAGGAGCCCCAACGACCTCTTTCTTCTTCTCCAACGACTTGGAAAAGTGTCAAAACGTCCCCTAAAGGAGTGACGTCATCTTACTTTTAGTGTTTCTAATGTGTTGAAGTGAAAATTAAATATTATTATTTGGTTCAAGGGGTAAGATAAGGATTGTTGACCCCTTATCTTATGTTTTACCCTTGCTAAGTGGACAAACTATGTTTTAAGACTTTTGTATAAATAGGGATCATGTGAATCTCATTACATAACATAACTCTCCCATTGTGAGAAGCACTTGGCTGAAATTTTCGCTATTCTTTGGCATTATGGTGTTTCTCTCTTGTGAAAATGATTTTATGGTGTATCTTTTGGTGAATGGATGAGGAGTGATGCGCACCTCTTGGATGATTGTTCTCTTGATGCTTATGGTGAATTTGCTTGGTGAAACTCGGGTTTGATCTCTCTCTCTTGGAATTGGTAAAGAAAAATCTGTATTGTTAGTTATTTATTGCTCTTTCTTGGTTATGGTTGTTTGAAACCCTAGGAAGAGTATGTTGGATACACCCTCCATTAAGCTTCATCTAATTTGCTAAAGTTTACAAATTATTTTGCAAGGGTTGCTAGGAGGAATACGAGTGTGTATACCTTCTTAGATTTGCCCTAAGTTTGATTGGCATACCCTAGGAAGTAAAAGGGCTTACACCCCTAGGGTCTTTGTTAATCTAACTTTTTATTCTAATTCTCCATTTACCCAATTTTAAAGGCACTAATCTGAATTTTTTGCATTGGAGAAATAAAATAGTGCATTGGGAAACGTGATTTTTTGTCATTTCAACTTTCTGCAATTTGGGTTTTGTTCCTTGTGCCTAGAGCACCTCTTAGCCACTAGGGCGTCCCCTCTAAATGGGTATTGCTTCTTGTTGTTATAAAGTTCCATCTTCAGCCATTAGGGCTGCAGAAACCCTAACACTCTTTCACTTATAACTTGTTTTTCAACCGTCAGAATTAGCTAAGAGTTTGCCACTTTTATCTACTTGGTCTAGCACAAATTTTGGGTGGATTCTTTGTGAGTTTTGGTGATTGAATTTACTGTTGTGACAACAAGTTTTCTACAGCCATAAGGCTGCAAAACATTTCTGCAAAACATCTTTTATTACAGCCTTCTTTCATTGCTAAAGTCTAATGCTATCTTACTTGGGTTGATCTAGTTTATCTACTTTTTAGCAACTTATTTTGCAGCATTTATTATCATTTTTATTACTGATATATATTGTTACTAAATGCTGCAATTAGGGACAGCAAGCTTAACTTGCTTCTCCATCATATACTTGGGCTTGTATCGTTGCTTTCCTTGTGTCTCGGGCAGGTACAATCAACATTTGCAAGGTCTACTACTTCTTGGCAACCCTTGCCTACCATCAAGTCTTTACTCAAGCCCTTCTCCACACATAGAAACTTGACCTATAGGGGCATTCATTCATACATCACACTTTCCATCTCATCTCCCCCTAGGATCATCGGGATTCCCTCCTTGAGGTGACCACTTCACCTCTAAAGTGATGGGAGCACCTGCCTAAGGTGACAGTGGGTAGGTGCTCTCTTAGTTGTCGCCATTTGGTGGTTAGTGCGATAACAAATCCTACTATAGCATTCTTCAAGAAAGACCATCTAGTAACTTCCTTTCCAGCAATAGCATTAAATATCTCAAGGAGAGTGGAGCGCTCAACCACCTTTCTTGCAATATATGCACAATGGACTCAAGGCAATTAAGATAACCAGTTCTCCACTTCCAAAGTAGTGCACCCTAGAAATATGTGCAAAAGGTGGGCTAAAAAATTTATTATCCCACTTAAAGTTAGAGAGCCCTCCTTCAACAGTTGGAAATGCCTCCAAATATGTGGCTTATGCCTCAAATACTGTGAAAACCTCCCAATAGCACCCTCCTCCTAGCAAGAATAATCTCCACAAATAAATTAAGGTCTAAGCCTCTTGGCTACCTCAATGAATGGGGGCACCCAAGCTTTCCTCACCCAATGCCTCCATCCTCATGCTCTCGCCCTTCTCCAAAGTCTCTTGGTGAACATACAAGTTAGAATGAGCCTCTCTTTGCCCTATACGCCCCTCTTAAGGAAACATGAGAAAACCTAAAGTATGTGTGGTTGAGATCATCTCATCTCATCCCTAATCAATGATTGAGATCTCTCCAAAAGAATCTCAACTCAAAACCCACTTTACTTAAGTTTCCATAGTTTCACTTTATGTCCCTCAATTCACCCACAAAGTGAATTAATAGTCATTTTAGGCTAAAATGACCAAATTTCACTTTTGACTTAAATCTCCTAAGTCAAAGTGAAATTAGACATAAAGTACATGGTACATGGTACAAAGTATTTCCCACTTGTGTTTAGAGGCTCACAAACACAAGGGGACCACTTTCCAAGGTACCCAAAACTCAACACTCCCACTTACCGAGGAAAGTGCCCTTCACCACCAATATCATCCCTATAGTGGATATGGTTTCCTATTGGCAAATACTCGGTGAGTATGGTGGTACCCTGATCATCAAAAATGGTCTTTATCACAGATTTGCTCAACCTGCGTGATCTATAGATGGAAATGCATCTCCACCTATCCAAGATCACCTAGATCTTGGTATCAAACCAAAGATCTCAACCTTGGTCTCCTACCAAGGATTTCTACCTCCTGGCATCTCGCCAACAGCCACTACTCCTGGCATATCACTAAGAGTCACTCTCTTGGCATCTCACCAAAAGTCTCCCCCTCTTGGTATCTCACCAAGAGTACCTAGATCTCGACACGTCACCAAGATCCTCAACTTGACCTCTCACCAAGTGACTTCCACCTGAAGTGGATCCAGAACCTGATCTGCCCGTCTTCGTAGCCAAGTGAGGCTCAAGCAATGGTGCCCTGTCGCTCCTCCTCATCAATCGCTGATGCTCTAAAGCCCCTACACCAACCCTCTGTCTCAGCAACTCTGAAACTGAAGTTGTCCCGGGTGGACCAGTCACCCCTGATGATGGTGTCCATGAAAACTGAGTCTGAGCTCCCTCCGAATCACTACTATGAGTCAATAGGTCATCCTCAACTTTGTCTCCCCACTTGAGGTTGGATGGTGTAACAACTGACAAAGAAGTAGCAAATGCACACTCTCTCGCAAACTATGCATCGAACTTAAGCTCCTCTGTTGTCGTTGTTGAATCATCCTGCTGCTTCTTCTTCTTCTTGGGACATTGTCCTGCATAGTGCCCCATCTCTCTACAAGCAAAGCATCTCACTGTGCTCATGTCTCTCTTCTGCCCACCACTGCTCTCTCCCTGTGGCGGGGCCCCAAACTTGGGATCCTGTCGACCTCCCTTGCCAGTCTTCTTCTTGCCCTTTGTCCAAAGAGCAAGGTCCTCATCACCCTGCAATGTCTGTTGTTGTCCAGAAGTCTCTGATGTAAGTCTAGTCTCCTCCTGGACGAAATCATCCCACAATCTCTCCCAAGTGGGCATGATCTCCCTGGCAACAATGCCACGAACAAATGGACCCCATGGTTTGGTGAAGTTGTTTAAGGCTGTCCTCACCATAGAGTCTAGGTCCACTACCTCTCCAACAGCTGCAAGCTCGTCTCTAATCTGGGTGTATCGGCCAAGGTAAGAAGTAATCGACTCATCCTTGAGCATGCGAATGCCCCTAAGTCGATCAAACAGAACCATTTTCTGATTCTGGTTAGAGCTCTAGAAAAGATTGCATAGAGATGCCCACATCTCAAATGCATAGTCTTTCCCAGTCAAGTGGGGAATGATGTGATCCCTCACTGCATCACACATCGTCCTCTTTGCCTTGTTGTTCCTCTTCCTGAATTCTGCTAACAAGACGGGAGCAGTAGCAGGAGGAACAACAACAGGCACCTTAACTATATCCCATAGTTCAAGGTCCTCTAAAACAAAGACAATCCTGGCCTTCCAAAGAGACCAGTTGCTAGCTCTAGCTAGCCTATCCTC
>ML783881.1:278788-310024 GCA_009831015.1 Picea engelmannii | reverse complement strand
GCAGAATAAGAAGTCGGCCCCAACAGTTATTATTGAGACCCAGAATTAATTTAAAGGTGGGTTTACCCACCCAGAGTGAGAGGTCGGCCCTGCCAGTGAAACCCTCTCACACGTGCCAGTCTTGTATATATAGGAGGCTAGCGACTTACTTTATCATACAACTCACTTGCTCATTATCTTATGAGGCAAGCTGCAATTACCAATTGGAGAGAGGAGAAGAAGAGTGGCGCATCTCTTGGAGAGGACTATCTGT
Source organism: Picea engelmannii (assembly GCA_009831015.1). Classification (NCBI taxonomy): domain Eukaryota; kingdom Viridiplantae; phylum Streptophyta; class Pinopsida; order Pinales; family Pinaceae; genus Picea; species Picea engelmannii. Next base: position 309,771 of record ML783881.1, on the reverse strand, counting down.
ATTGGTTTGAGTTGTCTCTTGAACATTGTATAAGCTATTTATGATAAGGAAGTTTTTGCTGGGTTTTCTTCCCCTAGAGGGTTTCCCAGGATAAATGATGTGTCTCTTGTGAATGTGTATTTCTCAGTGATCTTGTTCTTATGATGCTCTTATCTATTGAAATGCAAAGAACTATAATAATGGCATAAACATTAACAACAAGTAGGTGTGAAAAGAGGCTGACAAGATGTCCACCAACTGTCCTACAACTCTCCACAAACATTCTGCCAACAAGCTACCACTAAACTCTGTCAATGGTTGTCCACAAAATCTGCCCAAAAGATGTCTAAAACAGTCCACAAAATGTTGTCCAAAACTCAGCAAAAAATCAGCCACCAAGCTCTGATACCATGAAATTTTTCCAGATCGTAACAAGTCACCAACTAGGTCTGTCTTTGACCTCAAGTTGGCTCTAAGTTTCAACTATCAAACAAGGGTTTGTTGTTGTTTTATAACAGCAAACTGTTCAGGAACTTCTTTGTTGTTTTGTTACGGTTACATAGGCCATTTAGGTGCTCTGGCATGTAGTTTTTGTCACCAAGATGTTAGCACATGCATACCATAAATATATGTAACACACCTAGAGATCTTTACAGCTGAAATAATGTTGTTCTAAACACTAGCATACATGAAAATGAACACAGGTATTTTTGGTCAATATGACCCTGGATAAAACCCCCCCGGGAAAAACCAGTTTGGAATATGAGTGTATAAATGTGGAGAATAGAAAGTGGAATACAACAAGTACAATAAACAAATGAACCTAGTACAATAGCAGCTTGACTCAAGCTGAAACACAAGTCCCAGATGAAGAGATACGCCCTAGCATGGTGCGCCCTCCTCACAAGTTGTCCAATCCACTGAAATGAAGCGCCCTAGCTGCTGAAAGCTCTGATGGAGAAACCCTTGCACACAACTCTGAATCTGTGTTGTAGCTCTCCATTGAAGTTGTCCTCAAAGCAATCTGACCACTACAAATCCTCCCTGCTAATTGTGCACCCTCCTCCTCGAGTGCGCCCTCCTACTAACAAGAACAATCTCCACAAATAAATGAGGGTCTAAGCCTCCTAGCTACCTCCACGAATGGGGGCGCCCAAGCTTTCCTCACCCAATGCCTCCATCCTCATGCTCTTGCCTTTCTCCAAAATCTCTTGGTGAACATACAAGTTAGAATGAGCCTCTCTTTGCCCTATGCGCCCCTCTTAAGGAAATATGAGAAAACCTAAAGTATGTGTGGATGAGATCATCTCATCTCATCCCTAATGAATGGTTGAGATCTCTCCAAAAGAATCTCAACTCAAAACCCACTTTACTTAAATTTCCATAGTTTCACTTTATGTCTCTCAATTCACCCACAGAGTGAACCAATAGTCATTTTAGGCTAAAATGACCAAATTTTACTTTTGACTTAAATCTCCTAAGTCAAAGTGAAATTAGACATAAAATACATGGTACATGGTACAAAGTATTTCCCACTTGTGTTTAGAGGCTCACAAACACAAGGGGACCACTTTCCAAGGTACCCAAATCTCAACACTTTAAACATGTCCAAAATGAAGGGTCATTCAATGTCGTAAGCCTTTATGAAATCTCTTTTAATGAAGAGTATGTCAAGGCCTGAGCATCTAACCCACTCAATACCTTCCCACACAGTTACGATATTGTCCAAAAAATATTGCCCTTTGATGAAGCTTGTTTTTTTAGGGTGACTTTGAGCAAGATGTGCTTTACCTTGAGACTCAAAGCTTTCACCAAACTCTTGTAATAGACATTTAGTAAGGCGATAGGCCTCCAACTAGTGATAAGCTCACACATAATACCTTTGATGATAGTGGCCCCAATTATTTCTTTCTCACAACTTCATTGAAAACTTGTAATATATCCAGCAGACAAAATCCCAAGTTTCTTTGGAGAACAGACAAGGAAGTTTCTCCAATCCCAATGACTTGCCATTCACAACAACAATATGGTTGTCAATGCACCCAAAGTCAATGGCTGCTCACACAACCTAGTTTGGGCTTCTAAAAGCTCCATACAACCATGTCGATACAAATTTGCATGGCCACCCAACTGTTGAAGACTTAATGCCCAACCTTGACTTTATACTTTAACACAACTCTTTTATCAAGATCATGACAACATATTACTGACCCATTATCATTGAGCATTACGAACCATAAAATAGCAGCAAGGACAATACACTCATGAGACACATAGATTTTATTGCTGCAAAACCCTAGCACAGGGAAAAAAACCCACTTTGAAAAGTACATCTTGAAGTATAAACATACGTTATAGCGAGGCATGTCCCATGCCTCATCCCTGCCACAAGAAGACACTATCCCAACTCAATCTTACTTGGTAAAGCATCTAGATTCTACTCATCTTCATCGGTCACTGTTTAAAGTTTTCAGGTGGTCAAAGATAAGCAAACCAGTCATTGTTTCTTTTCTTTGTTTGTCTTCAGCACCTCCGAATATGTGCAGTTTGTTCTTCTCATTTTTTGCTTGGGCTAACATTGTACATGCATGTTACAGGCTATTGAAATGGTTGGAGGAAGAAAACAGAAGAATACTATTTTCCCAAACCCAAACTCTTATACATATTGCTTTCTCAAAAGATCAATGAAATTTACTTAGAAAGGTGAGAAAGCCGGATACAACAAGACAACATGCTATGCACAGGCTACACAAATCTTGTTCTGAACATGAACTGAGCCTGTAAAGAACTGTTCAAGCGTGCACCCATACAATCTGGCAGGAAGGAGTATATACCCATGCAAGCCATAATAGTTGGACATGAAACATGGACCGAAGCATACCTACATGCTGCTGTTAGAATTCCATAGGAATCATCTACGATGTTAGGCCATCAAAGGAATGCTTCAATTTCCAGACCATGAGACTTAAAAACTATGAAGTGAAGCAGATCACTAAAGAGTAGGTTTTTCCCACAAATATTTGTCATAGGATTGAGTTCAGAGAACTTAAAACTTGACCCAAGCCATGGATATAAATTAAAACAAACAAACAAACAAAAACCTTGCAGATCACAAATGTGCGGACAAAACCCTTATGAATATGAACATTTTCCTCTCAATTCATTTCAGATTTAAAATTCATGGCAAAACCCATAACATTTCTGGAACTAGAATCGCCCATGTGCTTTTCTCAACAGTTTATCAATAGAACAAAATATGAGCCAAACGAAAAATCGGAACTGCTAGCAGACTCAAAACACTCTCGTTTAGAATAAATGTATAACGAAAACCTTATCCTCTCAATTCATTTCACATTTAAGATTCAGGGCAAAACCCACGAAATTTCTGTAACTAGAGTGGCCCATATGTTTTTCTCAACAGTTTATCAGTGGAACAAAACATGAGCCAAACTAAAAATCAGAACTGCTAGCAGACTCGAAACAATCTCGTTTATAAGAAATACATATCAAACCCACAAAAATATACTACAAAATTTCACAATGGAAAGTTTTATGGCCATTTAAAATTCTTGCATAGCACCAACTGAAGCCATACATTTTTCACTTTGCAATCAAATTACTAGCAGCAGAAGCAGCAGGAATTCAACTTACTTGTCCGTAGAAACAAACCACGTAATACTCAAATCAGCATTTGAAACTGGAACCATGACAGTTCGCGCCAGACTTCTGCTCACAAGATTGGTGCCTATGAGTGATTCTATGGCCCACGCAGCCCTCGCAATCCAAAACCCAATGGGTGTCCTCCGGATGCCAAATTCGGAGCTCTCGTATCAGCAGCCCGAGTGCAAAAATGTAGGTGACATGAAATGCCAAATTTGAAAGTGAAGATTTCTGTACCCATCATTGGTCCTGAGGCGGCGGGTCCGGTGTAACGCAATGGGAGTAAGATAATTTTATAGTAAAATAATTTAATTCTGTGTTCACAAACTTCAGAATAATTTTGTGAGAATTTTAGGGATGAGTGAAGTTTTTATCTTGATTTAAATTTTATTTTATGTTGAGATGATGTGTAAGGAAAATTTGTTTAATTTTTAATTTATTTAAATTATTTAAAATTTATTTTATTTTTTAAATTGTGATATTTTGCATCCTTTAAATAAAATGATTTTATGAAAAATATATAATCAATAATGTATATGCGTTCATATACTATTGTTAATGTTTTAAAAAGTTTCATATACTATTGTTAATGTTTTAAAAAGTCATTAATTAACAAAATGTAATGTTTTAAAAAGTCGTTAATTAACAAAATGTAGTATTTAACTCTTTTAGTGTGTCATATGGATATCAAATGTATGTTCAACTAATTAATATAATATACATATTACATTGTATCACTTCTCATAAGAAGTATTATGTATCATACATTGCAATATTAAATACGATATAAAGTAAAATATGTATAATTTATATTTAAAGTATTAGAGATTCTCTTTTGAATGCGGGTGTTAGGGAGGTAAGAAAGAAATATTGGAGTATGTATGGAGAAAGTACATAGGGAAGGGATGTTTGGCATGGTCAAAGGATATGATGTATGGAGGAAGTACATAGGGAAGGGATGTTTGGCATGGTCAAAGGATATGAAGAGATAGGCAAGATATTAATGGAGGTATATAACTATTACGGCTTGTTCTCTATTTGCATAATTTGGGGTGGTTATCCTCCATTAAGGATAAGTTTTGATCATGAGAATTATTGCAAGAGCAATCATGCATACCATGGAATTGATGATGGCTTACGACAAGAGAAATGACTCTTGTGATCAAAATCATGTTTGGTCAATTTTGTAGGGATTTTGATATATGTTTGTAAGTGGTAGGATTATATTCTTGGAAAGTTGGTTGATAACCTTGCTCTTCGTTATTTGAATTTGGCTCGTAGTGATCCAGGTGGATATCAGTGGCCACCCACCTATTCCAACTGGCTCAAAACAGTTTTCTGGCAACTTATTATTTTTAGCAGTTTTTCGGTTCCTAAACTTTTGGAGCCATTTTTAGGGCCTAAATGAAGGTTTTCCAGGATCGAGAACCTCAAAAATAGCCAAAGGCTCTGATTCAACCCCCAAAATGAATCTCCTCAACAATACATTTTCAACGAGCTATCGTGCACCCCAAACGGAGATCGTATGCCGAAGTTACGCCCCCGAGAAGTTGATACACCAAACTACCCAAAACGGGGTCCACAAAACTGTTGGTTTTTCATCTTTCGGGGTTAGGTTTTTGGATTTTCTTTATGATAAAAAGACCTTTGGAGCCTCATTGTAAAATCATCTTCTTGTGAATGTGAGTAGCTGTCACATCTCTTCTTCTAGCGAGTCTTTCACTGTGTATTTCTACAGTTTTGTACATTTCGTTCATTAATAGAAATTGTGTATTAGTGTATCTATGTGTTTATGGTTACATCTATGATATATTTATGTTATATTATTGGATATCCAAGATATCTCTGTACATTTCTTTATTATATCTCTGCTCTCATTTCGTGTCGAAAAATAATCTGGATCAGTGGTATTAGAGCAGGCTGCTCTTGATCGTTTTTCAGTGCATGTCCCCGACGAGGTTCGAGTATAGCAAGTTCGGTCTCGAGCTTGTCTCTCTTGAGGACAATTGCTCTCGCACACCCAAGAAACCCTCCATGGCGGAAGAAAAGAAAAACAACGGAGCAGAAGATTCTATAAATCTTTTGCTTGAGCAAGATCTCAAGCGACATAGGGACGAAATGATGGAGAATTTTGCCCACATCCTTCAACGCATGTCGATAGCAACAAACACGTCTTCATCAAGCATCCACTTTGGAAGCACCTATCCTTTCAAGGTACAGGTTAATTTTGATATTCCCGTATTTGAAAGTCAGATAGATCCAGATGCCCTAGACAAATGGTTAAATCTGCTAGAAGGTTATTTCTCTGTTCACAATTTTTCCAACATGGAAAATATCACTTTCGCACTCCTTAAGGCTCTCCCCCATGTAAAACATTGGTGGGAAACTTACTAGGAGAAAAGTTCCACATAGGAGTCTGGAATATATGGGGTCGAGCCCACTTGGATTTTTTTTGTGGATGCGGTCAAGGAACAATATTACCCTCTTGGCAACCATGAAGACCAGTACATGAGATGGACCACATTGCGTCAAGAGAGGGGCCAAGCCGTGCCGGCGTTCACCAATACGTTCCATGCCTTGCGCACCAAGCTGGGTATCAAAGACTCCGAGCGACATTTGGTTCTGAAATACCGTGGGGCTCTACACAGATACATCCAAACTGAACTGGATTTTCTGGACATCTCATCACTCGGTGCTGCTTATCGATATGTTGTTAAAATCGAGCAGAAATTTAAGCACCAGAACAAGCGGGAGTTCGGGTCTACAAATCTGAAACAGCCAAAGTATGGTAAAGACGACCCTAACAACCAGCCTTCAGAAAACCAATCCAAGCCACACGAAAAGAAGGGTAACGGAAAGACGAAGAAGGACAATGGAAAATGATGCGATTTCCACAAAAGCCCTTGGCACAACACCGATGAATGTTGTTCAAAATAGTTATTGGTGGCCGAGATCAAATACAAGGAGCCGAACCATGATTCAGAATCTAATTCAGAAAATACTAGTAGAAGATAGATCATTGACGCAGACCCCACTGTTATTGTCGCGACTGCAACAATTCAACCAGAAGAACCAACAGATCTTGAAAAGGGGGAGCGCCTTTTTCATTCACAGATGTGGGTGAAGGGGACCCCGTTGCATTTCATTGTTGATAGCAGAAGCTAGAAGAACCTCATCTCAGCAGAGGTCGTCAAACAGTTGGGATTGTTGACAACACCACACCCACAGCCATACAACATTGGTTGGCTTCGCCAGGGACGAGATCTTCATGTCAGCCAACAGTGTCGATTGTCATACGACAGCCATCCCCTCAACGATGAGGTATTATTTGGTGCTGCCCCACTGGATGTCTCTGATGTTCTTTTGGGCCAGCCATATATGTGGAAGCGCCATGTTATTTATGAGTCTTAACCCCGTAGTGTCATTATTACTCTAGGGGGGTCATCTCTACAGGATACCAGAGGTAATTCCAACTACTGTCCCACCTAAATAATGTCGCAAGGTAGTATCTCATACTACAAAATTCAGTTTCTTCACAATCTGTTCAAAAGGTGAACAAAAGAACACCGAAACCACTGCAACCTCAGTCTAAGCACCTTCTCTTCAGCAGAAGCAAGTCGACAAGATTGAAGCCAAGCGCAAGGATTCCTTATGCACGCAGTCATCTTATGTAGCCAGACTAGTTAAAAAGGTCCAACCCTTCCAACCACAAGCTTGTGACAGCCTTCAACAAGCTAAGCAGTGCAACTCCTCCAACAAGGCAAGCAGATCATCAAGGTTCAGATTCAACAAGTGCTTTCCCCTCTCCCCTGGGAACTCAACACAATGGAGACCATTGCTTCCTAAGGAGAGAGGATTGATCCAAGTGGATATCAGTGGCCACCCACCTATTCCAACTGGCTCAAAACAATTTTCTAACAACTTACTATTTTTAGCAGTTTTTCGAGTTCCTAAACTTTCGGGTCCATTTTGAGGGTCTAAATGAAGGCTTTTCGATATCGAGCTCCTCAATAATAGCCAGAGCTTTGGTTGAACCCCCAAAATGAATCTCCTCGACAATACCTTTCCAATGAGCTATCGTGCGCCCCAAACAGAGATCGTATGCCAAAGTTATGCCCCCGAGAAGTTGATATACACCAAACTACCCAAAATGGGGTCCACAAAATTGTTGGCTTTTCATCTTCCGTGGTTAGGGTTTTGGATTTTCTTTATGATAAAAAGACCTTTGGAGCCTCATTGTAAAATCATCTTCTTGCGAATGTGAGTAGCCGTCACATCTCTTCTAAGAGATAAGCTACCACCATTCTAGCGAGTCTTTCACTATGTATTTCTACAGTTTTGTACATTCTGGTCATTAATAGAAATTGTGTATTATTGTATCTCTATGTTTATGGTTGCATCTCTGAGATATTTCTATTATATTCTAGGATATCCAAGATATCTCTGTACATTTCTTTATTATATCTGTGCTCTCATTTCATGCCGAAAAATAATCTGGATCACATAGCCTTCTAGTATTGGGTAAATGCTCATTGTTAAGAGATCTGTTAGAATGCATACTTTCTTTAAATCAGTCTCTTCCATGATACCTTAGTCTCTTCAAGAAATAAATGAATGAAGAAGAAAATGCATGCCACCAATTTCACACACGGTATTATAATTAATTGGTAGGATTACAATAGGTCATGACTCTATTATATAGAGTTCATGAGTTGTTATCGAATCTAATTCATTCTTAGTTTAGAGGGAGAGGTTGAGAGAATATCTCAACCATCCTAACAGTTCCTCTAACTAATTAGTCACTTATAGAATGTGATTTTATTACACCAATGTAAGCATTAAACTCCAACATCGCCTCTCAAGGCCTACATTACTCAAAAACAAAAAAACAAGCAACATCGGCTAAAAAATAATGTTAAATTAAATTAAAAAGCACCAAGGACAAGTGTTTCTCATCACCTAGGCGCCTAGGCGTGAGAAAGTGTCCAATGTGGTCCCTAGTGCATTTAATTCATGAGATATAAAATTAAAGTGACTTTATGATAAGTTATTGAAGTGGGTGACTAAAGGGTCTCTTAATCACCATCGTCAATCTAGCTTAATCTCCATCGTTAGATTAGATGACTCTTCAACTTCCCCCATGAAGTTGACTTAGGGATTGAAGTGCCCCCAATTTTGGCACTTCTTCATGAGTTTTGGAAAGTGCAAGAGAGAGAGAGAGAGAGAGAGAGAGAGAGAGTTGAGTTGAGAAAGAGGAGAGCATTTGCAACCAAGAGCACGCATCCCTAGGCTAGTTTTGGCACACAAATCAAGGAGAGAAAGTTTAGTTGTGTATTGAGGTCGTATAGTACATATTCTAGGCAGTCTACACAACTGAATAATAGCACAGAAATCGAGGGTATCTGCTACACAAATTTCTGGGAAGTTTTGGCACGAAATTCAAGGCAACTAGCATGCATACATTTTTGAGCAACTGTAGCAACATTCTGGCACGATTTTTGAGGCAAGAAATTATAGCAGTAATTGTTGTAGCTACCATACACATTAGGGATTTATGGGCACAACAATCGAGGAGCAACTTGGCACAGTTTTCAAGACTATTTTTGTGGGCACGGACATCGAGATAAGTTTGAGTTTGTTGCAGATATATTTTTCTATAAAATAAATCTTTCTCGGAACTCTAAATAACAAGAAAAGCCCCTCTCTCACTAGTTTTCCCCTCATGGGATTTTCCAAGGTCTAAGTTTGACCAAAAATATATGTGTATCATTTTTCTGGGTGTGTTTTATCTCTAGTTTATTGCCATAGCAAACTTCATGTGTTTCAGTTTATTAGTTATTTTTTATTGCTAACTAATTTGTTGTTGAAAAGTGAAATGTGGGTTGGGCATTAAACTATGTTATCTCATTGAGAATTGAAACCAAGTTGGGGTCTGAAATTTCTACATGTTACAAGAGATGGAAAGTGTGAAAGGGAATAAATATATCAACCACAAAGAACAGGGATTTTACTGAGAATAGGAAGTACTTCACGAGGCAGAAATTTGTGGGCTTGTGTTTCAGTTGAGAGGGTCAATGGCCATCGGTTTGAGGGTCGAGGGTACGTTGGATGGAGTTGTTAGTTTTATCTCATGGAATGAGAGGAGTGTGTTTCTTTTGAAGGAGTGTGAATTGTGGGATATTGTGGAGAACTCACAAACGAATCATGTGACGGTGCCTATGGTTGTTACCCTTTTGGCCGCCTACACCAAAAAGAACATTAAGGCCAAAAGAATTATCCTTGTTTCCATTAAGGACCATGTGATTCCACGTGTGACTGGGAATTCCAATGCCAATGAGATGTGGGAATCCTTAACCAAACTTTACCACAGTTCCAATGAAAATCGGAAAATGGTATTGAGGGAGAAACTGAAGAGCATTAAAATGACCAAGACTGAAAGAGTTGCCACCTATCTTACCAAGCTAACTCAGATGAGGGATAAACTTGGTGTTGTTGGGGAGGTCGTTGTTGACAATGAACTTGTGAGGATTGCTTTGAATGGGGTTACCAAATAATGGGTTGTCTTTGTTGAGGGCATTGTGGTAAGGGAAAATCTTCCTAAGTGGGACCGTCTTTGGGATGAGTTCATTCAAAAGGAAAATCAAAGAGGTTGTGTGCATGGGAGTTCATGTACAAGTAATGAAGAGGAGAATGTGGCACTTGTAGCCAAAGGAAAGAACAAGTCCAAGAAGGGTTCCAAGAGAGGGTACAAGTAGATGGGTGAAGGGAAGAAGGACATGAGAAAAGTCAAATGCTTTGCATGTCACAAGTTTGGACATGATGTTGGACAATGTCCTAATAAGAAGAAGAAGCAAGTTGCAGCTTCAGCAGATGTGGAGGAGTTTACCCACAAGTTCAAGAAGGAGTATTCATGGTTGGTGTGTCTTTCCTCTATAGCATCATCTACCAGTATTTGGTACATTCATAGCGGTGCCTCCCAGCACATGACAAGTGTTTGTGATTATTTCACATATCTTACAGAGATTGGATATTTTGAGGTTGGTGAGGGAGAGTAAACCTCTTGAGAGGTTTTGCACCTATCTTTTGATGGTGAGCAACATCAAAGAGTCTGATCCTTCCACTTTTGAGGAGGCAACAGGTCAACAGGTCTGGAAGGACGCCATGGTGGAAGAATACAATTCCATCATGAAGAATGATGTTTGGGAGGTGGTTCCAAGACCTGAGGGGAAGTCAGTGGTGACTTCCAGGTGGCTCTACAAAATCAAGTATGTTGTTGATGGAAACATTGAGAATTTCAAAGCTCAATTTGTAGCTTTGGGGTTCTCGCGGGTAGAGGGAGTTGACTATGATGATACCTTCACTTTGGTTGCTAGATATACCTCGATCAGGGCAATGATCTCCATTGCATCAGAGATGGGTTGGAAGATCCATCGAATGGAGGTGAAGATTGCATTTCTAAATGGTCTCATAGAGGAGGAGGAGTACATTAAGTAGCCTCAGGGATTTGAGGTGCATGGGAGAGATTCTCATGTGTGTAGACTGAAGAAGGCATTTTATGGGCTGAAGAAAGCTCCTAGAGCTTGGTACTCGAGGATAGATACATACTTGTAACAAATGAGTTTTGAGAAGAGTGAAGCGGATCCCAACCCTTACTTCATTGTGGTTAGGGAGGTTCCTCTCATTCTTGTGTTATGTGTGGATGGTCTCTTCATTACAGGGGCTGAGAAACTCATAGTTGGTTGCAAGGAGAGCCTTGCTTCAAAGTTTGAGATGAAAGACATTGGATTGATGCACTACTTCTTGGGATTGGAGGTTTAGCGGGAGATTGGACACATCTTTCTGGGATAGGAAAGATATGTTTTTGACATTCTGAGGAGATTCTGGATGGAGGATTGTAGGCCCATGTCCACACCCATGATAACCAAGTGGAAGAAGCTTCATTCTTCTGAGTCAAAGTTGGTTGATCCCACTTTGTATCGTAAGTTGATTCTTCATTGATGTATTTGGTCAACACCAAACCAGATCTTTGTTTCGTTGTCAACTCTCTTAGTTAGTTCACGGTGGAGCCTTAAATAGTGCATTGGGTGGCAACAAAACATGTGCTTAGGTACCTTAAGGGTATGATGGATATGGCCTAAACTACGAGAGAGGGAATGGAGTTAGATTGATTGGCTACACATACTCAGATTGGGCAGGATGTGTCAGTGACAGGAAGAGTACCTTAGGTTGTTGCTTTGGATTGGGCTTAGTAGTGGTGTCTTGGTTCAATCGAAAGCAAAAGTCAGTGGCTTTTAGTTTTGCAGAGTCTGAGTATATGGCATCCAGTCAGGCCAGTTGTGAGGCCATATGGCTTCGCAAGTTGTTGGTTGGGATATTCAGTGTGCATATGAGACCCACGATGATCTACTATGACAATCAGAGTTGCATGGAACTCTTTGAGAATCCAGTTTTCCATGACATGTCTAAACACATTGAGATTAGATATCACTTCATTTGAGACTATGTTCAGAGAGGAGCAGTTGAACTACAATATATATTCATTGATGAACAGGTGGCGAACATCCTCGCTAAAGCTTTGGGGACAGACAAGTTTGTACCTTTCATAGATAAGCTTGGGGTGGTGAGGGACACTTTCCTCGGTAAGAGAGGGTCTTAAATTAAATTAAAAAGTACCAAGGACAAGTGTTTCTCATCACGTAGGTGCCTAGGGGTGAGAAAGTGTCCAGTGTGGCCCCTAGTGTGTTTAATTCATGAGATATGAAATTAAACTGACTTTATGATAAGTTATTGAAGTGGGGGACTAAAGGGTCTCTTAATCACCACTGTCAATCTAGTATAATCTCCACCGTTGGATTAGAAGACTCTTCAACTTCCCTCATGCAGTCGACTTAGGGATTGAGGCGCCCCAAAAAAGAGAGAGAGAGAGAGAGAGAGAGAGAGAGAGAGAGAGAGTACAACTGTGTATTGATGTTGTACAATATGGATTATGGGCAGTTCGTATAATTGAATATTGGCACATAAATCGAGGGTATCTGTTGCACGCATTTCTGGGAAGTTTTGGCATAAAATTCAAGGCAGCCAGTAGGCATACATTTATGAGCAATTGTAACAACATTCTGGCATGATTTTCGAGGAAATAAATTACAACAGTAATTACTGTAGTTGTTGTACATAGTACGAGTTTCTAGGCACACAAATCGAGGAGCAGGCTGACATAGTTTTCAAGACTATTTTGTGGGCATGGAAATCGAGATAAGTTTGAGTTTGTTGTTGATATATTCTGTTGTAAAAGAAATCTTTCTCCGAGCTATAAATAATAAGAAAAGCCCCTCTCTCACTAGTTTTCCCCTTGTGTGTTTTTTCAAGGTCTAAGTTTGAACAAAAATCTCTGTGTATCATTTTTTTGGGTATGTTTTATTTCTGGTTTATTGTTGTAGCATACTTCATGTGTTTCGGTTTATTAGCTATTTTTTACTGCTAACTAATTTGTTGTTGAAAAGTGCAATGTGGGTTGGGCATTAAATTATGTTGTCTCATTGAGACTTGAAACTGGGTTGGGGTCTGAAATTTCTACAAATAGAACCAAACATATTAGAAGCTTCATCTTTTGGAAACAATTCTTAGACGAGTAAGACTCCTTTAAGCTACTCCCTATTCCACTGAATAATATAGTCTCCTAGTTGTGATCCAAGTTTCCCAACATCAATGGACATCATTAGCACTTTAAATGTCTCATAGCCCTCGTAAAGGTATGGTATTGAACTTCCAAATCTCAAATCTTCCCCAAACTATTGAATAACAATCCCCAAATGCATATCTCATAACCCTAATGAGGTATAGTTTCTCTGATCCATAAGCATCCTGAACTATTTGAATAGCTATCTATCATCTATTGCATCCCTCCCTATCTTCAAAGTGTGGGCTTCTTAAAGAGTAAAGGATTATATTCCTTCATTGAAACCATCACCATCATAAAAATTCGATGGATTTCAGCAACGACTATATTTGATACTTCCTTAAGCTTCCCTTTGAAAAGGTTATTGGCATAAATTTTGCAATTAATAGTTGTATGACCTAATTTTCCATAGTAGAAGCATTCAATTTCACTCTTACTTGTCATTCTCTTTCCCATCCTTTTCATTGAGTATAGTGCATTTTTTTTAATGAGAATCACCTTTAGTATCCCCCTACATTTAGCATATTTTCTTTTGTCAAGAGTGTTGTTATCATCTCATCCAAAGTTTAAGAAGACATTTGACTTAATGTGAAAACAATATTGTTCAAATTTGAAGGTAGACTAATTATCAAAAAAAAATTGCAGCTTCGTCTTCCACCTTATCTCCAATCTTTGTCAATTTCCTTATAAATCACTTCAAAATATTTATATGATTAGACATAGGAGTCCCAAAAGGCATTTTGAGTCTAAACAGTTGCAATTTTAGTGGAATTTTTCATTTACAACTTTTGCACCAAACAAATGACTTAACTCATCCTGAATTACTTTAGATGACTTTGCAAGATCAACATGATGAAATTGTGAGTATAAAAGAGAAAGACCAATGATGGACTTGTCTTTGTCATCCCTACTTTGCCACTCAATGAATTGTTTGGCATATGTAGGCATTGTTTCCATGCCTTTGACTATACCCCATAATTTTGTATTTATCAACTACATTTGAATTTTTACCTTCCATATGTGGAAATTAATGCCATTAAATTTTTATAGAGGTGTTAAATCCACGTTGTGTGTGTGTGTGTGTGTGTATCTGTAGTTAAACTTTTCAAAAAACAAATAGAAAATACTTTTGTATTCTATGAGAGAAACCTATGTGTATAGTTGCACACAATAAGTAAGGGAACACAAATATCTTTGTCCATTTTTATGAAGTCACTATGTAGAATCAATCTACAAATAACAAAAGCGTTGGAATAGAAAAATATGTTTTTATTCAATGCATATCAACTTCCTTTCTCTCACTCCTCCATTTATTGCACATGATAGCTAAGATGGGTGACTTCCTTCACTTGAAACATCGGCTCTGTTTCTTTAATGTCAGTGGCTATAGTGTTCTATTTGACTCGAGTGAATGGCATGAATGACAACAATGATTTCGAATCGTTCACGGTCTAATACAATGATAAGAAATTTGCTAGAATGCATTCTTTCTTTAAATCAGTCTCTTCCCCAATGCCTTAGTCTCTTTGAGAAATAAATGAATGAAGAAGAAACAAAAGAATATGCATGCCAACAATTTCACACATGGTATTATAATTAATTTATGTTGTGACTCTATTATATAGAGTTCACAAGTTGTTATCAAATCTAACTTATTCTTAGTTTAGAAGTAGAGGTTGAGAGAATATCTCAACCATCCTAACAACTCCTCTAACTAATTAGTCACTTATACAATGTGATTTTATTACACCAATGCAATCATTAAACTCCAACACTCATGCCTCACCAAAAGTGGTTTGTCTCAATGACATTCAAAGCAAATTCTTTGTCCGGAAAGGATGGTGTGCAAACGGTTGCTTGAGCAAGGGGATACTAGTCAAGAGCTATGCAAAGGGAGGTCAAGGAAATGTAAGGAGAACTATGTCCCTCCTTAGAGTCACTCGAGGAATAGGGTGAGGTACTCAACTATGGAAACAACAACATCTTACAACAATGGATTTTTTTTTGAGGTAAAGAGAGAAGTTGAGGAAATGGAAAGTAGGGTCAAGGAAAAGAGGGGCATGACTTCAAGTGTCAAATTCGATGAGATATTCTCCTGGGTTCCAAACATTGGTTTTTCTAGTAGCAAAGACACCAAATAGTTTAAGCTCGTGGATATGAATACATTCATTGCCATGATGGTGTAAATAAGAGACTCCTAGCTAAACAAAATACTCACTAAATTAGACCCTCTAGGCTAGGAATGCAAGAGCCTAATTAATCAATGTAATTTGGGGGTGGGAGGAAAGGAGCGAGGATCTGGATGGATAACCTCCAAGGACAAAGGAAGAGGAGTAGGGAAAAGTAGAGATAGCTCAATCTAAGAAAGTTGACAGGGCCAATCAAGTTGAGAGTCTAGTGATTTGTATGTAATGTTGTTATCTCTGATAAGTAGTTTTGTTCTTCAACTGGAAAATTATATTGTTCTTTTATGTTATCATCAATATTTTTCTAAATCCCTTTATAGAATAGGACAAATCTCAAAACAACCTTAATATTTTTTTAAAAATTGTATCGATGTTTTCTCTAAAAGCATCCTACAACAAAACTACATATGACCATTTTTTTTTCTATTATTAATAAAGTTTAACTAAATTTTGTTAACAATGTATATCTCAATTTATATTACATTTTATATTATAGTTGATGTTGTAGTGCACATTAAAAATATTGTACATTCTTAAATGTAAAAGTTAAATATCTAGTATCATCTTATTGAATACTTATTAAAAATTTCCATGCCTCGCTCTAAGCTAAATTAAATTGTGCTTTTAGAGAAGGTCTTATTTTCTTGTCCCTTTTCCATCTTGTTGGGTTTTAACAATCATGTGATATAAAGTTGTATAAAGGTTAATAATTTTTTTGAATAATTATTAGCGTCCCTCTAAAATGTAGAAGGGGATTGCTGAAAGATATATACATTGAGTAATATGGAGGAAAAGTGGAAGGTTAATTTGTTTTTGAGAATGTTAGATGCCAATGCGTGTACTTTAAATGTTTTATGTTAAATTTAATATTTTTCAAGTGCATTTTTTCGACCAGTTTTGTCCATAATCTGGTCAAAATTTTAGAAGGAATGTTGAAACAATGAAGTGAGCAGAGTCAAGCCAACCTTACTCAACCCAGTTACACCCACTGGTTCTTTGCCCATCCCATCCTAAAAAAATATATAATAGACAATAAAAGGCAAATCAAAGGATTGTAACTTAACGATCATTGATAGTGGAGAGTGCCACAACATCATGGGAGAGAGCATTGGTCAATAAGATTTCAATGTAGGCATTCAACATATCAAGATTACAAGGGTTAACGTGACAATCATTGTACTTAAGGACATAGCATAACGTAGCATAGGTCATTGCACTTCCAATATGTGGTTGTTGAACAAATAGTAGGGTTGCATGAAATGTGTTGATAGGTGGAGCATTGGTACACTACCTCCACATACCACCCACAACCATTTTTTGCTAAATATAATACCAATATTTTCACCTTAAAAGGATTTTTTTATTAGAATTTATTGGCAATTAATTGGTCACCTACCAACTTTCTTGTTATTAGTCCATGCCTACAACAAGACACTATACTTTTTTATTGTTGGTCAAATTGGTTTGAATTTGCATTAATTTCCTTACATTGCAAAAAAAAAATCACATGGTTTAATCATGTTGTTAAAAATCGATGTATTATACTATCTTTTTTTTTTAAATTTAACCAACAAAAGAAAACTTCAATTTTTAAACTAAAAGTTTGTTTTATTAATTGCTAAAGAAATCTCAATGTCAATATAATTCCATGACAATGTGACAACAAGGAGGACACAACTAAGGTTTGTTGTTGGATTAAGGTTTGCTAGATGGATTTGGATTCAGAGGATTTTTAAGATGATCGATTTAAGGGGGGCTCCATTTGGGCTTCTCCTTGTGCTAGGGATTCTCTAGGCTTGTTGAATGATGGGGCTCTATTTGCTAGCCAAGGGGGGTTGAATCCAGTCATTGAAGAAACTTTTGTCATGGACCCAAATGTGGATAAGGATGTTTATGTAGGTGTGAGGATAGGTTGTGTCAATTGTCTTATTATCATTTTTATTGCAAAGTACATACAATATAAGAGATTTCATGAGTATGGGTAAGGCATGTGGCTTTTATGAGTCCAAGTTGTCTATTAGATCCCAGAAGATTGAAAAAGGAGGTAAGTTTTATGTCCATCGTTCTTCTTTGCTTCTAGAGTTTTTGTTGTCTATTCTCCACAAAACCCCACTTCTAGGCTACATAACATTTCTTAGTCGACAGATGGTCAAGGATCCAGTCTCCATTTTATTGGCAAAGCATTGGATCTAGAAGAGTTGAGTGGTGGTGGTGTGGGTGTTTTTAGTGTTGTCCTTGGGTATAAGATCCAAGTAAGGGGAAGGCACCTCTTGATGTAGGTGTCTCTACAGGGTCCATAGTGGCGAGGATGATAAAATGAAAAAGATTTGAAATAAGTGCATCAAGCATTGGAGTTCTCTAGTAAATCCAATACTCGGTGAAGAAGTTAAGATGAATGAGGTGGTTGTTATGTCCAAGTAGGCCTTGGTAGAGAGGTTTCATGGACAAAAAATGGGGGATAATTCTTCGAGGGAATGGTTAGCATCCAATTGGGTGTCAATTTTAGGATATATGTCAACTTTCTACCTCCTTTAGAGAGGATGGATTTCATTTTTTTGTGTGTTTTGCTTCAGATGCGATGAAGAATTTAGATATTGATTGGAAGTGGGATTATACACCATTGTCCCTTAAACACTAGACCCATTTCTTTGATCCCAGACATGAGAAATTTGAGACGATGTCGGTTTGGGTAAAATTGCTTGGTTTGCTATCAATTTATGGTCTTTTGATGTCTTCAAGGAAATTGGGAATGCTTTAGGTCAATTTATTGATGAAAACATGTCTTTTTGTGAGACAAATCAAATGTTTATTCCTTTCATATTGGTGTGCATGGACTCGAAGGAAGGTCTTGTTGAGTCTATGTTATTAAGGAGGAGAGATAGGGTATATGAGCAGATACTATACTATTTAAGGGTCCCCTTTAGGTGTTTTAGATGTCATCATTATGGGCATTTGGTAATTGATTACATCCTACCAGTCAAATTGAAACTTTGGGTTAAGAAAGCAATGGAGAAGGTTGAAGCTTTGGAAGGGAAATTTGAGGAGTTGAAATATATCCTTGACAAGATTAAAAGTTGTAACGACATTCCTTTTGTTGTGGGGGGTGATTGTGAGGTCTTTGAGGCCAAAGAGATTGGAAGGGATGTTGGGACCAATGTTTTTTTTTCAAACCACCTAAGTCATAACTTATCAAACCATATTTGCAAAAGCTTATATCATTTATCTTAGGCGATAACCAATTGATTTCTTGTTACTACCTTTAAAATCTAGCAACAACACCATTCCATTAGTGCCACATGTGCATCATTGACAATAGTTAACAAAAAATTCTAGAATATTTAGAGAAAATACAAACTTCTATATCCATTAGAGGTAACTTACAAAAAAAAAGAATGGCAATGGAAAATATCTTTAGAAATATATGGAAAAAAATTTATGCACTAATATACAACATGATATACCACCTCCATGTTGAAAGAAGTGAAATAAATAATACAAGTAAAGTATTAAAAATGTTTTCTTTTCCTACTTCAATTTACATGAATTCAAATGAAAATTCATGGTTTTCCCAAGAGTAGTTGCTATTAACTAATCATCCATATGTAGCAAATATTTCCAAAAGTTTGGGATGCATAATCATTGATATGGAGAAAATATTAAGAAAACCTACATGTTCATATCAAATGTTTATATTTAGGTGAAAAGTATAAGTGTATGCATAAATATAATCATAAATCAAGCTACAAATCTTTTAATTTTAATGAAAATATGAAAAAAAAAATTATCCTAAATTTCTTCAAAAAAATTAAAATTTAGCAAAATTGGCGAAATTTTGCTTAAAAAAACATTGGTTGGGACAACAAAGGATTATGTTCCTTTAGGGATTTCTCACCCCACTCCAATCATTAAAGGGTGTGTCAGTTGCTATATAAATATTAGCTTGCCATCCCACTCTTCTACAGAGAAAAAAGGTATGACATCCAATAATCTGGTCCCTTTAAATTTATTTCATTTTCTTGATAAAAGGTTGTTTATTGGATCATGGGGAATGTACGACGGGAGGACTTTTTGTGATTGCAGTATTGGTATTTTTGTTGAGGAATTGTTAGGGATGGGGGGTTTGGTTAAGTATCTCGTTGGAAGTGTGATTGTTTTACGTGGAAAAGAAAGTGCAAGGAAATCTAGTTATGGTGTTATTGTTTGTGATAACTCTGGGAAAAAGGGTTTTGTTAGGTCTTCTAAGAATGGGATGGGGTCTTCCTCTAGTCATAATTTGAGGCCAAAGAAGGAGGGTCTCTATGAGATTGTTGGAGGGTTGTAGGTGGTTTGGGATTTTCTAATGGGAAGGTTTTTAAGGGAGGGTAGAGGTAGAAAATATTTTATCACCCTAACATAAAAAAACAATGTTTATGGGGTGGTAGAAGGGAAACAACTCTCAATTGATGGGGTTCTTAGAGCATTGAACAACCCTTTAGGAAGTTCTCTGTGATAATTTTATCCTTTAATTGTAAAGGATGAGTCATTCCCTAAAAAACAAGCATAGAGAAGGATTATGGATACTTATAAACCTAAGGTGATTCTGTTGCAGGAGATCACGTGTGAGGATGGGAAAATAGTTGGAGATCTAGAACTATTGCTTGGGGGTTGGGAGTTTAGTTTATTGATGCTAGGGGTAGATATAGGGATTTGGTTTCTAGTTATATGAGTAGGTATTTTTGTTTCACTAATTGCCATTTTGTTGATTTAGGTTTGAGCACAATTCTTTTCTCTAAGAAGTTGGGAAGAGAGCTAACTTTGCTCAATGTTTGTGGGCCTTATGCAAAAAGGCTAGATTTATGGGAAATTTGTTTTCACTTGAAATGGATTAGTCATGGAAATATTGTTTTAAGGGGGATCTAAATTTATCCATGAGAAGTTTAAAAGCATGTGGTCCTGGTGCCTACTTAGAAGTGCATGTAGATTATTTCTTAAGAAGATTGGAAGAGGTGGGGCTCTTAGATATCGAGCTCATAAATTTGAAGCTTGCTTGGTTTAATAAAAGGGTTGAAACATACATAATTTCCAATGGGTTGGAAAATTTCTATTACACGAGTCTTTTGTGGAGGATAATTTCAAAATCAGATAGTGGGTTGACTCAAGAGGGTAATCGAACCATTTCCTAGTAGTGTTGGAGATGACATATGCTGGAAAAAGGTCCCCTGGTCATTTTAAATTCAATCTAGGTTGGCTAGAGTAGGATAGTTTACTATTTCGATTAAGGAAAGATGTGATCCATGTGATGACTCTTTGAGGGAATCAACTTCACTTCAATTTGCAGAGAATTTGAAATATTTTAAGCAAGCTATTATTGCTTGGTCTCATCAAAAGAAGGCAAAGAATGAGAAAGAGCTTATGGAAGTGGAAGAATAATAAAGGTTGTTTGATAAGGATGGGGTGGGGTATCTTTATGAGGAAATAGAGATAGAGGTGTTTCAATTGGAAGAGAGAAGGAGGAAGTTGTTCATTGATCAACACGTTGCTTGGAGGTTAAAATACAAATCTCTCTGGCTCTCTAGAGGTGATGAAAATATAGAATTGTTTCATTAATATGCAAATTATAGGAAGAATATTAAGACTATTTGGAAAGTGGTCAAGCTTGATGGGAAAGAGGTAACGAGTTTTCAAACATTTAAAAGATACGTGTAGAGCATTTTGGTAAGATTTATAAGGCAAAACAACGAGATTCCATTGCCGAGGTAATTAGAATGACATCCTTATTGTCAAGTTTTTCGGGGAGGAAAACAATGTAGCATTGGTGGAGGAAGTGTCAAAAGATGGGATCCAAATTGTTCTTCATAGTTTTTAGAAGGACAAAATTCTAGGGCTAGATGAGTGGTTAGTTGAATTCTTCTTGGGGTTTCTTGATATCACCGAGGGGGATCTGTTAAGGGTCATTGAGGAGTTTAGATCCACTAGAAAAATCCTTACATCGTTTAACACAACTTTCATAGACCTCATTCCTAAATATGACAATCCTACCTTTTTTGAAGAATACATGCATATTTCTCTATGTAACCACATACACAAGATTATTGCTATGGTGACTGCTAGAAGAGTGAAAAAGTTGTTGTCAAAAGTTGTATCAAGTGAGCGGTTTGGCTTTTTTGAAGGAAGGAAAATTCATGAGGCAATTAGAGTGGTCCAAGAAGGGCACACTCCATTAAAACCATAAGTCTCTAGGCCATGGTGGTTAAAGTTGACAGTCCAAACCTTATGACAGGTTTAGTTGGGTATACTTGACATCGATGTTGATTCATTTAGGGTTTGTGATGCCTTTTGTCCACTGGTTGATGCACTATGTTACCACATTCTCCTTTGTTTAGTTGATAAATGAGGTAGCATCTATTTTTTTTAGACTCAAAAGGGGGTTGAGGCATGGGTGCCCCTTATCCCCTATCCCATTCTTGATAGTTTTTGAAGGCTTGAGTAGAGTGTTGATTGATGCCAAGACGAATGGTACTTCTAAAGGAATTAAAATCGAGAATTTATTTTTATTGTCTCATCTATTATTTGTTGATGACATGTTGATTTTTTGCAAGGGCTTCAACAGAGACATGTAGAAGCTAAAACAAATCATGGTATTGTATTTCTACAAGGACGAAGGTCAATTGTGATGAATCCAATGTCTTTTGTGAGGGATTTTGATGATGATAGGGTTGTCTTCTCGCAAATGTTTCCTTTCAAGAAAATTGAGTTAGATGATGGCTTCAAATATTTATGGTTTGTAATAAAACCCAATGATTATTTGAAGAAGGATTGGGCTTGGCTATTGGCTAAAGTGGAGAAAATGATTTTAGTCTGGTGTTTTCATTGAATTTCTAAGGATGATAGGCTTGTACTAGTTGAGTCAATTTTAGGGGCAATATCAGTTTACTGGATGTCTCTCTCTTATATTCCTAAAGGTGTTTTGGAAAAAATTAGGAGAGTTAGTTTTAGGTTTTTATGGTCAATATCCAAGGAGAAGAAAGGCAATCCTTTGGCAAAGTGGTAGAAGTTACCTTTACCAAAGGATGTGGGTGGATGGGGATTGGAGAACATTTTTTATTTTTTCAAAGCTTTGGCAACAACCCGTGTATGGAGACTGGTCCAAGATAAGGGTTTGTGATGTGAGTTTGTTGTGCAGAGGTATATTAGCCTAGGTTCTATGGAAGAGTGGATTCATACGATTATGAAGAATAGCCATAATTCCTCCATTGTGTGGAAAGTTGTTGTATTGTCCTTTCCTACGATCAAGATTCAATTGGTGTGGAAGGTGAGAAATGCAAGCAAGTTCTTATTAGGGGAGGATACATGGGTTGGGTGCAATGTAATTTATAGATCAATAGATCATATGATATATTTTCTAAGGGGTAGGGGATTATATAAGCTCAGTCACATTATTGATCATAACCATTCCACTATTTGGAAACATGAGTGGAGATATATTGGATGGATTGGATTTGGGGGGGGGGGGGAGATGTTGAGGTTTGGAAGAATTTTAATGAGAGTCTTAGACTTAGCCGTGTAAGGATCAAAGAGGAGGAGAATAGTATTATCTGGTCTAAGAATCCCATTGGAGTGTATACACCAAACATTGGATACAATGCAACATGCTTCCAAGAGGATCTCAGTGATCCAATGTGGGGGTGGAATATAGTGTGGAAGTTTAAATGCCCATCCACAACTTGCATTTTCATGCGGTTGCTAGTTAACAATAAATACCTTACTTGGGAAATCCATGGAAAAGAAATAAGAAGGGCCTTGGTAGGTGTCCTTTGTGCAAGAGGCGCAAGGAGACAAATGTTCATCTTATAATGTCTTCTATCTATCATGAGTAGGTCTAAAAAGAAGTGGAGGGGTTGATTGGCATATGTGTTGTTTGGAGGGGCTCTTCAATAGAGGAAATTAAGGATTTAGTGGGGGAATGTGGGAGTTAAGAAGTTTTAGGGCTTCTCCTTTGATTCTTAAATGGGGAATCTGGCTTGCAAGAAACACTATCCTTTTTGAGGATAAGTTCATCATCTTGATCCAATGTGCTTCCCAAGGATTGAGCGTACTTAGTATCTTTAGGCAAGTGAAATTGGACAAATCCATTAGATAAGTAGGTTTAGAGATCATTGATAACTCTATTTCATGGGTATTTGTTTTATGGAGAGGCACAAGGGGATCCACAATTATGTTGTGGAGGGGGGATTATCTTTCTTGAAGAGTCTTGTTGTTTAAAGTTCAAAGCTAGTATGGGTGAGGAGACAAATAATTAACTTCAACCATTGTTTGATATATATATATATATATGGGCTTGTGCTTGGGCTTTGGGGGGGGAGGACTTGTATAAGTTATCATGGTTATATGGTATGGACTATATCCTTTATGGAGTTTTTTTATTATTACTATTAACGATACTATGAGATTAGATGTAAAAGTTTTGCTCCTTGGAGGAGCTAATCAAATATGCTCAAACAATGACGAGGTATTGACTTTTATGTCGTTTTGTTTAAGACGATAGTGCAATCAACTTATGATAAGCACAATTTTGTTTCTCTAAACAGAGTTATATTTTATTTTTTAAATTCACGTAAGAAAAAAACAAAATAAAAATAAAATCCATGATAGTTAATGTGCATCTTACCTTGGAAAAAAGAAACATATACTTTGATCATATAATAGTAATAATTTGAAATCAATAGTTTGCATTGTTAATTGGCTAAATAACTCGAGATATAAAATGATATTGTATTTTCACTATCAATTGGCTAAATAAATCTTAATATAAAATGATATTGCGTTTGCATTTTATCAACATAATTTGTCAACAAATAGAAAAAGTAAAAAGAAAAATGGATAATTTAAAGTGAGCCACATTGTTATATATGTTAAATGTCCATTAGAAGCATGGGTTGATACAGTAACACTAACAATAAGCACGGGTTGATACAATAACACTAACAAGAAGCACGAACAATTGGGAATCATTGAGGCAATTTTGTTAAATGCATGCAATGGTTTTTGTCTCTCTTAAGTTGCCTCTATGTTTTTTTTTTTTTACAAAGACATTTGCCACTTTGTGATTGATTTGTTGATCATATGAAGCATATCAATGGTGGAAACAAGGTTCAAACTTCTCTCGAAATAATCGATAGGTAATGCCTAGGTATATATCACATTAATTCTTTTAGTTGTATAACTTTCACCACTGAAGTAGTTGCAGTATATTTTTGTGAAATTGGATTTGTTTTGTTGATTCTAAGTTCATGAACACTTTGCACATTATTTTCAACATTGGACTAAACTTACATCCTCAATGATATCATGTCTCATTGGAAATTTAGAAGTTCAAAGGGTCGAAATAGCCTTTCTTCATTGAGCATGAAGCTTCAAGTTATTATTTTATGCTATTAACTTGCAATCCAATGGTGGCTACTCGTTTGGACACTTTAGAATGTGAATAAATATGGTTTCTAGTGACTCTACATGTGTGTCTACCCTTTATGTAAAAAATATGTAAAAGTTTTATATCCTTCTTAGGTGCACGTTTTATTGTTCATGTGACGTATTACTGTATAGAGTGTTTTGGCCTTCATCACATGCATCTCATCAAATTCTCCTCGTCCTTATTGATTTATATTTTCCATCTCCCCAACAACACCATTATTATGGTTGTAATTTGAACAATTATCTTCTTAGATGTTGAGCGTGATGAAATAGACTTTGAGTTCTTATGAATTAGATCTAAACAACCTTACATTTTCCAATCAAATGTTTTTAGTGGAGGAAAGGGGGGTAGAGAGCATCACACATGCCTTCAATTTGGTCCCCAAAATACTAGCATTCCTACGTTATGATTTGGAACACGCATCAAATGTGTAAGTTCGCAAAGTATCAAGTCTTCAAAATTTATACACCTTTTGTGCTAGCTAGTTTACATCTTTAATTTACAATGGATTTGGATTTTAGTGTCTTTCAGGACATTGTCTAGATTACAACTTTCAAGAATAGAGAGGACTTGAGAGTGAGTTATTTGTTCATACATCTCATGGAAATATACTCAAGCTTATGGAATGCTAATGACGGGGCCATAAGGGAAGAATATCGAGGACTTGGGAGTGAGTTATTTGTTCAAACATCTCATGAAAATATACTCAAGCGTATGGAATGCTAATGATGGGGCCGCAAGGGAAAGATATCGACAACTTGGGAGTGAGTTATTAGTTCATACATCTCATGAAAATACACTCAAGCTTGTGGAATGCTAATGACAGGGCCACAAGGGAAGAATATCGAGGACTTGGGGAGTGAGTTATTTGTTCACAAATCTCATGAAAATATACTCAAGCTTTTGGAACGTTGATGACGAGGCCACAGTGGGTGTATTAGAGAAGACAAACAAGAGCAAAGAACCCTTCTTTTCATTGTACAAGAGATTCCATGTTGATATTTGTGAGGTCTTCTTGCCTAACTCAACCTATCTTACTTTGGCTCATCAAAGTTGGGATTAGAAGTCTTTTTGTGACCTTGATGCATTGGAATGGAGAAAACTCAAGGGCTTTGTGACAAATAAACCATCTACAACTACTACATTAACAAAGTGGGGTATCCTCCCCGGGATGGGGTGACACGAGGGCAACAGTGGACACGCGGGCTGCCGCCAGGACGCCCCTTTAATGCATCAACCGACGAGCGCCCTTCTACCATTAATTAGCAATGGCTTGCACCAGCCACCTCCATTTGACGAGCCCTCTCGCGCGAGGGAGTTGTACCAGTCGACAGAGCACTCAACACCCAACCTTAATGGCTTTGGCGGTCATGGTAGCATGACGTATTATCATGGAGATGAATCGGGAAGAGAAGCATTGGCTCCTCGCAGTGTTCACTTCGTCCGAGCAGAAATTCAGAGCCCCGCTGAAGTTCGGGAGAGGAGAGGCCAATCCGACAGGAACTCGGGCCCCTTCCAGGGTCTCCACAATGCCAAGGCTCAGAGGGAAATCGCGTAGAGGGGCCGCCTGGTACAGGGCTGAGTCCCGGCGCCAGCGCCAACGAAAATTCGAGCGGGCACTTGCCTTAGCATCCACCCGACGGAGAAGGTGACCATGGACGCCTCCCATGGCGTATGTAGAGGAAATTAGTCTGGAAGAGGCTATGCAGAGCCACCCCTCAATTGAACTCGAAAAGGAAAGTAAGCTCCCGCCTGGGGACACCCTGCGGAACCCCAACGCCGACAGCTCGGAGGACTTCTTCCCAACCTGTATCGTGGAGGAGGAAACCCCTCCCGACGACACCACAGGGACAGAGGATCCACCAGGGCTTTCGACCAGAGCAGCGAGGGACTCCAAGACACAAGCACCCGACGTCAGTGGAGGGTTGGAACAACCATCCTTCTCCGAATTATGGCACCTCCCACTCATCTTCGAGCTCAAGAGTCTAATGGACGACCAAGTTTTTCGCCTCACCAGGATGGACCAAAGGCTGGACATGCTCTTTGCGACCCACTCCAAGAATCTTCCACAGCGGCAGTGTCCGACGTGTGCGCAGACGTACTCGCTTCCAGCAGGTTGGCGACAGAAGAGGAACGAGCGACAGCGCACGAGCAAATAGATTCACTAAAGATTATGGTTAGAAGTATCTCTGCTGTTTTAGTTCAGTTAGCTTGCTCAGTTTCTTTACGTCTAGTTATGGCATACTTTTTGAAACTTATTGGCATAATAGCCCTGGTTTCCTTCGGACAGGGCATTCCCATGCATATTTTGGTAACAAAGTCACACATGGCACATGAGATCCAACTGTCCCGGTTTCCTGTTTAGGCGGGACAACTGGCATCATCAACAGTTACTGTATGCTCTTTTTGCTAATATAATAGGATCCACCGCTTTTTATTTAAAAAAAAAAAAAAAGTGGGGTATCCTACAATGCCTATAGAGTGAACTCGAGATCGTCACATTTAATAGCAAAATTCTTGGGAACTCACTCATGGATATATAGATAACTATTTTTTTTCCAAGGAAAAAAGTCATGTTTGTTTTATTCATTCAAAAATAAAATGCACTACTAGTGTTTACATATATGTCCAACGGAAGAGTTTCACCACCTCTTAGATTATTAAACATTTATTTTGTCGTTTACAAACCCTAAAGTTGATTACCATCACTTCATGGTTAGTACAAACATTGATATAATGAAAACCTCTTGCACAACACAAGAAGGACCCAAAACACCCTCATATACCACCTTAGGCACTGTTGATGGTCAGAATTGACCATGATCAACATTCGAGAAATCACTCGGTCAGGGCCCCAAACAGACCCTTTTCCGTTTGGGATGGTGACTTCGACTGGTTATAATGGGTCCAATTCCCCGTTTAAAGGTTTTGCTTCAATAAATGGAGACTTAACTTGAAGCTTTGCTAAATCCTAATTGCAGAAAAGAAAAAAATTAATCTCTATCTATTATAAGCCTAAATTATCATAATCGAGATATAGAAGTAATTCATGATGTCTCAGTTAGGAGCAAGAAGAATAACAAAAACTTGAGCATGAGATAAAAGTAAGCTATTAAGTTATAGAAGTAGTTCTTATAACCTAATAATGATTAAAACAAATACACGTCAATCTTAACTTAGTAAATAGTTACTAAGGAAATATTAGATATATATACTCACACTCAATATGGAGAATTAAAAGATATTGAACATGAGATAAGAAAGTTGTCTAACCAAGGAAACAATTCACAAAGAAAGACAACGATTAAATCAAATGCATACCAATAATGAATCTAGTAAACAGTCACTAGAAACTTTACATACACATACTCACATCCAAAGGTTAATTAACAAATTCAAACTAATCATGAAAGACAACTTATCAATGATTTCAAATAAACACGAATTCACATAACTGACAACAATGCACAACATACAAACTCATACTCATCGATAATGGAATTTGTCATATGGAAAGTCTTTATCAACCCAAAACATGATAATAATATCAAAATCTAAATATAAGCAAAAGACTTGAGAGCCTTCTATCAATTTACAAAACTTGACAACAATGCACCAATTCTATAACTGTTTTCAAACTCAAAATACACAAGATTTCAAGAAAGAGATTGTGATAGCACAAGTATCTCCTTTCCTAAGACCGACCTTTTGCCATTCTTTCATCCTCCAACCTTCTCCCTCTTTGATCATTGAATTTCAAAGAAGTAGTCTTAACAATAGCATAAGTCTTCTTTTTCCTAGTCCAACCTCCCTTCCAAAATGTGTATCCATGCTTCTTTTATATGTGTATGAGTTTGTTTTCCTTCTCCTTAAGCTTAGGCTTCAATCTCTCCATCATAACCTACAATCCAAACTAAAACTAAAACAAATCAAACTTAAATTTAAAATAAAACTAGAATAAAAAATAAACAAAACAAAATCTAAATAAAACAAAAACTATACAACTAACTAAATTAAAAATAAAGGAAAAACTAAAATGAAGACTACCTAATCCAACTCAATTAAAACAAGGGTTGCATGGCAACGCAGTCCCTACCAAGTTAGTTGGGAAATACATGTTGAACAATGAAACTTAATATAACTAAATGCACAAGTACTGAATATTTTTTGTCAAAAGACAATAATTGAGGGTTGTTTGTTATTCAAAATGTATAATGAACCGTAAGTTGAATGGAACTATAGTATTCATAAATATAATAAATATATTACAAATATAATAATAAATAATATATTAGATAATAAATATAATATAAATATATTAATGCATAATAATAAATACATAGTATAGCTTTTTATATTTAGATGTGGTGATTAGTGAAATTCATTGATTATGTAATTAATTCTACATATTGAAAGACGTGAAGGGAGCAATAATACTTCAATTCTATCAACCAATTAGAAATGAGAAACACAAATATCCTATGTTAAACATTACATTGCATACACAAATTTATGGTAAACGACAAATTAATGTCACATCAAAAACAAACTCATTGTCCATGGCAAGGACTAATAACTTAATATAAGATTAAAAACTAAATAAAAGTTAACTAAAACTAAACTAAAATAATTTAAGTAACAACTAGACTAAACCTAAATTAAACTAAAGTTGAAACTAATTATCTGTAGTTATTCTTTACTAAATAATGACTAAAGTAAAAGTAGAAAAAAAAAAAAAAAACTATTTTATGACTAAATTAAAACTACAATTGAGAATAAATAAAATATAATAAAAGTGAACTACTAAAGTAAATTAGAACTGAAATAATTTTAAAGAAAACAAAAATTAAACTATAGTAACTAGAGGTTCGGGTTCATATTAGGGGAGGATACATGGGTTGGTTGCAGTGTAATTTATAGATCACTAGATCATATGATATATTTTCTAAGGGGTAGGGAATTATATATGCTCAATCAAATTGTTGATCATAACCATTCCACTATTTGGAAACATTAGTGGAGATCTATTGAATGGGTTGGATGGGGGGATGTTGAGGTTTGGAAGGATTTTAATGAGAGTCTTAGACTTAGCTATGTAAGGATCAAAGAGGAGGAGAATAGTCTTATCTGGCCCAAGAATCTCATTGAAGTGTATACACCAAAGTTTGGATATAGGCAACATGCTTCAAAGAGGATCTTAGTGATCCAATGTGGGGGTGGAATATAGTGTGGAAGTTTAAATTCTCATCCACAACTTGCATTTTCATGTGGTTGCTAGTTAAAAATAATTACCTTACTTGGGAAACCTATAGAAAAGAAATAAGAAGGGCCTTGGTAGGCGTCCTTTGTGCAAGAGGCATAAGGAGACATATGTTCATCTTATGATGTCTTCTATATATCATGAGTAGGTCTAAGAAGAAGTGGAGGGGTTGAGTAGCATAAGTGTTGTTTGGAGGGGCTCTTCAATAGAGGAAATTAAGGATTTAGTGTGGGAATGTGGGAGTTAAAGAAATTTTAGGGCTTCTCCTTTGATTCTTAAATGGGGAATCTGACTTGCAAAAAACACTATCCTTTTTAGGATAAGTTCATCATCTTGATCCAATGTGCTTCCCAAGGGTTGAGTGTATTTAGTAGCTTTAGGGAAGTGAAAGTGGACAAACCTATTAGACAAGTTGGTTTAATTATCCTTGATAACTCTATGGCATGGGCATTTGTTTTATGGAGAGGCACAAGGGGATCCACAATTATGTTGTGGAGGGGGGATTATCTTTCTTGGAGAGTCTTGTTTTTTAAAGTTCAAAGCTAGTATGGGTGAGGAGACAAATAATTATGTGGAATTAGAGACTTTAAAGCTACTCCTTACTTTGGCAAGTGAAAAGGGAGTCTCAAATTTGCAAATCTTTGGAGACTCAATGAATGTGATATAATGAATGTTTAAGGGTTTGCTTTATCAGATTCTTAACTTCAACCATTGTTTAATGAAATTAAAAGCATGTGCATTTTTTTAATCATATTCCCCTCGTCGCCGCGC
>ML783881.1:217761-278769 GCA_009831015.1 Picea engelmannii | reverse complement strand
CCACACACACACACACACACACACACACACACACATATAGGGGTGGGGGTGTGGGACTTGTGTAAGTTATGATGGTTATATGGTATGGACTATCTCCTTTATGGAGTTATTATTATTATTATTATTAACGATACTATGAGATTAGATGTAAAAGTTTTGCTCCTTGGAGGAGCTAATCAAATATGGTCATACAATGACGATGTATTGAATTTTATGTCTGTTTTGTTTGGGATAGTTGTGCAATCAACATATCATAAGCACAATTTTGTTTCTCTAAATAGAATTATATTTTATTTTTTAAATTCATGTAATAAAAATAAAAATAAAATAAAAAAATCCATGATAGTGGATGTGCATCTTACCTTGGAATAACGAAACATAGATTTTGATCATGTTTTTGTTTTTTAATTAAATAATAATAGTAATAATTTGAAATCAATAGTTTGCATTGTTAATTGGATAAATAACTCGAGATATAAAATGATATTCTATTTTCACTATCAATTGGCTAAATAACTCTCAATATAAAATGATATTGTGTTTGCATTTATCAACATAATTTGTCAACAAATACAAAAAGAAAAAAGAAAAAAGAAAAATTGATAATTTAAAGTGAGCAACATTGTTATATATGTTAAATGCCCATTAAAAGCATGGGTTGATACAATAACACTAACAAGAAGCATGGGTTGATACAATAACACTAACAAGAAGCACAGGCAATTGGGAATCATTGGTGCAAGTTTGTTAAATGCATGCAATGATTTTTGTCTCTCTTAAGTTGCCTCTATGATTTTTTTTCACAAAAACATTTGCCACTTTGTGGTTGTTGTGTTGATCATATGAAGCATATTAATGGTGGAAATGAGGTTCAAATTTCTCTCAAAATAATTGATAGGTAATGCCTAGGTTTATCACATTAATTCTTTTAGTTGTATAGCTTTCACCATTGAAGTAGTTGCATTATATTTTTGTGAAATTGGCTTTGTTTTGTTGATTCTGATTTTATGAACACTTTGCACATTATTTTCAACATTGGACTAAACTTATATCCTCAATGATATCAGGTCTCATTGGAAATTTAGAAGTTCAAAGGGTCGAAATAGCCTTTCTTCGTTGAGCATGAAGCTTCAAGTTATTATTTTATGCTACTAACTTGCAATCCAATGGTGGCTACTTGTTTGGACACTTTAGAATGTGAATAAATATGGTTCCCAGTGACTGATCTACATGTGTGACTACCCTTTATGTAAAAAATATGCAAAAGTTTTACATCCTTCTTAGGTGCATGTTTTATTGTTCATGTGACATTTTACTTTATAGAGTGTTTTGGCCTTCATCACATGCATATCATCAACTTCTCCTTGACCTTATTGATTTATATTTTTCCATCTCCCCAAAAACACCATTATTATGGTTGTAATTTGAACAATTATATTCTCATAGGTTGAGCATGATGAAATAGACTTTGAGTTCTTATGAAATAGATCTAAACAACCTTACATTTTCCAATAAAATGTTTTTAGTGGAGGAAAGGGGGGTAGAGAGCATCACATATTCCTTCAATTTGATCCCCAAAATACTATGATTCCTATGTCGTGATTTGGAACACACATAAAATGTGTAAGTTCACAAAGTATCAAGTCTTCAAAATTTATACACCTTTTGTGCTAGCTAGTTTACATCATTAATTTACAATGGATTTGGATTTTAGTGTCTTTAAGGACGTTGCATCAATTAGAACTTTCAAGAATAACGAGGACTTGGGAGTGAATTATTTGTTTATACATCTCATGAAAATATACTCAAGCTTATGGAATGCTAATGACGGGGCCACAAGGGAAGAATAGCGAGGACTTGGGAGTGAGTTATTTGTTCACACATCTCATGAAAACATACTCAAGCTTATGGAATGCTAATTATGGGGCCACAAGGGAGGAATATAGAGGACTTGGGAGAGACTTATTAGTTCATACATCTCATGGAAATATACTCAAGCTTGTGGAATGCTAATGTCAGGGCCACAATGGAAGAATATCGAGGACTTGGGAGTGAGTTATTTGCTCAAAAATCTCATGAAAATATATTTAAGCTTTTGGAATGTTGATGACGAGGCCACAAGGGGTGTGCTAGAGAAGACAAACATGAGCAAAGAACCCTTCTTTTTATTGTACAAGAGATTCCATGTTGATAGTTGTGAGGTCTTTGTGCCTAACTCAACCTATCTAAATTTGGCTCATCAAAGTTGGGATTATAAGGCCTTTTGTGACCTTGATGCGTTGGAATGGAGAAAACTCAAGGGATTTGTGACAAATAAACCATCTACAACTACTACATTAATAAAGTGGGGTATCCTGCAATGCCTATAGAGTGAAATTGAGATCGCCAGATTGAATAGCTATGTCTTGGGAACCCACTCATGGATATATAGATAACTATTTTTTTCCAAGGAAAAAAGTCACGTTTGTTCTATTCATTCAAAAATAAAATGCACTACTGTTGTTTACATATATGTCCAACAGAAGAGTTTCACCACCCCTTAGATTATAAAAAAATTATTTTGTTGTTTACAAACCCTAAAGTTGATTACCATCTCTTCATGGTTAGTACAAACATTGATATGATGACGACCTATTGCAAAACACAAGAAGGACCTAAAACACCCTAAGATACCACCTTAGGCACTGTTGATGGTCAAAATTGACCATGATTAACATTCAAGAAATCACCCGGTAAGGGCCCCAATCAGACCCTTTTCCGTTTGGGATGGTGACTTCGACTGGTTATAATGGGTCCAATTATCCGTTTAAAGCTTTTGCTCAAGTAAATGGAGACTTAACTTGAGGCTTCACTAAATCCTAATTGAAGAAAAGAAAATAATTAATCTATCTCTATTCTAAGCCTAAACTATCCTAACTGAGATATAGAAGTAATTCATGATTGTTATAGAGTTATTACGCTCCTAAACACTAAGCCCTCATCTCCCAGAGGTCATCTATCCATTCCAACAACATTCACCACTTCCACCTCGAGTTTCCAGCCAAATTCCAACCTTGTCACCCTTTTCCTTCACTAAGGGTGCGACCAAAAGGGTTGGTCGCCCTTTTTGGTCTGCCAGGTTCTGATCGGTCACTCTGTTTGTCTGTCTAGTGAGTGACCATGTGTAGAAACTCCCATTTTTGGATTTGGTTGCAATGGATGAGATCCTTGATTGATTTCTCGGGGTTTAGCCTCGAGAAGGCTTCCATTAGGAGCTACAAGATCTTATCCTAATAACCATATGGCCTTGTCCCTAAATCCCTATAAAAACCAAGTCATTCTCATGGGAAAGGGAGGAGGAAAGAGCTAGTAAACTTATGCTGCTACTTTGGCTACCAGATTTGGGCAAGGAACTTGGAAAGAGACTGTTGCATCAACTTTTCCATTTGTAAGCTGTAATGTTGTTTCGGTGATTAATAGAAGTTGTATTGGACATTTCCCTCTATTCAATTGTCTATTTGATTGCATATATTCATTTGGATAAATTTAGTGGAGTTATGTGTTATAATCTATTAGTAGACTTGTTGTTGATTTGTATGCATCTACTTTGATCTTGGGAAGGATATTGCTTTATTGTGTACAGATTGTTGTCTCTCAGAGAAGAAATAATATTCGCACAAGAAACCAACCAGGAGCATGCAGGGACAACCTTCAAAAATCGGGTATGCTTCCTCATCACAAAAACTCCTAGTTGTTTTTTGCATAAAGATCAGAGCTTGGAACTCCTATAGATTGCACCTTTATCTCTATCTTAGGTATAGGAAGAACCTAAGGGAGCTCAACTCCCGCAGGGCTCAAAATCTCTACAATAGATTTGCCACCATACTGGAGAACGCTCTTTATGTGCTTTCTTCCTACTTTATGCATTTTCTTTCTAAGATATTCATCCACTCAAGTGTCCTGATCTGATTTCCAAACTGTGTTCTCCTCTTTCCTAATTTTAGTCAAAGAAATCTCCACATTGGATCTGATAGATCTCCTCCAAATCTAACATCTTTTCATTCCTTTATTTTGGTCACACTTTCCTAGTGTACACAGAGCGACCCAAGACCTTTTGGTTGCACTTTTCCTTCCTTAAGGGGGTGATCATATCCGCTCCTAAGACTACCAGGAGCGACCATACCCTTTGGTCGCACTATTTCTCTTCCCGGGGAGCGACCAGGTCGCTCTGTCTCCCTTTTCAGGGAACTACCATCACCCTAAGAACCCTTTTTGAAGAATCATCCTTCAAAAAAATCACCTAGATCTATTTCCACTTATGTCCTTCAACACTCCATACCTGCCTTAGGCTTGTCTCACTGATTTTACTTTAAGTCCTTTTGAAATTTGTGGAATTTATCTTCTCCTTTTTGTCATCTTATGTGATTGATGGGTACAACTAGAATTGTCTAGTCTAATCCCTTCCATTAGTTAAAAGGATATTGGCATCTATTTGAGAAGATCCTTTTGTAAAATCTTTCCTTTTGTTCTACAAGTCTCCTATTTATTAGTGCTTGTTGTTTCCCAAAATATTTGGAGAACCCTTCAAATTATTATTAAGACTTGAAATTTTGTGTGCTTAAAGTTTGCATGTTTGTTTCTCTCTTTCGACTTTTGCATTCATTACAGAACATTGTTGATCGAAAGTAAAAGTTAAAGAAGAAGTTTTGTTTCAATTTTCATATAGTTTGGAAAAATAAAAGGAATAAAAAAACATTGCATTTGAAGTGCTTTAGAACATGGTTGAAAGAATTTGTGTTTGAATAAGAATTTCGAAAATCATCCAATAGTTTGGTTGGAAAATTGTCCTTTTTCGCATTAGCAAGAATAAAAGTGAATCGGTATGCATTAGGGTGTTCGGTTGCAAAAGTAGTAAAAAGGAAAGTACTCTTCTCCCTCCCGTAAATAGGATTCATTGAAAAGAGAATTGTTAAAATTTCATTCTTTTGCATCTATTTGGAGTCGAGTCCTTTCACATCATAAGTTTCACTTCCACAAAACCTTTTGAGTAAAAACAACTTTAAAAATGAACATGCATTAATAAAATTTACTAGACTTTTATTTTCTAATAACACCAACAATAGTCCAAGTTTAGGGTCTTTGGACTAAGATAAGTGATTAAACTATCCAAGACCAAAAAAAGAAACCAGAGAAAACCAAAGAGTGCTTAAATACAACCTTCGTATAGGCATAGCCGAGAACCCCCTCTCACATAGGGGCTAAACACGAAGTCGCGTGCAAGTGAGCAACATATATTACCCCTCCAAGGCTTAATTGAACATAGTGGAATGATAGTATATTGAGGTTTATTCTTGATAATCAAATGTTTTCATTTGGTCTCGAAACTTCATGAATCCTGAATATGTTCGGGGTCTGCTATAAATTTTTTCAGTCCTCTTGGAGAATTTTGGACTTGATATCCTATCCATACTTTTGGACCCGACTGTCGATTGTACCCGTCCATAGGCTAACTACGAGTTTGTGACCTTAGTTTCCATAATATTTAAGGTGTTTACACAAGGTGACATTGAAGGGGAGTCTTCACTGTACTTGGGTCAGACGTTGGTCAAACTCACTCAGGCTCCTTGGAGGGAAACCCACGAATAGATCGTTGGGGAGCTTGCCCCAAGGTGTAAGTCTGTTAAGCAAGCCACCAATGTAACTGATCCACCCGCTCACCCCAACCCCTTCCCACGTGTTCCCGCGATGTTGGATTTCATCACCAACTAGTGAGTTCATTGTGAGAAGTTTTGGTTTGTTTGCTTGATTCCTAGATTTCTTAGCATGCGGTGTTTGTTTCCTTTAGTTTGCCTTAGGATTGTCATTGTCATCATTTCATCCTGGCCGACCAAGACTTGCGTAGGTCGTGGAGGATTCAAGGTTTGCCTCCTTAACATTACGAGCCATTTCCTCCTAATTCAGCCGAAGACCATCCTCGAGAAGAACTCAACGAGGAAAACCACTCTGAATCTGGAAGTATCACTCATTACTCCTTTGCTCGAACACCCAGAGGGAACCATTTTTCAAGAAGGCTTTGTACCTCCCACAAATCCACCCTTGACTGACCCTCTTCGTCCCATCCTCATACAGGTAAACTTATTTGGAGAACCTGAAATTAATACCGATTACCCTCGCCTACCACTTGTACATTGCGAAGACATCGTGAACATGGAATCCCAACAACCCCATCCATCGGAAGAATTCTCCATGCCAGCATGGGTTTCTGGTCCATCCAATCCCATCCAAACCCCTGAACAACCCTTTGACATTTTTAATCAGTTAGATACAACTATTGATTCAACTTTTAAACTCTTGCATCATGATCCTTCCCATGCCTCTTCACATGCTCCTCATCCCCCCACATCTAGAATATCCCATATGTTTCAAATTTTTTTCCCTCATCCCTCTCCTATACACTTTACATTACAACAGGATCAACTAAACATGATGCCAACCCAAGCGTCAACATTGACATCCATATCACAAGTTGTCCCAACTATCTTAGCCCCACCCTTAAGGACCCAACCTTCTACACCCTCCACTGGGGGGAAAACTCTATTTACTCCACCATTCCTAGGAGGTGATCCCAACCTTATGGGACAACAACCTTTGATGGGAGGATTTCCTCCCCAGGGAGCCAACTAATGGGTTTCAGACAAAAAAAATCTATGAGCCAACATTTCACTGGGGGAAAACCCCTATACCGAGGGAAACTATTCGATCAACAACCAGTCGGGGGGAAACCCTTGGATTCCTTAAAATTTTCAACAGGGGAATACCCTCCCATCAGAATCCAACCTCTATTCACCTAGGGGCAACCACCCACTGGAGGGAAACCCCCAGTCACAAGGCCATACTTTCTCATCAATCTTAACTTAGTAAATACTCATCAATCTTAACTCAGTAAATAGTTACTAAGGAAAGATTAGATATATATACACACACTCAATATGGAGGATTGGAAGATATTGAACATTGGATAAGAAAGTTGTATAACTAAGGAAACAATTCACAAAGAAAGACAACAATTAAAGCAAATGCATACCAATAATGAATCTAGTAAATATTTACTAGAAACGATAGATATGCATACTCACATCCAAAAGTTAGTTAACAAATTCAAACTAATCATGAAAGACAACTTATCAATGATTTCAAATAAACATGAATTCACATACTTGACAACAATGCATAGCATACGAAGTCATACTCATCGAGAATGGAATTTGTCAAATGGAAAGTCTTTTATTAAGCTCAAAACATGATAATAGTATCAAATTATAAATACAAACAAAGGACTTGAGAGTCTTCTATCAGTTTACAAAACTTGACAATAGTGCACCAGTTCTATAATTGATTTCAAACTCAAAATACAAAAGACTTCAAGAAAGAGATTGTGATAGCACGAGCCTCTCCTTGCCTAAGACCAACCTTTCGCCATTCTTTCATCCGTCAACCTTCTCCCTTTTTTATCACTGAATTTCAAAGAAGAAATCTTAATTATAGCGTAAATCTTCTTTTTCCTAATCCAACCTCCCTTCCAAAATGTGTATCGATGCTTC
This sequence comes from Picea engelmannii, assembly GCA_009831015.1. Taxonomy (NCBI): domain Eukaryota; kingdom Viridiplantae; phylum Streptophyta; class Pinopsida; order Pinales; family Pinaceae; genus Picea; species Picea engelmannii. The sequence goes on along the minus strand of ML783881.1, from coordinate 271,189 downwards.
TTTTATAGGTGTATGAGTTTTTTTTTGTTCTCCTTAAGCTTAGGCTCCAATCTCTCCATCATAACCTACAATCCAAACAAAACCATTAAATCAATAAAAATCAAATAAAATCTTGTTAAAATATAATTATGATAAAATTAAAACTAAAACAAATCAAACTTAAATTTAAAATAAAACTAAAATAAAAATTAAACAAAATTAAATCTAAATAAACCAAAAAAACAAAATAAAAATGAAAACTATGTAATCCAACTAAATTAAAATAACTTAAATTAAAATTAAAACTAAATAAAAGTTAACTAAAACAAAACTAATTTAAGAAACAACTAGACTAAAACTAAAGTTGAAACTAATTATCTTTTAAAAGAAATGGCTAAATTTAGAATTATGTAGCTATTCTTTACTAAATTATGACTTTGACAAGAGATTCTCAATCTCATTATTATTTCCACTAGATCATTCTCCACACTTATCATGAGGGAAAAATTAGGGTTTGATCAATTGTCATGCATTTCGTTTTGTTTTTACATAAGGCATGTTCCTTTGATCTCTTCGATATCATGCGAATAAGCCAGTAAAATTGGTGCACCGATGTTTACCTACGTGGTAGGTTTATCGTGATCTCAATCAATGTGGGACATTGTCAACCCCCTCGTTGCATGGCGACAATCATATGTAAAATCAATTGTCCATAACCTAAAAGATCCATCACTTGAAGAAACAACATGGATTAGTAAACAGAACAAGTGCTGCATGACAACGTAGTCCCTGCCAAGTTGGAATGGGAGTAAATGAGTAGGTTGCAAGTTGCAGTACATGTGGCATCCATGCATAATTTAGTATTCCCGAATTAGTTTTATTTGAAATTTCTAAAAAATTATTAATTTCTGGTACTTCAACGAAGGTTCCTAGTATCTAAGTTTGATAGTACATGAAATATTTAATACATAACGCATGTAACCCAACAATTACTGAGTCACGGGTTCACATTTTTCATTTTTCATGTCCAGAGTGTTCTATGATATACATTTTGCACCTAACACTTCCGCCATATATATTTTGCACCCAACAATTTCGTCATATACATGAGATTGAGTAATTTATAGAATATCATAACATTGTACCAAGATTTATAGTAATTTATAATGCTATAACACTTTTTACTTAATGAATAGTATAAACAATTTTTAAAATTTTATTCAATATTATTTTTAACGTTTTTAAATGTAAATTTGAAAATTTTGAATTTTGATTTTGTTTATGATAATAAAGGTGAAATTTATTTTAATTTTTTATGTCCAGCTTGTTCAGTGATATACTTTTTGCACCCAACACTTCTGCCATATACATTTTGCACCCAACAATTACGAAGTGGCGGGTTTACATGTTTCATTTTTCATGTCCAACATGTTCCGTGATATACATTTTGCACCCAACACTTCTGTCATATACATTTTGCACCCAACAATTCCATCATATACTTATACATTTTTAAATGTAAATTTGGAATTTTGGAATTTTGATTTTGTTTATGATAATAAAGGTGAAATTTATTTTAATTTTTCATTTTTCATGTCCAACTTGTTCCGTGATATACTTTTTGCACCCAACACTTCTGCCATATACATTTTGCACCCAACAATTACGGAGTGGCGGGTTGGCAGAGTGGCGGGTTCACATGTTTCATTTTTCATGTCCAACATGTTCCGTGATATAGATTTTGCATCCAACACTTCCATCATATACATTTTGCACCTAACAATTCAGTCATATACTTATACGTTTTTAAATGTAAATTTGGAATTTTGAAATTTTGATTTTGTTTATTATAATAAAGGTGAAATTTATTTTAATTTTTCATTTTTCATGTTCAGCTTGTTTCGTGATATACTTTTTGCACCCAACACTTCCGCCATATACATTTTACACCCAACAAGTATAAACAATTATTTAAATTTTATTCAATATTATTTTTAACGTTTTTAAATGTAAATTTGGAATTTTGAAATTTTGATTTTGTTTATGATAATAAAGTTGAAATTTATTTTAATTTTTCATTTTTCATGTCCAGCTTGTTCTGTGATATACTTTTTGCACCCAACACTTCCGCCAAATACATTTTGTACCCAACAATTACGGAGTTGCGGGTTGGCGGAGTCGCAGGTTCACATGTTTCATTTTTCATGTCCAACATGTTCTGTGATATACATTTTGCACCCAACACTTCCGTCATATACATTTTGCACCCAACAATTCCGTCATATATATCTACGTTTTTAAATGTAAATTTTGATTTTGTTTATGATAATAAAGGTGAAATTTATTTTAATTTTTCATTTTTCATGTCCAGCTTGTTCCGTGATATACTTTTTGCACCCAACACTTCCGCCATATACATTTTGCACCCAACAATTACGGAGTGGCGGGTTCACATGTTTCATTTTTCATGTGCAGCATGTTCTATGATATACATTTTGCACCCAACACTTCCATCATATACATTTTGCACCCAACAATTCCGTCATATACTTATACGTTTTTAAATGTAAATTTGGAATTTTGGAATTTTGATTATGTTTATGATAATAAAGGTGATATTTTTTTTTTTTTTTTTTCATTTTTCATGTCCAGCTTGTTTAATGATATACTTTTTAATTTTGCACCCAACAACTATAAACAATTATTTAAATTTTATTTTTAACGTTTTTAAATGTAAATTTGGAATTTTGATTTTGTTTATGATAATAAAGGTGAAATTTATTTTAATTTATACTTATACGTTTTTAAATGTAAATTTGAAATTTTGGAATTTTGATTTTGTTTATGATAATAAAGGTGAAATTTATTTTAATTTTTCATTTTTCATGTCCAGCTTGTTCCGTGATATACTTTTTGCACCCAACACTTCCACCATATACATTTTGCACCCAACAAGTATAAACAATTATTTAAATTTTATTCAATATTATTTTTAACATTTTTAAATGTGAATTTGAAATTTTGGAATTTTGATTTTGTTTATGATAATAAAGGTAAAAGTTATTTTAATTTTTAATTTTTCATTTCCAACTTGTTCCATGATATATTTTTTGCACCCAACACTTCCACCATATACATTTTGCACCCAACAATTACGGAGTTGCGGGTTGAAAGAGTGGCGGGTTCACATGTTTCATTTTTCATGTCCAGCATGTTCCGTGATATACATTTTGCACCCAACACTTCCATCATATACATTTTGCAGCCAACAATTCCGTCATATACTTATATGTTTTTAAATGTAAATTTGGAATTTTAGAATTTTGATTTTGTTTATGATAATGAAGGTGAAATTTATTTTTATTTTTTATGTCCAGTTTGTTCCATGATATACTTTTTGCACCCAACACTTCCGCCATATACATTTTGCACCCAACAATTACGGAGTTGCGGGTTCACATGTTTCATTTTTCATGTCTAGCATGTTCCGTGATATACATTTTCCATCCAACACTTCTGCGATATACATTTTGCACCCAACAATTCCGTCATATACTTATACATTTTTAAATGTAAATTTAGAATTTTGGAATTTTGATTTTGTTTATGATAATAAAGGTGAAATTTATTTTAATTTTTCATTTTTCATGTCCAGCTTGTTCCGTGATATACTTTTTGCACCCAACACTTCCGCCATATACATTTTGCACCCAACAAGTATAAACAATTATTTAAATTTTATTCAATATTATTTTTAACGTTTTTAAATGTAAATTTGGAATTTTGGAATTTTGATTTTGTTTATGATAATACTTCATATACATTTTGCACCAACAATTCTGTCATATACTTATACGTTTTTAAATGTAAATTTGGAATTTTGAAATTTTGAAATTTTCATTTTGTTTATGATAATAAAGGTGAAATTTATTTTAATTTTTCATTTTTCATGTCCAGCTTGTTCCGTGATATACTTTTTGCACCCAATACTTCCGCCATATACATTTTGCACCCAACAAGTATAAACAATTATTTAATTTTTATTCAATATTACTTTTAACGTTTTTAAATGTAAATTTGGAATTTTGGAATTTTGATTTTGTTTATGATAATCAGTCATATACATTTTGCACCCAACAATTCTGTCATTTTTCATGTTCAGCTTGTTCCGTGATATACTTTTTGCACCCAACACTTCCACCATATACATTTTGCACCCAACAATTACGGAGTTGCGGGTTAGGGGAGTCGCGGGTTCACATGTTTCATTTTTCATGTCCAACATGTTCTGTGATATACATTTTGCACCCAACACTTCCGTCATATACTTATACGTTTTTAAATGTAAATTTGGAATTTTGATTTTGTTTATGATAATAAAGGTGAAATTTATTTTAATTTTTAATTTTTCATGTCCATCTTGTTCCGTGATATACTTTTTGCATCCAACACTTCAACCATATACATTTTGCATCCAACAAGTATAAACAATTATTTAAATTTTATTCAATATTATTTTTAATGTTTTTAAATGTAAATTTGAAATTTTGGAATTTTGATTTTGTTTATGATAATCCGTCATATACATTTTGCACCCAACAATTCTGTCATATACTTATACGTTTTTTAAATGTAAATTTAGAATTTTGGAATTTTCATTTTGTTTATGATAATAAAGGTGAAATTTATTTTAATTTTTAATTTTTCATTTTTCATGTCCAGTTTGTTCCGTGATATACATTTTGCACCCAACAATTACGGAGTTGCGGGTTCACATGTTTCATTTTTCATGTCCAACATGTTCTGTGATATACATTTTGCACCCAACACTTCTGTCATATACATTTTGCACCCAACAATTCCGTCATATACTTGTATGTTTTTAAATGTAAATTTGAAATTTTGGAATTTTGATTTTGTTTATGATAATAAAGGTGAAATTTATTTTCATTTTTCATTTTTCATGTCCAGCTTGTTTCGTGATATACTTTTTGCACCCAACACTTCCGCCATATACATTTTGCACCAAACAAGTATAAACAATTATTTAATTTTTATTCAATATTATTTTTAACGTTTTTAAATGTAAATTAGCTTGTTCGGTGATATACTTTTTGCACTCAACACTTCCGCCATATACATTTTGCACCCAACAATTACGGAGTTGAGGGTTGGCGGAGTAGCGGGTTCACATGTTTCATTTTTCATGTCCAACATGTTCCGTGATATACATTTTGCACCCAAGAATTTCGTCATATAATGAGACTGAGTAATTTATAGAATATCAATGGAAAAATGGAAAACGAAAAATGTGAACCCGCAAACCTTCGTTGATGTACCAGACATTAATATTTTTTGATAAATTTCAAATAAAATTAATTCGGGAATACTAAATTATGCATGGATACTGCATGTATTGCAACTTGCAACCCACCCATTTACTTCCATTCATAAACTATAAATTAAATTTATGATATCTATCGTGTAATATTAATATTACATATAGTATTCATTATTAATATGTGATAATGTTTTGTTAAATTTTATTCAATTAATTATTCAAATTTATTTTTATTTTTCATGTCCAGTCTCGTCTCTTCTGTGATATACATGTTAAGCAAACATTTAAGGCTCTGAGGCATGTAGGTAAACATTTAAGGCTGTCAGAACCGTCCAAGTGCCTCGCGTTGTGTAAACATTTAAGAAAGAATGCGTGTGGCAGGATTTACGTATTTTAAGTACTTAATAATAATAAAAAATAGACAAACCTTAGATACGCTAGCATATCAAACATTGGGATAAATTTAGCTAGCAGAAAACGCTAAGAAAAACATTCGAACTAATGCTAGCATTAATTCAGCTTCAATAAATGCATAAAAAAATATATGATTCAAAAAGACGACATACGATCAAAAAGTTTGGATATACTCGCATATAAAACATTGGGAATAGTGACGCCGACAATAAGACCTCCAATATGTTATCCAATCAAATCATGACATACATGGTACTTTTTATTATATAAAAAAAAATGTTTTTTGTTCCCTAGTTCCAACATTATATATTCTGCAAATATTTGTGGTCAACGGACAAATTAATACTAGGTCAATGAATTAACGATTGCTATAGTCCCTCTATGCCTATGGCAGGGACTAATAACACCTAAAGTTTAAAAGAGACCATAATCGATCATTAATAATCTATCTTGTTTTATAATAAGTGGAACTTTCTTTTGTTTAAACAATTGGAGAATAATTATAATCTTTTAATGCTTAATAATGATTGTTTCAACATGTGAACATTTCTTGGTATTTATGTATGATATGCTTTTGAGGGTAGATTATGTACATAATCTTAAAGAAAAGTATGTCTTTTGGCATTTGGTATTATAGAATGTTTTTTTTTTTTTTTGTTTTTTTTTTTCCTAAAGACTTTTAGAGTAGTATTTCATATTTCAGTCTTGATTTAGTCATGTCAATTAAGACATAATTGATCTATAGAGGGAAAACAAACATTACCAACTTTAAAGTCTTTCCACCGAGTATCTACATGTTTCTTTGTATGCCTAAATATCTCTAACTTTAAAAACAATAAGCACGTAAAACCAGACAATTCGAAAAGGAAAACTAGTAAACCATCTTTCAAACCAAGCCAAAACAACATCAAAGGCAAGAGAAGACAATTTTTTTTAAACTTAAATGAGGGGGACCCTTAATTTTAAAAATTTAAGGTTGGGGGGAGGGGAGGGGGAAGCGGGGGTTGTTGCTTGCCACAACATGAACCTGAGAGGATGTACTCGAATCAACAACCCACTACTTCTTATAAAATACAATCCTCTGTAGGAAATCACGTAAAATGTGACCAATAGCATGATATATATGACACCTAAGCAAATATTTTCACGGTTCAAGTCAATAGACTAGATCAACCCCCCACATTTTAGAGAAACCTAGTTAGGAAGACCATAATAAGTACTCATCAGAACTAGAATGCAAAGAACATCCTCTCTATCTAGATTTCCCAAAGTAACTCATTGAAACTCCTCAATGAAGTCCCCAGTAGCTCTCTAAATGTTGGAACAAACAAGATGAGGATGGAAACCAACCGACCATACCCACAACAACTCAAGATCTTGGAAAGCCATCGAAGAATCAAAGTGTTTGGACCATGGAAAAATGAGAAAACCAATTTCTCCTAGAAACATAGGCCCTTCTATAAAAATAGCATCTCGATACTCCCAACATTAAAAAATAAAAGCGAAAAACCCTCTCTTAAGTGAAGAAATTCTAAACTTACCTAGAAAAAGATACCCCCAAACTTCAACAAGCCAATGTTGCATCCTATGAAGGAAGGGACTTCTCCCACAAAATAAGAATAAAGTTCACGATCTTGCATCAACTTGTCTCCTTCAAGAAACCACCCATTAGTAAAATTGATTGACTTCCCTTGATCTTTTACCTAAAAACATCTCTCTGTTTGTCCTGGTGTGCTATAGCCTTAATTTCCACCCCACAGTGTCAGGAGGAACATAACAGAAAATGACAACTGAGACACACTCTCCTACTCATAATTTAGTGAGTTTTGAGGGAGTTGACTAGTCACACCATAAGAAACAATCAACTTGTCACTAGTCAACAATGTACAACAAGCGACCTATCACTAGTCAACAATGTACAACTAGTGACCTCCCCCATAATCTTCTAGATTCGAGGAGTTTCGAGGAGGTAAGTGATGGATGAGTTGGTTCTTCGTGGCATGAGCCTTGGAACTCACAACATTTGAGTCTCCATTTGTTTTTAGAAAATTTAGAAGCTCTCCAAAGCCTCTTCCAAGAATCTATATAAGGAAGGGCAATCTTGAGCATAAGGAGGAGGAATCATTCATAGAGTTATGTTGCCAAAATATAGAGGTGCTCTTCTATTCCAGATCAGTTGCAATCAGGTTGCCTAGCTTAGTTGAAAAACTAAGGAGGAGTAAGGAGCAAGGGGCAAAGAGGAATGCATATACACCTTGAGGTAAATTGTATGGACATATTTCTATTACATTGATTAATAGATCATTGGTTTTCCTCCTCTAAATATTTGTATTTCATTTGCAAATATGTAGATCTGTTGTATTTCATCATAGATCAGATTAGATAGAAGGAGATGTAGGATTCTAATGCTAAGAAGAGAAGTAGAATGGTATGGTTTTATCTCTTGTGTGCAGGAAGTAGGTTGTAGGAACTAGAGATGGAGCTTTAAGATTGTAGCAGGCAGTACATACGAGGACGATGTTAAGGATCAAGGTATGGAATTCTACCATTTCTTAGTATAGTTGTGAATCTACATGTCGGTGTCAAGGAAATCCATAGAAGTCTAGCCCACTGTTTATCTAGGATCAGTAGGCAGATCCTAGGGAGATCTTACTATCTATTGGTGAGATCTTCTCCATAACAAAACTAGGGACTCCACCGGGGAGAGATATTTCATTCTTATCTAGTTTGAATTCACTTGCTTGTTTACCTCTATTTTCTATTTTTGAACTAATCATTGTCTTCCCTCCCACTCTCTCGGATAATGGGTATCTGAGATCAGGCATATCTAAGTCAGATCTTTTTATTTTCCAAAAAAATTGTAGAGTGTTGCTTCTCCCCCATTGAAAACAGAGCGACATGTCGTTGGTTGCAGTATAGATGGCTAGCGACCACCTGCAAAAGGTCACTGGTTCCAGGTCAGATGACTACCGACCTCCCCTATAGGATTGTGATTTGCAAATTTTTCATCTCTCTTCTGATCAGATCTAGATGCATCCGATCTTCAGAGCCTGTAATTGGTTTGTTTCCATGAATTGCCTCCTCTTTTGAGCCCTTTTGGGTCACCTTAGATCTTAGGTTTAGACTTGAGGTGTGCTTGAGTGATTTGATTGGGTTGCTTGATTGGATTTCATTGTTGTCTAATAACTTGTGGAGTTGGGCTGCGTACCCAACATATCTGATATGATTTGGTAGTGTTCTTTTTCGATTGCATTTGGTTGAGTTTCCTTTTGTAATTAAGTTTTACATTATTAGATCCATTTTCCTTGTCAATTTTGGGTTGTGATTCCAGTAGAGACATTAAAGTGTGCCTTGATGCATCACTACTAGTTTCCTATAGCCCTTGCTTGTTGATCACTAGTTTTTTAGTTTGCAAATTGCTTTTCTTGCTTGGATTGAGGATTTTTTTTGCATTCTAGTTAAAAGAACTGAAAGTGAAAATGTGAATGCATAAAGGTTTTGAGCATATGGAACAAAGTGCATTTTTGTGTTTGGTTTTGATATTTTTGTTTGGAATGTCTTGCATGGTTGCTTGCTCATTGTGAAGTTTCATTATGAAAAACTTGAAAAGGAAAATGCCTCTTTCCCTCCCATAGCTAGAATTCTTCGAATTGAACAGTTTGCATAGGCATCTTTGCATTGATTTGGTTGGTGAAGAGTCAAAACATCATTAAAAGTTTCATCCATTTCCCTTGACTTGACAATAGCCATAAGAAAAATATTTCGTAATATAAAATCTAACAGACCCTTTTTATTTTCTAGCAAACAAACATTAGATAGGATTTAGGGCTTTGGAAGAGGATTGGAGAGTGAACTCTCCAAGGCCATGAAACGAAACCTAGAGTCATTAAAGAGAGTGTAAATCAATTTTTGCAACCAATGTGTCAAGAGCCTCCTCTAACACAGGAGTTAAGAACGAGGTCACATTGATGCAAGTAGGGTGATTACCCCTCTCTGTTTGTTTTGGTGTTTGCAATATTGCTTCGACTACTATATATAGTGGAGTTTTAATTAGTGTCGACACCTCCCTCTGAGGTAGCACTTCCAAATCTTTGAGCATAGTTAGCCTGCCCTTATGTGTGGTTGGACCTACAATTGTTCCCCTTCTCTTTGATTGTAAGGTGGTAGCCTTAGTGACCATTCCTAGGTAGCTATAGAGGTGACTACATGTGGGATGTGCTTGTCGTACCTAGGGAAGAGATTCAATCACTGTCCTAGTTCCCCTAGAGGGCGTGTTGGCATTGTGTGTAGTTGGAATACCCTAGGTTAAAGTTATCTTTGACCAATAAAAACCCTTCAGACACTGACCCTTTTGGCATCACCCGCATGCACATATGAAGTCTCACCCGAGGTATCTATTGGGACTGCACGAACCAGGTTTCTGCAGTAGTGAGGGAATGGGAGGTGACCATTTTGTTCATTCTTACTTATTAGTTTTGTGCATGTTGTCCTATCTTTTTTCTTTATTAGATACTTATCGATTTCATATTCATATTACCCTTATATTCCAGATTACAACATAACCCATTACTATAATAGTCGTGATTATTGCGCAATGATTATACATAAGACAAATCTAATCTAATATGCATTCACACAAAATCCATGAACAATCAAATAAAAGACATTCGACACAAGAGTTAACGTGTTTCACCCAACTATGGGCTATGTCCACAACGACTGGCTTCTTATTATGTGTTTGGTAATTGATTTAGGCTTGCACACTCCACTTACAAATATATATCATGGTTATTTTCATCTCTCCTAGCCTAGTCGTTCTGCAATGAAAGCCTCTCTCTCTCTGCATCATCTCTTAACATTCAGACATTGATTATCTTCCTTCTCAGCCTATCCTATCACCCTTGTTACTAACATGGGATCTCTGCATCTTGGAACATACTCCACAATATTTCTCGAGAATAACCACCTGGAGGAACCCCTATTCTCCCAACCCATTACATATTTACACATAAATTCTAGGGATGAAAACCCTACTTTGTTCATCCCAAAACCCTATTACAATGCATGACTACTCTAGTTAACTAGTTGTTCGGGATGCTTTCACCTGCTTTTCCGTCTACATGCTGCTTTTGCACTCTGACTGCTTTCTCTTTCTGCTTTTGTGTGTCCTTCTATCTTTAGCATGTCGGTCTGTCATCCTTCCTTTTCACCCGCTTTCTTCTCTGTTTTATTCTTCTATATGCTTTATTTCCCTTACTGCGCACTGTACTTCTGGATGGGCCTCAACTGCGCACTCCCTAGTCTTCCATCTTCCTCTGCGCACATCTTCTATACTTATGATTTTTACCAAAATTGTATCCCAAAACTTCCTGTCCAACAGGCCCCTAACATTCACCTCTGGCTCGTCCCAAGCCACTTAGGCCTATTGCGTTCTCCTCCTCTATTGGATGAACTTCTTGGAGTCTTCCTTGGCTGTCACAACTTCCTTTATGATTGCTTTCTTTGTTTCCACAATCTCTTCGACCCCTTGAGCAGTCAAAGCTACAAGTTTTTCTTCTTCTTCATGGGCTACTTGCTTCACCTTGCCCTATGCAGTGGCGAGTTCACTGATCACCCTTACTACTTCTTCCTGTAGTGGTCCTAAGCTCTGTTAAACGATCTTCTGTTGATATTTCATCTATTCCACTTCCACTCATGACTGCCTCTGTGCCAAAATTGTTGTCATACGTTCAATTGGTGGAAGTGTGTTGATTCTCTCTGAAGCTTGTTGGGCCTTTTCCCGTGCTTCTCTTAATTTGGCCTCCACAACCTTCATCTCTATATCTTTCACTAAGTATGTCCAGATTTGTGTGCTCTCCTCGTAGAGTTTTGCACATTCTTCTTCTATTTTCTTGATGTCGGCGGCCGCTGTCATCACCGTTCTCTCTCTTCCTTCTTAAACTTCTGGTGGCATGCCTGGTGTACCTTGCAACTGTAGGTCCTCAATATTCTCTTGGAAGCCCTTTATGATTTCACCAATCTTCTATACATTTTCCTCCATAGTAGCCTTGACTACTATCAACACTTTTGGCACTTCCCTGTACAACTTCTGGACGGTCGCTTGTGCCTTCTGTGCCATGTTCTTAGCTTCATCCTTTTCCGTTAACACTTTCCCGGCCCTTTCCCTGACCTCATTCTTTTCCTTCCTTAGTCCTTCCACTCTCCCTTCAACTACGCTCTTTTGTTGGAGAAAAATTTCATACTATTGTTGTAATTGGGCCCTTTCCTCCTACTCTTTGGTTAGTTTATGGTGTGCTTCCTCTCGTCGGATCCCAATCTCATGCAACATGCCCATTTGTAGGCTTTGTAATACATGTGTCGGAAACCATGACACCACAATGGTCAAATAGTCACTTGGCTTCACATGTTGTAATTCTTCCGTTAGGAACTCAATTGCATACGTCTCAATTTGGAGCATTCTGTGTCGATCTGCTAGCTTTGTTAAGACTCGATGAACAGTCTCGGCTTCCCCCATCGAAATTGTGGACATTCCTCCTTTTGTATGGATCTTTGTTGTTATGCTAGCTACTTCAAAGAGCCGTTGTAGTGTTTCCAACTGGTCCTGCACCTTCTAGTGCTACTCTGCCCGCTTCCTCAATGAATTCCTATGTGACGTCCCGTACATGGTAGCTGATGTGGTCCATGCCGTCATTGGTCAAAGTGTAGACTGGGGGTTCCTTGTGTGCTTTAGTCTTCTTGCGCGCACCTCCTACTAGCTCCTTCCCCGTATCTTTGCATTTGACGCCTGTCGTGGGGATTGCCTGTTGTGCCTCTGTTGTTTATGGCCCAAGTGTATCTCCAATGCCATTGTTCTGATCATTCCCCTACCCTTCATCGAGTTCTTCATCACTCTTATCCTGGTCTTCATCTTCTGGGTGCCCCATTTTCTCTACTGGGATTTTCCACCCATCTTCCCAATCATTCACAATCAAGCATACATCCTCTGTCGTCAACCTATAGTTGGTTGGTAGCCACTTGCGTGCGTGATCCTTCTTTGCTTTCACATACATGTGGTGCATGCCTGCTTTGAAACACACGAAGTCTTTGTAGTTTTCCACCGTCTCGGATGAAATGCGTGACATATGTTCAATTAGGTGCCTGATATTATCAAAGTGTACAATGAATGTTACATTATTGTCCTGTTGCCTCCTTTTGTTCATTGTGTTCCATAATTTGGCATACTTCCCGACCATATTACCTTTGCTGGATGTCCCCATGCATTGATAGTATCTCGGTTCCTGCCATCCGACCTACACAATCAAAATCAAAAGCCATGCATAGTGAAATTTTGTACCCTTCTCCTGGGCCTCAATACAATCAAAATTTGGTTCACCAAGAAGGTTGCATAGTTCATTTGGACCCCTTCTAAGCACTTTTTTGCGGCTACGATCACTGTAGCCGGTACTTCATCCTTTCGACACTTGTGCAACAATTTGTAGGCCAACACCTATGTTGCAAATCGAACACCACTATCATTGATTTTGGCAACATCCAATCCCCTTTCCCCCCTGATGGTGTGGAATTTTTCCTTCATTGATTTCGAGAGGGATATCTCCCTTGTCTTATTGAACAAAGTTGTAGCCTTGTAATTCGTGCAATCAATGCAGTATCAATTGACAGTAGTGGGTCAAGCCACAATGTCCCTCCATGGACACAACTGAGCAGGAACTTAACGTAGGAATTGATTTTTCGACTGGGTTCGAAGTGTGGGACCTCAAACTGGTTCAGTATGCCCGATTTCTCGAGCCCAATTACCGACATATGTGTTTACAACAAGATCACTCATGCTCCTAATATGCTCCTAGTGCACAAATACTTTTCCCTGGCCAACACAAGAAAATTTTGTTCATCTGTGATGTCGTGATCCACAAACTTGAGGATGAGCACATTTGTCAAGTATGTCTCCTTCAGTACTAACACCACGTGGGACTGGTGTTGTTGTCAGTAGGTATTTCCCATCGGTTGGTACTTGTACATAAGGCACATCATCTTTCCTTGGTGGAATATAATTCCCGTGGAAGCTTTCCTGTGAAGCCAATGCCGAAGCTCCAGGTACTCCTCAACCTCTGGTGCATCTGCTGATCGTTTTGATTGCCTTCGTGTTGCTGCTGATGGCACTCCAACTTTCAGCGAGGCCATTGCTTTGTGTGACATGTTCCTTAACTTTCTCTATAGATGTTTTGTGGTAGCTGTAGTTCAACTATGAGTCAGTTGGGTTTGCTCTCTCTTATATGCAACTCTTAGTCACAATGATTTACGCTTAACGACCTTCAACTATTTTTGTGCCTCTTTGCCAACTGTGCATGTCTCTTCACACCTTAACTAACTTGTCAGATCTTCCAAAGGGGTTGATGATTGGTTAAATAAATGCATCTTTATTACCAAATCCATTGTGTGATTTTTCCCTCGTACTGCCAATCTGTTGTGATTTCCGACGACTTTTACCATTTAAGATTATACGACATCTTTATGACTTGTCATTACCATATTATCGTCGTTGTTTTCGTGCTTTAATGCTTCCAAAGGTCTCGAGAGTACCAAATTGTGCAACTATTCTACTTTTACATCTGCTTATGTCGTGGTCTTTTTCTCCTTTGGATTACTATCTTAACTAGTGCAGTTCCATATCCATGCGCGAAAATCATTCCTTTCACGCAAGGTCTTATGCCTTTGTACTCTATAACCTTTTTCTTTTTCTATATCCACTTTTTATTTGTTTTTCTTCCCTTTTCTACTTTTTATATGTTTTTTTGTGTTTTATCTTCCTACTATATTACAGTTACTATGATACATGTGTTTTGGCACAACCCAAATTACTGTCCAGATTGTCGGTCGTCTCTATAGAATTTTAGCCGACTTCCATTCACCAGTCCTCCAAGGACTTCTCCATTCAGGGTTTCCAACTACATAAAACCTGTCTTTGTTACATGTTGAATCAATAAGGTCCTAACCAGTGCATTCTAAACTTTCCTGGATGCTGCATGAAGTTGTTGTCGTAGAGTAATACCAAATCTCCCACTTGAAACTTTTTATGTTTTATGTGTCGATCATGCCATGCCTTCTCTCTATCCTTCTAAACTTGTTGATGGAAACCTCCGACAAACTTATCTTCATCAAGCTGTACTAACTGTGATAACCTTTCCTCTACTGCACCAGAGTCCGAAAGATTAGTGATTGTTGCAATGCGCAAGCTAGGTAGAATAAATTCCATTGGCATCATTGCTTCTTGCCCAGAGAACAACCTGAAAGATGTATGTCCTGTCAACTTTTTGCTTGTTGTCTTGTAGGCCCATA
The DNA here is from genome assembly GCA_009831015.1 of Picea engelmannii. NCBI lineage: Eukaryota > Viridiplantae > Streptophyta > Pinopsida > Pinales > Pinaceae > Picea > Picea engelmannii. Next base: position 256,122 of record ML783881.1, on the reverse strand, counting down.
ACATTGCATGAAATATTAAGTCCCAATCATCTCTCCGTACGTTGCAGATCTTGGTTAAAGCATTCTTCAGGATTTTATATAAAGCTTCTACTGTCCCATTGACCTAAGGATGATATGGGGTACTCTTCTCATGATGAATTTGAAACTCCTCAGTCAATGTTGTAATTGTCTTATTCAGTAAGTACGTGCCTTGATCACCGAGTAATATGCATGGAAATCCAAATCGTGTGACTATATTCTCAAACAAAAATCATGCAGTAGTCTCCGCAGTGCATTCTGTAACTTGGGCTACTTCTGCCCATCTTGTCAAATACTCCGTTGTAGTGATTATGTACCTTGTCCCTAATCTTATTGCTTTTGGGTTGATGGGACCTACAAAGTCTATGGCCCATTTATCAAATGCTTGCAATGTAACCCATGGATTCAAAGGCATTTCATCCCTCCTAGATGGTTTTCCCAATCTTTGACATACATCGCACGACTGACAATATTGCCTAGCATCTTTGTGAAGCGTGGGCCACCAAAGCCCCACGCACAAAATATTTTGTGCAGTTTCTCTCTTTGCATAATGTCCTCCTTCAATCATGTCATGTGCTGCTTCGAGTATCATCGATCTTTTTGTTTCCAACACACAACATCTCAATATTCCATCTGCACCCAACTTGTATAAATTCCCTGCAATCAACTGATAATCTACTGCTTTCACTAGTAGTTGTTTCTTCTGCAGAATCGTCATGTCTGATAGAGCGATACCTATACTTAGAAACTACACGATGTCCGAGAAGTAACCATCCACCATATTTAGTGCAAAGAATTGTGCATCTGGGAAGCTGTCATCTAAATTGCTTGGATCTTCTCCTGATAGTATGCACGATAGATGATTTGGTCCTGCACTCAACTTCCTTGGTTTCACTACAACCTCAAAATCATATTCTTGAAATAATAGTATCCATCTACATATTCTCCCCCCCCCAAACACTGCCTTGTTCACTAAGTATTTTAATCCAGAATGGTCTGTATACATCTTAAAGTGAGACCCCAATAAATAATGTCTGAACTTCTGTAGCGCATATACCATTACCAATCCTTCTCGTTCCATGGTAGTATAATTCTTCTTTTCTATGGATAACTTCCTGCTTGCAAAAGCAATTGGGTGATCTATGTCTCCCTCCCCTAGTTGGGATAATACTACACCCAACGCGATGTACGATACATTTACATGTACATGGAACTCCTTATTTCAATCTGGAAAGATCATAATCAGTGCGGTCATTAGTTTTTGCTTTAAGGTGTCTAAACCCTTATGACTTTCCTCGTTCCATTGGAACTTTGATTCCTTCTTCAACAACTTTTCCATTGGTGTTATGATCTACGCATATCCCTTGATAAATTTCCTGTAATAGCCTATATGACCTAGAGTTTCCCTCAGTTGTCTAACTGATGTAGGTGGTTTTAATTCCATAATTACTGCAATCTTGGCTGGATCGACTAGTAATCCATGTTTTCAAACTACATGTCCCAACAAAATTCCAAATGGTGCGCAAAAAATACACTTCTTCAAGTTCAGCGAAATTTGACACTGTCGACATCAATCCAACATTGTCCCGAGGACTTCTATGTGATCCTTCAGTACACTGAACATAGTCCAATCATCCAAGTACACTTCAATGAACTTATGAATAAATTACTTGAATGTTGAAACCACAACTTTGGAAAACACCACAAGGGAATTATTCAGTCCAAAGGGCATTACTGTATACTAATAACTCCCCCACTGTGTCATGAAAGTAGTCTTGTGTCGGTCCTCCTGCGCAATTTTGATCTGATGGTATCCCGAGAATCCATCTGTAAAAGAGTAAGTCTCTTGCCCTCCAATGTTCTCCAGTACCTCATCTGTGAATGGTGTTGGAGATGAGTCATGTAACCACGTGTCATTCAACTTCCTCAGATCCACGTAGATCATGATTGCTCCTGTCTTCTTCTTTTGTACTACCATTGGACCGATCCTCTCAGATTCTTGTACTTTTTCAATGATTCTTGCATCTAACATCATATCTATTTCGGCTTTCACCTTCTCCTTGTACTTTGGATTTAACCTGTATGGTCTCTGTCATACTCGCTTAGCTCCTGGTTCCAACAGAATTTCCATCTCACCTAAGTCCCATGTTATCCCCTTCATCTTTGAGAATGTCGTTGCGAACAGGTCTTAATATTTTCGCAATAAGTTTGCAATCTTTTTTACTGTCTCATCACTCGAGTAATTCCCTGTCTGTGCAAACTTTGGATTCTTTGTCATCCTAATGTTTACCTTCCACGTCTTTATCGGCTGGATGTAGGTGGTGGATTCAAGATCTATACCTTCTACTATCCATTCTCGTTCTGTTTCAAGTACTTGTATGTTTCTGGGATCTTCTTGATCATGCTCTTCCTTAGCTACATTGTAGCACTCCAATAACTCATGGACAATCCTAGTATCTCAATGCGCACTCCATACTAGTACCACCTCCATTGGCCCTTCTTTTGAGAAGATCTTAGTTTGAATAGCTTGTAGCACTGCATCTATTGATAGATATTTATGTTCAAATGTAAATGTGACTTTGAACCTCTGAGGCAACTCTTCCCATCTTGCTATGTCTCTGCACATTTCCAATTCCAAATACCAGTTCTTCGAAATTTTGTCCAAGGTATGCATAAATATGTGCGTCCATTCTATTTCCAGTACTGAACTCCATAAAGTCCTGCACTGCTCAACATGACCTATGGGGTCACTCTCTCCTGTATACTTCCGCGCAATCTTTTCTCCCTCGGTACCAAACCTTACTTACATTAGTCTTCTGCATTGTGGCCAGTATTTCATTCCTTCTTCATGTGCAACCCACCATATGGATGGAGTTAGTTTTAGGACAACATCTAGTGCCAACAGTCTTTGTTGTTAGGGTACCTGCAACTCAAATGCCTTTACAAACAAACTTATTTCAGTCAATCCATCATTTATGGGCATATCACATAATTTTGTTCCAATCTAATGCAAGGATCGGGTTATGCATGCACATCATCTAGTTGGAACTTGGGACTTCATGCATTCTTTGTTTCCAATGATCTTGACCTTGTTCAAAATCTGATGCACATGAATTGATACTTCTCCTACTCAACGTACCATCTCCAGCAGGGTTTACATTATCATCCATCCGTGCATTCATGTTATACAATTTTTCAATGTCATTTCCTCTTGCTGGTTCTATGGATCTCTTTCCTTTTGATGGGTGTAAGGGTGCAGTAACTTTCAACTCTCCAACGTCAAATATCATATCGCTCCTCTTCAAGTTAATGATCATCTGGTTATACAAATGCCATTCTAGTCCCATCAGTGCTGGATATGGTTGTCTGTCATCCACGATCTCAATAATCTCAAAGTTTTCTATATTGCGCACCCCATCTATGTTCACATGTACTCCTGTCAATCAACTAATCAATACTATTTTGTGCTGATTCACGAGCCTTAACTGAACATGAGACCCTATTAGCTTGGGTTTTCCCATCATATCCCATGTTTACTTAGGTAAAACATTCACATCATACCCCAAGTCCAAGATAACATTATCTACATGATACTCCCCAATGTGCGCACTGAATCTGAATTCTCCGTTGGTCCTCTTCTCGCGCAATACCTGATTCACCACCCTTTGTGCGATCAGAGTTTCCTTTCCTCGTGTGTAGCGATCAATCATGTCATAGAATGTACTCAACACGGTTTCATATTTCATTATCTCTACACAACTCCTCAAGAATTCTGTTAGCGTGCTTACCTTTCCAGTTGGTTTCTCTGGCACAACACGATCTCCTACATTAGGTGCAGATGATGTTGATGCTCCCCAATCCTGTCCAAGTACCTATTTTCTTGACTTTTGATATGTTTCTTTTTTGTGCTGAGGATCAAAGGTTGGCATGGGCCCTACTGAATTTTTTACCCATTGCTCAGTCTTCTTCCCTCAATTCGTTATATCAACCCATGTTCTATGTCCTCCTCCCGTAACAATTGCTATACTTGGTCCTTGATTGCATTTTTCGACTGATATTTTCTTCACATTCTGATTTGAATTCTGGTTCTAATTTCCTCTTGCTTGCCATTTCACAACTAGTTGAGGACAATATTCTCTCACATGGTTTAGTGCTCTATAGTATGTGCATGTTGTACACAGATTCATGTAGTCACATTCCAGGTGTCCTCGTTGATTACAATTGTAACATATAATCGATCCTCTTCCTCCTCTACCAAAATTTCCTTTGCCTCATCCTCTGCCAAAGTTTCCTTTGTTCCATGGATTAAATCCTCTTTGATTATTATATTGCGGACCACCCCCTTCTGCGGCAACATTATCCTCCTGAATCCTGTACATATTTGAAGTGTGCTCCCTCATCAAGTCAAACGTGTGACAATGCTTCTCTTCATGTCCAACAAACTTGCAAAAATTGTAAAACAGGTTCCTTAGTGTACTCTGATACTTTTGTGGTAACGAACACTCAGTTGGATGATGTCCCCATTTCTTACAGATCTTGCAATATCCCCCTCCTTGTAGTCGATTCAATGCTCCCATTGCCAAATACTGCGCGAATGCTTGGCATTTGTCCTTGTGATGGCCTTAAGTCCTACACTTGGTACACTAGACTTGTTCACATTTCTCCTTTCCTTTTGTATGTTCTACGGGTTGAATGGTCAATGCACCCAACTATGAATGAAATTGCACCATTCCTCCACTATCCCATACTGGGGATGATTCTAATTTCATTTCAATTTCTAGCACCTCTTGCTATGATGCAACCTTCTATTGAATTAATGACTTGCAAATGTGGTATAAGTCCTGCAATAAACCATTCTTGATGCTGTTGATCAAGGATATGGAAAGTCATTATACCCATCAAATCCTTGAATCTTTGATTGAAGTCCCATAGCGACTCTGTTTGCACCTATTTAATCTCCTTCAGTTATGTAATGTACTGCGACTTAGACTTTGGCTTCTTGAACTCTTTTGGCAACACTTGCCTTATCTCTACCAAAGTCCTAGCTTATCCCATAGGTGTGGTAATTTGCAGCTTCATGTACCAGACTAACGCATAACCTCTGAATATTATTGCTAACAACACAATCTTCATAACCTCGTCCTGGACATTGTTTGCGGCCCAAATTGTCTCGCAAACAAACAAATGTTGTTTGGGGTCCTCTGATCAAACCCCTAGAACTCAGGTGGTCTAAGGGTGTTGTCTACTCTTACCATGTTGCATTGTATAGTCCCTCCTCTTGGTGATGCTGGTTGACTTTGAATCTGCACACTACTTCCACTAATCTGATTGCTACTACTTTTTCCTCCCTTGCTAACTATAAGTTCTTTTGATAAGTCTTCAACTGTTATCTCTGATTGTGGTGACACACATGGGGTCGTGGATTCGACACAAGACCCATTTTGAGTAGGACTTAACATTTCTTCTATTACTGGACTGGATTGGAACTCATCTTCTTCTCCTCCTATATGTGGTATTTCCACGATTTGGATTATTGCGTAAGGTTCTCTCCCCTCTATCTCACTGCGTGACTCTCCTTTCTCAGGCCCAATATTTCACCTCTTGTACCTACTCCATCCACGTAACACTCCAAACTCATCTTCTTCCTTTGGTATACCCTCTTCAGTCCTATGCATCCTCAATCCCTCCCTTCCTTCTTCATCATTTCCTTCATTCTCTCCTGTTCTCAGACTATCCTATTGTCATCCCCCGGTTACCCTATGTGTGTGAAACCCCTTAGCAATCATATTGCTTTCTCATCACGCACTTGTCACACAACAACATATTTATCCACGTACCCAATGATTTCATGAACCTTCCACATGGACCTTTGAAAACGTCCCTTTCTGCAACGTTGTATGATTGGGTATAATCTAGTGAAAATTCTGTAATGTATCCTCCTAGAATGATATCCAACCAATAATCAACTGCATGAGTAGTTGGGTTACTTCCATAATTCCACTGTCTTACCAACTCAGGAGTCCAATTCCTTGACACTGCAGTTTTATACGTTCTAGTATTCTCCACTAATCTTTCTAGCCACTCAGTTAGAATAATTGGAAATTCGCCAAAGAAAATTTCATGTAGTTTTATATACACATACCTTTGCATCCATTGCTTGTCACTCTTATGAGGGATTTTATTCTCTTGTAGATAAAACTCCCATTCCTTACTTTCCACCCATTATGAGATCGCTTTCTTAGTCGATCTCCAAAACATTCCCTCAATCACAAAGTCCGGGTCCCGACAACAGAACCATTTATTGGCACTGCGCGCAATTGTAAGACCCTAGGTTCGAGTTATCTTTGACCAACAAAAACCCTTCAGACACCGACCCTTTTGGCATCACCCGCATGCACAGATGAAGTCTTACCTGTGGTATCTATTAGGACTATAATAACCAAATTTCTACAGTAGTGAGGGAATGGGAGGTGACCATTCTATTCATTCTCACTTGTTGGTTATGTGCGTGTTGTTCTATATTTGTTCTTTATTAGCTACTTAGTGATTTCAAATTTATACTACCATTATATTCCAGATTACAACATAACCCATTACTGTAATAGTCATGATTATTGCGCGATGATTATACATACAAAAAATCTAATCTAATATGCATCCAAACATAATCCATGAACAACCAGATAAAAGACATTCGACACAAGAGTTAACGTGGTTCACCCAACTCTAGGCTATGTCCACAACAAATGGCTTCTTTATTATGTGTTTGGTAATTTCTTTAGGCTTGCGCACTGTGCTTACAAAAATATATCATGGTTATATTTATCCCTCCTATCCTATCCGTTCTGCAGTGCAATCCTCTCTCTCTCTCTGCACCATCACTTAACACTTAGACATTGATTCTCTCCCTTCTTAGCCTATCCTATCACCCTTCTTACTGATAGGGGATCTCAACAACTTGGAATAGACTCCACAATACTGCTCGAGAATAACCACCTGGAGGAACCCCAATTATCCCAACCCATTATATATTTATACATAAATTGTAAGGCTTAAAACCCTACTTTGTTTATCCCAAAACCCTGTTACAATGCATGAATACTCCACTTAATTGGTTGTTCAGGCTTCTTTCATCTACTTTTTTGTCTGCATGCTTCTTTTGCACTCTGAATGCTTGCTCTTTTTGCTTTTGCATGTCCTTCTATCTTTAGAATGTCGGGATGTCATCCTTCCTTTTCACCCACTTTCTTCTCCTGCTTTCTTCTTTGCTTTATTCTTCTCTCTGCTTTGTTCTTCTCTCTTCTTTATGCTTCTCTCTTCTTTATTCCCCTTACCGTGCATTGTACTTTTGGATGTGTCTCAAATGTGAACTCCCTAGTATTCCTTCTTCCTCTGCACACATCTTCTATACTTAGGATTTTTACCAAAATTGTATCCCAAAACCGTCTGTCCAACAGGGCACCCGCCTTAATAAATGGCACTTGCACCGGTTAGGGATATTTCATGAAGATCATCGTAAATTATCCTCATACCTTCACTAGCCAATATTGTGGGGACTTCATCTCCCCTAAAGGTTTGTTTTAGGAAGGCCCCCTAAGCCATTGGTTTCCTTGATTTTGCCTAGATTTTTTAGGGGTGTTCTCTTTGATTCTGAGTCTTAGACGACCTTAGGTTGAATTGTGTCTAATTTTGACATATCATATTCACCATGGCCTAGTCACCTGATCATGAGTCCCGTCGATTACGAGGACTTGAGCCCATCATAGAGGTACAACCTCCTCTTAAGTAGTGCAAGATAGGTGATCAACAATTCAAAGAGATTGATGAATAGTCTACAAAGAAATTTTCCATTGAAGTCGAAGTGGTTGATGAGAGTCCTCCACCAAATTTCAACCCTCCTCTAACTAGTCCTGACGCACCTATACTTATCCAAATGAGGGAGATTTTCAGTGAGTCATTTTCCTTGTTCAGTGAACCTTACATCATGTCGGGTTTGAGTGTTTCATCCAGTGTGGCTGGGCCTTCAAGCCCATCCATGAGTGTGATTGGGGGCATCCCAGTTATGTCCACCTTGCCATCCTTAAGTGCCAATAGGCCTACACCATCTATGCACGTTTCTTCATATGTCTCCCTTTGGGAGATGCTAGTTGTGTTAGCCTTTCCTTTCATCGGTATTCCTAGAATTCCTACACCGTTATTGTCTATTTCGATGCCCACTTATGGATATGCTTCTAGTGGGGGGAAATACCTTGGTTTCAACACAGGGAGTGGAATTCCTTCCACCTCCACAGTTCTAATGAGAATCTCGATCATGTTGAGTGCTATTTTTCCCTTCATGTGGAATAAACCTAATGGTGTTGGAATTGTGTCTAGAAGATTTCATATGTTGTGGTTTAACACACCTTTCCCTGAAGGTACACCCCATGAGGAGAAATTTTCAAAGTGGGGTGGCTATCCCTTTATCCATACATTCGACCCCGAGGGGTTTTCCCTGGGGCTAATTTTGGCTTAGGGAACACTTTTTCTTAAGGGTCTATGGCTACCCCTGGAGGAAATCCTCTCAGGGGCATATCTAGTCCTGGGAGGAACCATGCTCTTAGGAGTTTTTCCATTCCTGAGAGAAATTACCCTTATAGAACATTAAATCCTTCTAGAAGCCTGAACGTGGGGGGACCACAAGGTTCATTTGGGACTCTAGGAGCTTCACCCTCATCCCAATATTCATTTGCTCATACATCATTGTCCTTCTTGGCAACGTTGGATTTACCTGATCTTTCATGTCTAACGAATGACCCCATTTCCCACAATCCCACATGACCAGTTATACCTGCAAAGCTCCCATTTGATATGTCAAAATTTGATGGAAAGTCGGGAGAAGACCCATCCATGCACATTATGACATATCATTTATGTTGTTCATCCAACTCTTTGAGGGACGATAGTATACAATTGTATATTTTCCAAAGATCCTTGACTGCTAGTGTTGCGAAATTATACATCGAACTAAAGGGTACTTCATTCAATAATTTCAATGACTTGGGTAAGTATTTTTTGATGCATTACGAATTTTCCATACGGCATGACATAGGAACAAAGCTCTCGACATTGTTGCATCAAGATACATCCACTCATATTTCCGATCGTATACATGAGTGGAGACACAACCATAGGATTATCAAGACCCAAATTCCTGACCAACTCATAATGAAGTGGTTCACCAAGTCTCTCTTACCAACCATTGCCAAAGATATTGCTATGGAAGGGGTGGCTACTGAAGAGTAGGCCATATTGTGTTCTCAACACTTAGATTTGATTTATTCTCAGTCAGTCACTCTTTATGATATTATATTACATGCTCCTCGACCGTGAATGGATCCGAGAAAACCGAACCCAAGACCCCATGCCGATGTTGTGGTTGGTTCTATATCGCATGTATCTGTGAGCCAATTAGCTAGTGAGACGAGTCACATGAAAATTTCACTACCCCCATTAACTACTATGCACGTTGCTCACACTGCTATAGTCCCCACTCAGACCTTTGAGGTGAATTCAGTGCAATCCATGAAATTGAAGGATCCTTAGCAACTAGGAGGAAATAAGAGGAATAATAAGAAAAAAAACTATAATCATGAGCATGGGATTGTTTAAACCCAAAATAATCAGGGGGGCACAAAAGAGAATAATAAGAGTCGGTTTCCCTGCACTGTTTTTGGGGAGGACCAATCTACTCATCATTGTCCTAAGAAGGATGGGATACATCAATATTTGGTACAACAAAAGCATCCCCAACACTCAATTGTTTTAACCTATCCTTTACCCCCATCCTCAACAAATGGTTGCATCAAATCCTACCCCTCCACAAGTGGGAAAGATAGGTACCCCTCAATATAAGGGGTCATCCTCGAATTCAACGATCGATCTTCATGTGTGACCAGACGACCAATCTTCAAATTCAAGTTCATAACTATGACAACACTGAGACTATTTCTGCGGTGCACGGGCCTACTTCCTGTTCCTATCCTAGTGGCCCTCTCCAAATAGAGAAGCCATCCTTTGAGACATTACTTTCCCCCCCGAATGGTGTTCTTTGATGCACAACACACTATTTGAATACACGGGTTGCTCACAACGACAATATTGTGGAAGATTTGGTCCAAGCACCATGTGCCATGTATGCGCTCGAAGTCCTCCAGAGCTGTCCTATATAGTGTAAACATTTGTTATCGACTATAGGAGGGGTCGAGTCCTCAGAGTCGAGCCTTACCACTTTTGGTTCAAACCAATTTGAGCATAGGCTTTCCCACCAAATCATTTTTTTTATTAAAGTGAGAGTAATGGGGAAAAACGCCCTTCACACTATGGTTGAAAAAGGTGCCTTGACTTACATCATGTCCTTTATGTGTTAGAAATATCTTATCTCTCCAAAAATTGATATTTCTAATACCGTGCTGAAAGACTTCAACATACACATGTTCTAACCTCATGGTATTATCATTGCATTGCCCATTGAGCTAGGTGGTAAGACCGTCTGTATTGTTGTGGAGGTCATCGATGCACCTCTTGAGTATAATCTGCCACTTGGGCATACTTAGTTCTATGATATGACATCATTTGTCTCATCAGTATTTTGGGTCTTATGTTTCCCTCTTCAAGGGAAATCGTTACTCTTGATCAGCTAGTGTTTTGTACCCTATACCTTAGATCTAATGTGGGTTCCAATGTACCCTTTCTTGGTGATTCCAAGAATGCTTACATGAATGTTGGTGTTTGAATGTTCAAGGAATCCTCACAGATGGGAAATTTTCCCTTTCCCCCACCATCCCCTACCCCGATCATTGCTTTGATCAATATGATATCTTCGTTTACTAGTGGATCCCTCATGTCTTTCAGCCCTTGGGTGGTTCCTCCTATTATGGAAGTTGAGTCTTATGGAGCCAGTGTGCCACTATAAGTGGTTGAGATTGCCTCTTTGACAATCCCATCAACATTTGCTAACATTGGTCAACAACTCCATCCTCATATGGAGTGTGATCATCCTACTTCGCTCTCACGAGTTGTTGACTCTATGAATTCCCATGACTTCCTTGGTCTTGAGTTACCTCAAGATGAGGCCATCATGGATGTCATGGATTCCATCAACAAGCATAAGGATGAGGTGACACATCAACCATCTTATCCTAATTTAGGACAGATGAGAGTTAACATGACAAGTGTTGATCCGAGACTGGGGGCATTTGCTAGATCCTCTAGTAAAATCCCTAGTCTCCATCATGTCGTGCCTTGCTCATCTTTTTCAGAACTTGCCACATAATTCTTTGCTTCCCCTTCCATCAAATATCCATGTTTCATACCCCCTTCATGTATTGATGGGCATAATAAAGGATATGGCATAAGTCATAAACCACTCATGATGAGTATCTTAACTCGCAAAATTCATTTCTATGTGGCATGGCCCTGACATGGTGTGCCATATGATGTTGACACCGACCAATGAGTTCATTGGTGACAGAAAGGATCCTTGGATAGAGCCTAGCAATGGGCTCTACTTTTCTAAAACCATTAAGATGTGTAGTGCCTTGCATATAGGTGTGTGGTGTGAGTGTTTTTTGTTGTTGCATATATCATATCCAAAATTCAAAAAAACATTTGTCTTTTTTTAGCTTTCACTGCACATTTTAACATCGAGTCTAGTATTTACGAATGTGTTTTACAAGACTCAATAACATTTTGTTTGGAATTTTCTATGGTGACATGTTTTTCACTTGTGGTACATGTCCCAAACAAGCATATAGAGATAGGTTTTTTCCTGCCACATCCTTTTGCATTATTGATGATCCATTTTGCCATCACAATTCCTTAGGTTCAATCCTATTAGGTTGCAACATTACCCATGTCATTTTTTCATTTCGTAACTTCCACTATAGTGCCTACCCTTCATGGGCGTCCTAGTTTGCACCTAGATCACCATCTGGTGCCCCTGTACCAATTTCCTGTAGGCTCGGGAACCCTCCTGTAGACCTTCCATGACTCAAAGTTAGGTCTCATTCTTCTCTCTTCATCTCTTTTATGGCCATAATTTTTTGTTACTTTACAGTCACCTATGCATTTTTTGTGCATGTCATGCTACGTATTGCTACATTGTTATTTTCTTTACTGTCACTTACCGCCATTGCCGACACACTTTAGCACACACCTGTTGCACTATTTGGCCTCCGTTTTGCAACCGCCCACCCATGGGGAGAATAGATGATAATAGTGAACCTCACTTGCAAATACCCATTTTCATTCATGTTGCTTATGTTAGTTCCATGCATTTGGAACATAGAAGCATGTTGTTGAGCCACTTGTTAGCAAACCTTTCATTCTTTTTCATTCCCATTAAGCCATGAAAAACACACATATAGAGTATACTTTTAACTCTTTTTCAGGCTCGTTAAAAATGAACGAAAAAGACACTACCAAGCATACTTGCATCCTTCTTTTGCACTAGTTAAACCATAAATAAGACATAAAAAAAGAAAGTGGGTTTTTATTACCATTGATCTATTCATTAAATGGTAGCGTCAATCAAGTCTCCCTTGAACATGGCACATGTTTGAGTCATTGTCTTACAATTGGGTTATTGCTTGCTTTGGATCTATACCAGTAATATGAGTCACATATATTTGTCCAGCTAGTTACTCTTCTAGTCATCATAGAGAGTGCTTCAATGCTTCTTGCATTGTTGAACTATATTAGTACCACTCATTTGTGTTGCTGCCAAGTCATCATTAAGTCATGTTATATGTTCAAGGGAATTTTAAGCGTTAGTTGACCATCTGCTGTTTTGTTGACCTTCCGAGTCGACCATCCCTGTGTTAGTTGTACTTTGTGATTCCATCTCTTCACATAATCTCTGGGTGCATGTTTGGTGTCAATTGATGGGGGATACATGAAGGCACTCCTTCGATTGATCTCTTCTTATTGACTTCAACACCTTATCTAGAAAAGGGATCTAGAAACCAACTAGTACCTTGGAGCTTGCAGTTGTCAATGACATGCTTCCTAACAATCGACAATGGGTTTCCATCAATGACTCTTGATCAATTGATACTAGGTATCTTGGGGTCCATTTTCATCATCAGTGCCCCCCCTCACATCTGTTAACAATAGAACTCAATGACTGGTAATCAGACGGTTTCTACCATGCTCGACATCAACTCATCTATTCGCATGTTGTAGATTCGTACCATTGGGTTTTGGGATGAAGACCTTGGGTTTGGGGCCACATTGTTCCTTCACATCACCCCTCCCAAGTTGTGATGGAGTATATGACTTATATATGTGTACTTTGAATACTTCGGGGGCACTTTCCTCAGTACTCGTTGTCTTCCTAAAGTATATGTTGTGACATAGATCCACATTGTATTTACTCATGACTATGATCTCATTGATGACATGGATCCACTATGTATTCTTTCATGGCCATGGTCTTACATTTCATGTCATGAATCCACAATGTATTATTTTGGCATCCATGCTTTGTTTCTCTTCTGAGTCCGGTGTCTACCTTGGAGATGATCTATACATGTCTTTATCCTTGGTGTTTGATTACATGTACTCTTTGACATCCTGACCTCTTTACTCTCACCTCACATTGCCTCACATTGGCGACAATTTATTGCAATATGTTTCGACCATCCATTCCTTTCTCAACCTCACATAATATGGGGGCATCTGTTATAGTCTTAATTTCCACCCTACAGTGTTAGGAGGAACATCATAGAAGATGACACCTGGGACACACTCCCTTGCTCATGATTTGGTTAGTTTTTGAGGGAGGTCACTAGTCATACAATTTACAACAAGCGACCTATCACTAGTCAACAATGTACAACAAATGACCTGTCACTAGTCAATAATGTACAACTAGCGACCTCCCCTGTAACCTTCTAGATTCAAGGAGTTTCATGGAGGTAAGCGATGGATGGGTTGGTTCTTCATTGCATGAGTATTGGAACTCACAACATTTGAGTCTCCATTGGTTTCTAAAATATCTAGAATCTCTCCCAAGCCTCTTTCAAGAATATATATAAGGAAGGCCAATCTTGAGCATGACGAGGAAGAATCATTCACAAAGTTATGCTATCAAAATACATAGGTGCTCTTCTATCCTAGATCAATTGCAGTTAGGTTTCCTAGCTTGGTTGAAAAGCTAAGGAGGAGCAAGGAGAAAGGGGCAAAGAGAAATGCATCTACACCTTGAGGTAAATTGTATTGATGTATTTATATTACATTGATTAATAGGTCATTCATTTTCCCCTCTAAATATTTGTATTTCATTTTCTAATGTGTAGATCTGATTTATTTCCTCATAGATTAGATTAGATGCAAGGTAGACCTATGATTCCAATGCTAAGAAGAGAAGTAGAAATACACTATTTTGTCTCTTGTGTGTAGGAAGTAGGTTGTAGGAGTTGGAGTTGGAACTTCAAGACTGCAACAACCATGACACATGAGCATGGCCTTCAGGATCAATGTTACGACACAAAGGGGGAATATATAGGGTTAACTGTATATGATACTACCCCAAGAGGGGGAATATATTTAATAGGGTCGTCCTGATGTAATAGGGTCACCCTAATGTACATGAAATGTGTAAATATATATGTAATAGGGTCGACCTAATACTAAAGGGGGCTCATGTGTAGGTGTGAATAGGTATATATAGAGATCATGTATTCATTATCGTAGACATGCGAATTGTGATGTATAAATGTATTTGGCTATGTAGAGGAGGTTCTCCTATTCTTTAAGGAGTTATTGTGTAACTTATCTATATTAGAGTTGTGCTCTATGCTCACATTCTGTACATGGTGTGTACTTCTATTATGTTAAGATATTTTAAGCATTTGGTTCATTACATTTGGTATTAGAGCATCGATCCTAGGGTTTTGTTTTCTCAAGAAAGTCATCTTAGAATTTTTGCTATAATTTTTTTGGGGGCCACTTCAGAAGGAGAAACTTTTGATTTTGTTTAGAAGACATATCAGGGTACTTGTGGTACAAATTTCACCTTCTGGGTCGTTGTAATTTTGGAGATACACGCTGTGAAATATAGGGTTTTTGACTAGTCCTATAACTAGTTTCAAATAGGTGTTTCAGGTAAAACACTCATAACTTCTTCATGGAAGATCTAAATTCCACGATACCAATTTCATTAGAAAGAGGAGAATTCGTAGTATTTTGGGTGTGAATTTCAAAATCAATTATCCAACATTGGATGCGGGGAATTCTGTGTAGTTTCGCTCTCCAGGATAGGCTAAAATTCAACAAAGTTTGAGAAAGTTACCATAACTTTCATTTGGCACACCCAATTTTGGTTAGAACTATGGAATTGCAAAGAAGACATTTCAGAGTACTACAGGTTGAAATTTCAGACTCATAGGGGTGTAAATTTCAGAAATACATCAGAAGGAAGGTCGACCAGGAGGACATACTCCAAATTAGGGTTCCAAAGGTATGTTTACTTAAAACTATTACAAATTTTGATTATGATGTCTTATTGTGCTGATTCAAAATCCATTGGAAAGATAAAACATATAATATTATATTGGAACAATGGTTATAACTATTTTAGATCATTATCGTTAATATATTGAGGTTGTAAGTTGAGGATTATGGTTAGAGATCAATTAATAATCAATGGCAATACCCCATTTTTATGGAGATGAAGAAAAATATGAAATCAATCTCGTGGAATTTTAAGGATGGAAAAATAACATTTTAAGAATCCTTTTCAGGAAAGCCTTAATTTTTATAGTGAAGCTTTCAAGTGGTGGAGAAGCCTTGATGAAGATAATAGACTCTACTCCACATGGGAAAAATTTGAAGAACTTTTCTCAAATAAATGGATCAAGGATACAAATATGGAGGCAATATATATAATTCAAGATGAGTGAAAAGAAGAAAAATAAAATAAGAGTTCAAGAAGAAGGGTGAGGAGCTATCTAATATATGATCCATTAATGAATCACTCATTGAGGAGGTTATGATCTTAAAGCAAGAAAAAAGTAGCAAAGCAAAGTGGGAAAATGATTATTCAAGGGAAAATTGAAAAAGAAAGATGAAGAGATAAGTAGATTATGAAATCATAATAAAAAACTATTGGACAAGGTTAAGAGATTGAAAGAAGAAAATAAGAATTGTCAAAATCAAGAAGAAACAAGGATCTTGGATGAAGACTCTACTAAAAGAATTGAAAAGGAAATTTGCAAGAAGGTTGAGGAATCCACAAATATTGATGAGGTAAAATTGGATTTGCAATCCAAAATTGAAGAAGGACGTTAGAATTTGATAAATGGGGTGACATTGTAGATTCAAAAGGAGAAAGAAGACAAGATTCAAGAAGGTCACCAAAATATACTTGAAGAAGTTGAACTTCATCTAGAGGATGTACATTCCAAATATGATGGTATTATGTTCAAGGATAGAGTAATCAAAGACCAAGAAAAGAGGATAGAAGATGACATTATCTCCGAAAAGAAGATAGATGAAATGGGTGTGCAGAGTAAGGAAAAATTGTCAAATGTGAAACCATATCGACACCCTCATTATCAAGAAATAGTCCAAGGAATACAAGAAGATCAATATTAGAATTATCAAGGAAGAAGATGAAATACTCATCAATATTCATGGAATATGGCATCACAAAACCATTATTCAACAAGATATTATCATAGACCAACATCTACTACAAATTGGAGAAGCTTCATCAATGATACATGGAATCAAGGGAAAGAAAATTATGCAATAACTAACTACCAAGGATTACAACAAAAAATAATTGATTTTGGATGGATGGATCATCATCAATGAAAAGAAGAATGCAGGAACATATGAAAATCACATTACTTGGTTTCATCACATGTGAAGCCTTTAATTGCAAATCTTTGAGGACAAAGATTTTTTAAGGAGGGTACTATGCTATGACCCAAAGGGGGAATACATAGAGTTAAATGTATACGATATGAACCCAAGAGGGGCATATATGGAGCTAAATGTACATGTAACATGTAAATATATATGTAATAGGGCCGACCTAATACTAAAGGGGCCTCATGTGTTGGTGTGAATAGGTTTATATAGAGACCATGTATTCATTGATGTAGACATGTGAATTGTGATGTAATGTATTTGGTTATGTGGAGGAGGTTATATTATTCTTTAAGGAGTTATTGTGTAACTTATCTATATTGGAGTTGTGGTCCACACTCACATTTTGTACATGGTGTGTACTTATGCTCTGTTATGATATTTTAATCATTTGGTTCATTACAATCAAGGTATGTTATTCTAACATTTCTTAGTATAGTTGTGAATCTATTTGCTCGTGTCCAGGAAAGCCATGGAAGTATAACCCATTTTTTGTCTAGGATAAGTAGGAAAATCCCAAGGATATCTTACTATCCTATTGGTGAGATTTTATCCATAACATCTGGAGGAAGAACAATTCTATCACAATGACCTCTCTTACCAACAAAAATCCCTAAACCAAATTCTAATTCCATTGCTTCACCACCAGGAGATAAAAATGTTGATATTATGGTAGTTGCGGGAGGTATTAACCTCCATGTATAACCTCTGACCAGATAAGAATGTTCCGAAAGCAAGCGAAACCCTAAATAGATGTATAGAAACCCTAAAAGACATGTCAGCTCATTAAAAGAATTAATATTTAAGTATTAGCCTCTAAAATAAGAAGTCGGCCTGGACAAGAGACAAAGAGCACTATAAATAGAGGGCGCTTGAGCTCATTTGGTCATTCACACTCTCACAACTCACACAAGACAAGTGGTGCACAAGTTTGGAGAAGGAGTGTACTTGCAACTACTGCAACTGGGATTTTGGTCTTGGTTTTTGGTTTATGGACTTTCTATTTGGTGCGCTATTCTTGGAGAAAGAGAAATATGCTATCTTTTGATTATATGTTGGGTCTGTTACTGCTTCTAAAATTATTCTATCTGTCAAGGTTATGGTGCTCGGGGGTGGCTGCATGCTTATGGTTGGGTGACAGTATTGAGATATTATTTATGGAAAAATGAGAACATCTATTTTATTCTAATAGGTTATGGGCCCACATTATCTTCAGACAGTTTAACCACTGAAAGATAGATTGGGAAGTTATTTGTTAAAGATTGTTGTGGCACTAGTTACAACTGCAACTAGGTTTTCTGATTATGGAGTTGCAACAAACCATAACCCTTGTGTTCGGGAACTTCTGGTGAAGCATTTGACCTAATTCCTTGACATCCTAGTGTGCCCTAGCCTAGCGCACCTCTTGGTACCCTCATCTAGCAAAAACATCAGGTTTGATTTTTTTGTCAAAGTCAAAGTCAAAGTTTGATTGGTCAAAGTAAAATGTTGAATGGTCAAAGTCAAAGTCAAAGGTTGACCTATGGTCAAATTAATTTTGTGGTCAAAGTTGAAATTCTAGAGTTTCTAGCTTGTTCTAATCATTGAATATTCTGATTCAATTTCTAATCTCTTATTGTCAAGATGGTATCTAGTTTTAGATTGGAAGACAAGCTGGACAATGCTACAAGACTTCAAAGGTATGCACTTGTATATGCTATCCAAGTTATATCATCTAGCAAAACATGAGTGTGTTTGCAGGGAAAGTACTAGAGATTTTGTCCAAGATCTAATCTTGGATTCAATGCATTTATAAGAACAAGTGCACCCTCCATAGCAAGTGAGGCTTTAGGTTCCAGGTTTGATTAAATTGGTAGGCTTCAAATTTGTATATATAAAGGGTGATAGTTGTTACAAAATAATCTTTGAAAGGTTCTATTATTGCTAGGTGCAATGAATACTTAACTAGATATGAATACCATTTATATAGATGCTTATTGTACTTGTTTGCAAGATGAATTAACATTTCCTCTAGAGAGATATTTCTTGTTTTCTCTTGTTGTTCTTTCTTCGGGAAGGTACCCTTGTGAAATACGTTTGATGAACAATCTTTGCAGAAGATGTCATAGAAACAAATAGAAACAAAATTGAAGAGACTTAGAGGGAGTCAGACTCATAAAGAAGTCAATAATCATGAGGAAACTAGAATAAACTTGTGACACTTTGTAGAAAGCAAGAAGGATGTAGATGGAAGCATGGAATCTCTCAGATGGCGGGAGATGATTACAAAATTCCAAAAGAAGACCATGCATATTTCTCATTCAGGCATGAAGCCGAGATTAGGAGGGAGCTAATCCCCAAGAATATGATCCATTGAATAATCCATGAATTTTATGAAGTATCTGTCCATGTTCTTCATTGGAAGTAGCAAACATGAAAAGAAACATGTGTTCAACCTGACTCTAGAAGAAGTCTTCTTCAAAAAGAAGCCTTGAATATCCCTGGATGTACATCTACATTTATGTTCCTATGGCGAAAGGAAGAAGTTGGAACCTTCAGGAAGGAAGGTTATGGGATATATAGAAGATTCCATGGACTCCAACGTTGAAGAAGGAAGTTGTGATGAAGAACAATGTAAGTAGGAAATTGTGAAAAAGACTTATAAATGGAAGAATTGATAGATACAAGGCGAGATTTTGGGCTAGATGGTTCTCCTAGAAGGAGGGAGAAGACTATGATAACAAGTTGTTCCAGTATACCTCTACCTGAGCCATTATATATTTTGCAGTATCCATATGTTGGAGTTTACATCAGATAGATGTAAAGACTGTTCTTGTCAACATAGTAATTGACGAAGAAGCATATAAGAACAACCTCAAGGTTTCGAGGTATACCAGAAAGAGACCCATGTATGAAGATAGAAGAATACCTTATATGGATTCAAGAAACCTGGTGCAGAGCCTCTCATGTATAGCATAAGCGTGGTGAAAACTTCCTATAACAGAGAAAGTGTATTGAAATGATTCTTCAGAACTCCAGGATGATGGATTGCAAATCTATGGCAAACTCCCATGATGACAGATCTGAAGAAGATGAGAGACTCTGATCCAGTAGACCCATCCTTGAATCGATAATCAAATGGCTCATTAATATATTTGGAGAATACTCAGCTGCATATTTTCTTTGCTGTGAAAATAGTTCTAGGTGGAACTTAGTCATGAAAATTGAATAACTGCAAAGCATGCCTTGAAATATCTTGGTGGGACATTTGAGTTATGATATACAATTGAATGGATTTATTGATTCATATTGGGCAGGGAGTGTAGATTACATAAGAAGTGCTTCTTGGATAAGTTTCAGTTTGATCTTTTCCATGATATCATGGGCTAGCAGGAAACAAAAGTCTGTTGCACTCAACACTGCAAAAGCAAAGTATATTACAGCTTGTGATGCTTGTACAAAAGCAGTGCGGATCTATAATATGGTTTCTAGGCTGCTTGATCAAGTGCTAGATTTGACTGTGATATATTGTGATAACCAGAGATGTGTGAATTTATCAGAGAACCCGATGTTTCATGACAGGTCAAAGCACATTGAGATCAAGTACTATTTTTCTCCGTGATAAAGTCTAGAGGGGAGAAGTGGTTCTCTAGTATATCTCTATAGATGAGCAAATAACATATATTTTGGTAAAGTCTCTGTCCAAGATGAAAATTTTGCGTACATAAGGGACAAGCTGGACTCGTGGAGATGACTTCCTTATCTGAAAGGGAAGTGATTACCCACAGGTTCAGAGGGAGAACTGATATGTTATTGATATATGGATAGTCATTTTCCATTTTGGAAAATGGTTCAGGTTGGGCAGTCACTTTCTAGTTCAGAATGTGGTCCAAGATTCTTGATGGACAATAATTTTCTAGTTTAGAAAATGGTCCAGGATGGGCAGTCACTTTTCAGTTCGAAAAGTGGCCCAAGATTTTTGACGAACAATCATTGTACAGTTCGGAAAATTGTCCTGACCGAACAATAATTTTCGAAATGAAAATGGTCTGATAGATTGCTGATGTACCATAGACAACGATTCCCCTTGTGGTCAGTGTGGGGGAATGGTCTAGGACAATCATTCTTCCTGGTAGTCACTTTGAGTAGTGGTCAAGTAGAATTATTCACCTCTCCGGGCAGTCATTCTTTCAAAGTTGACAGTTGTGAGTAGTTTCAAAGAATGGTCCGTTATAAGAGGTTGGTGCAAGACAGTCATTTCCATAGGAAATGGTCTAGACAATCATTTCCATAGGAAATGGTTTGGACAATCTTTCCCTAGGGTAGAATCATTCTCTTCAGGTTGCACTGTGATTAGTGCCAAAAGAATGGCCTAGTTAGGTGAATGGTCCAGGTTTAGCAATCATGGATAGTCATTCCCTAAGGCCAAATCATTCTCTCCAGGTTCAGAAATCAGGGATAGTTTTTCTTCTATGCTTGAGAAGAATAGTCCAGATAACCCATGGCTGATGTTTAACTTTATGAGGGTAGATACTCTTCTAGATATCATAGATGTGTGTGGAAGAATGGCCCAGATGAGTCAATTTGTATCATGATATTGTTATGCAGTTTGATATCAGATGATATGATTGTTGTGGAGACTGTATGTCTCTAGACAGTAGTTGTATGCTACTGTGGTGGATGTGATCCACTGGTAGTGACTATGAGTCACTGGTTAGTAGCAGTGTGGTACTAGGAGTGGTTGTGTACCACTCGATATTAGTTGTATACTACTATGTATAGACACAGTTGTGCTCTATTGAATGGCATTGTTTTGATTCCCATGGAGATTATCACTAGTGTTGGAGATGATCGCCAGCTAGATGGATAGTCAGTGTGCTGATGGACATACATTCTCCAGGCAGAGAATGGTCTAGGCAGGACAAATTGTTGGTGGACAGACATTCTCCATGTGGAGAATGGTCCAGGTTAACAGATTGATGATGTACCATGGACAACTATTCTTCTAGGACGTATGTTCGGATTAGAAGAATGGTCTGTCTGCCTGAATTCACTATAGTTACCAAAGTGGAGAGATTGGTACATGAAATACATTTTCCTTGAGTTCACAGTAGTGGTCGGAGGGAAAATGGTCCAGGATAGTCATTCTTCCAGGACGTATGTTCGGATTAGAAGAATGCTCCTCGTATCCCATAGGGTGGCTTTCAATATCTGGGAGGACTAAAATTATTCTAGGACATAGGTCCATATTAAAAGAACGATCCTTGTAGCCTATTGCGGGGCTTTCAACATATGTTGGGACAACTGTTCTTCTAAGACGTATGTAAAAAAATAGAAGAATGGTCTTTGTATCACTTTGTTGAGTAAATGAGTTATTCAACATCATGTCTGATTACTCAGATAGAGTATGGCTTCGAGAGATGATGCTATTAGATGATACTGATAGTGGTGATGTTGCTTGTGAGTTGATCTACGTGATCATGAGATAGCCTGTGTGGCTATGATGATGCTACCGGTTGAATGGTATGTTTGTGCTCAAGACCATTGCCTTTAATACCTCCCTAGCTAGGAGGAAGTGTTGATATTATGGTAGTTGCGGGAGGTATTAACCTCCATGTATAACCTCTTACCAGATTAGAATGTTCCGGAAGCTAGAGAATCCCTAAAAAGATGTATAGAAACCCTAGAAGACATGTCGACTCATTAAAATAATTAATATTTAAGTAATGGCCTCTAAAATAAGAAGTCGGTCTGGACAGGAGACAAAGAGCACTATATATAGAGGGCACTTGAGCTCATTTGGTCATTCACACTCTCACAACTCACACAAGACAAGTGGTGCACAAGTTTGAAGAAGGAGTGTAGTTGCAACTACTGCAACTGGTATTTTGGTCTTGGTTTTTGGTTTATGGACTTTTTGTTTGGTGCACTATTCTTGGAGAAAGAGAAATATGCTATCTTTTGGTTATCTGTTGGGTCTGGTACTGCTTCTAGAATTAGTTTATCTATCAAGATTATGGTGCTCGAGGGTGGCTGTGTTCTTATGGTTGGGTGAAAATATTGAGATATTGTCTATGAAAAATGAGCACAACTCTTTTATTCTAACAAAAAACTTCCTAGAATCCCTAACGCCCTTGACCTCCATCATCCTCCACCTCAAAAAAATCTATAAATAACTATACATATGTTATGTAATATATTATTCTTCCAAATATTACTGTTCCTATTTATATTATAATTACCATTTTATAACAAGTGCTGCATGGTAGCCTAGTCCCTGCCAAGTTGAATTGGGAATAAATGCACAGGGATGGGGATAAAGTAGCGGAGGCAAATGGAAACTGTAGCGGACACGTGGCCCCTAGAGAAATTCTGGCATTTAAACCATTTAGTTTTTGAAAGTATATAATATATCTTGGTTTTATTTTTTACAAGTAGCCTGATTTGCTATGTTCGAAATTTCCATTCCTACCTTGCATGTTTTATCTCTTCAATATATTTATGAAATTCATTCATAATGATTTTTGTATACTTCCAACTGGTTAGAGTTAAGTGCAATTTTCATAGTCACTTCTTTAAATAGATCATCTGGCTTGTGTGTGTCTATATGTGCCAGGGCAAATAAAGTTATATGTGGTGGCAAAGAAACAACTATATTTTTTTTTTTGAATCCTACTACGTTCTTATAGATGTGGTACTCCTGTATAAGTTTTTTCTTGTCGCGTGTATAGTTCAAATGTGGGACTAAAAGAATATCCATTGCAATGACTAGAAGCAATACAAAACGATAGAAAATGTTTTTTTTTTTTTGAAATTAAGGTTCCTGGAAAACAGGACAAGGAATCACACACATTAAACATTCAAATTAAATAAACACAATCTCTTGACATTCAACATAGTTGAAGATAAAAAAAATTTGAGCACATAAATATAAAAGGAGATAAAAATAGTTTTATTTGAAATATATCAAAAAATAATATTGTCTGTTACATATTCCTGGAAATTTAAAAGCATTTGTCATATAGACTGGGATTGGGGCTTTCACGGACCATAAAATAAATATGTACTAGAAAAAGGACTGTAGAAAGAAGAAGTGGGCGGCAGTAGAGAGCAACACCTGAAAAGAAGAAATTGGAACGTATCAGTCTTTGGATAGACATTTCTATTTAAAAAGGTGGAATAACTGGATTGATAAACAAAGCAGGATGTGATCAGTATAGACTTACACTAATGGTATATATCTCCCCCTTTTCTATTTGCTTGGTGATGCCTTTGATTGATGTCGTCGACGACTACTGGAATTGTGCCAACTGCCTATTTCCCTTCGTCGGTGAGCTTCTCCATTGCCCTTTGGACCCATTCTTCAATGTAGTCTCTCAAGGGGTCATGTTTATCTCATCTCGAATTTTAATGTTGAAAAGATCCTTTTCTAATTCCCTTAGATCGATAGAAAGATTACGTAGAGCATGATCAATTTCTTCATTTTGTACCGAATAGTCGACTAGCCAGTTGTCCATGTCATCTTCACCATATTCAAGGATGCTGTAAAACTTTTCTAAAGAAAACCCCTTAAAAATATCAACTTGTTCATCGAAGGCTTTCTTAGACAAAGGGCAAGGAGTTGACGATTAAGTTGGGGTCTTGGACCTCGTTGGTACTTCCGACTAAGCCTATTTCGGTCAACTTTTTGAATAATTCTTCTTTCTTTGATATGTCTTGTTCACATGGTTGGACAATGAGATGCATGTTATTCACTTTCTTTTTCCAACATGCATTTAATTGAGTGATTCAGTTTTGGGAGGGGAGATCTTCTTGTCTTCTTCTCATATCTGTCATGTTGTTGACATGGACACCAAAAGGGATGACCTTGTCTAAATAGAAAGGTTCTTCATTTTTTAAACCCACCTACAAATGTTCATGCAAATCATGTGCCCTCGTTCCAAGGGAAGCCATACTTTGTGATGTTTCCTAGGCCTCAGTAATCAACTACATTCTTTTCTTTATATTCTTCTTCACATAGCCTCTACACGATGTGAGGAGGTTGGAGGATCCTTTTAACTTGGCTGCGAGGGTGGCAGGCATGGCTATTGCTAAAGGATTGGCAAACAATGGCATATGAATCAAAACTTCCTCCAATTCCTTGAATCAGACCTTCAATATGTCATTCTCAGCCTCGATGCCTCCAATGGAATCATCAAGAGAATCTCCGGTTGCTCGGTAAAGTCGGGAGATTTGGGATGACCGCATGTTCCCAAGGTTAATCTTTGAACGAGATTTCCCTTTCTTGTTTTTTACATCTCTCTTTTCAATAATTAAATTTTTAGACTCGTTTTCAAAAACAACGCTCTGGAATACGAAGGATTCATCTTCGTAAAAAATTTCGGTCTCAGCTATTTCCATTGGGGGACTATGCTGGATCACATCCCCGAGATGATCAACGTTGCAGAATATCCTATTCAGATCAGTCTCAAGTTCCATGTCCTCACTCTCAATTTTGGGTTCTTCCGCTTGCCCTACAATTTTTTTTCTCTTCTTCTTCATGGGAAGCTTGTGAGAACTATCAATTTTAGCGCGAGGAGGGTTGTTATCTCCTCCTCCATTTAAGAATTATGGGTTGCTTTCTTATTGGGGTGGGCCGTTGGAGCGATGCTCTGGGATGTTGTACTCTTGGGAGTGGTATCCATGGATTGAACACTCTTCTCACCGGGGCCTTTTCCATGTTCCTTGTACAATTCAGTGGTGCTTTGCAATGTGTCTAGGTCACCGATGTCAGGAGTTAGAGTGTTGTCGTCATTGTCTCTGTTTTCGCTCAGGCATCTCTGGAAAAAAGAATTGCTGAATCCAACTGCAAGTAAATGTTCTAAAAAGATTTCATTAAGGTTCAACCCTCTTATCCTTTCATAATATATTAGGTTCAAGTTGTTGAAATGGGTTGCGAATTCGTCAATTTTGTTGACATTCCTCAACACGAAGTCCCCAACTTTCCAAGGCAGAGGAATGAACTTTTTTTTTTCTCTTCTCATGGAATAGATGCAACCAATAGTTGTATTGCCTTGCTATTTCTGTAACAAACATTCTATCTGTAATGTGATATGGAAGGAAAGTAGGATTTTCCTTGGAGCCAAAAGTCCTTATCACACTGTAATTCTCCATTTGTTCAAGTGCCCCATTCCAGTCCAAAAACTTGGTTTCCTGGTTATACATGCAGGGAGCATCCTTTCCTAACAATAAATCTTTGAAAACAGAGACAAAGTCATTAAAAACATCATAAAAATAGTGCGAGGCCTTGTGCCTCCACAAGGCTTGGTACGAGAAGGTTACTGGGTCGAATTCCCAGTTTACCTTCTTAGACACAGACAATTTTGGAAACAGACAGCAATGCGCTATCGCGAAAACCAAGTAGGATGACATACAAAATTTCTTCTCCTTTTTGAAGTTTGAAAATTGGGAACAAATTTCAATGGAAATTAGCTTCCCCCAATAAAAAATGGCTTGTTCCTTGACTATGAAATACAAAATATAAAGAACCATGCGGAAAATACTTGCTATGGATTCCTGTCCCGTTATTCTTGTAAATAGCCAGGCAATTTCCCAAAATGGATTTCTAAATGAACTAACCTGCAAGCTTGTGATATCTTCAAGAACTTCCATTGGGTCTCCCAGAACTCGGGTAAGAGGTCCAACCCGTTATCATGATTTTTTAGGAACTGCTTGGAGTCTTCTCCTCTGAAGGTCAATGTTGGCTTTGACAATCTTAACATATTGCAGAAGACCTGAGGTGAAAAATAAATAGAAGAGTGGTCCCATAGTGGAATAATTATTTGGCCTGAAATATATCTATCAGTGCACCAAGAGACCATCTACTTACAGTAAAAAACTTCAGGGACACAACCGGCATGAGCAATTCTAGAAGTCCAAATTACATCGTTCTAGGCGAAAGGGGATGAGTAGTAAGAATATGCCCTGGACCATTGGAAGTTCTAGTCCTCACGCCCGAAGATGTTCATTACATCTCCACATAACTGTTGTCGAGATGGTGCCATAAGTTTACGAGAACGTCCACTTTCTCCAGACGATGCTTGAAATGAACAGTTGGAGGGGATAATATAACTCTCCACAAATGTTGGTTCAATGCGTGTGAATGGGAAATCTCCTCGAGCCTTTCGCTCATTGACAATCTCTATGGGTGCTGTATGATGAATTGTTGGCAGTAAAGCTTATTTATTGCATACTTAGAAGTGCAAAGGTGGCGGGTAAAACTAAGAGCAATTAAGGATTGGAGGTTTCGTGAACGTGCCAACCCGACGACGCGTGAAAGATATTCCATGATGTTTGAAATCAACACTCGGAAGGGATAATATAACCCTCCACAAATCTTGGTTTAATGCGTATTAGTGGGAGGTCTCCTTGAGCCTTTCGCCCATTAATGACAATTTTTACGGTTCCTGCATGACGAGTTGTTAGCATTAAAGCTTACTAATTGCATATTTAGAAACAAGACCTTATATATATATGACAATCTTTACGGTATAATAATGTTTTTTATAAACATTTTTTTATTATTATAAATAATACTCTTATATATATATATATATATATATATATATATATATATATATGAAAAGCAGTCGGACGGGCTTCAAAGTAGGGTTACAAGGGATACTTAGGAGAGGTGAGGTCCTGACAGTCAAATAGTATGTCGTTACAATATATATAATAGTGTTTTTATAAACAATTTTTTATTATAAACAAGGGTGAAGGTGGCGGGGACGGGGAAGAGCAAGTAAGGAATGGACAAGTATGAAAAGTGGTCAGACGGGCTTCAAAATAGGGTTACAAGGGATACTCGGGAGAGGTGAGGGCTTGATGGTCAAATTGTATGTCTCAGAAACTTTGAGTGCAAAATGCATAAAACAGAAGAGGGCATGATGGGGCAGTCCAACGGTCAGTTTGTATATCACGTAATTCCGAGTGCTGTTTGCATGTCGCGGAACAATGGAAGCGCAATATTGAACCTGGAACCCGCAATAAAAAAAGTGGCTAAGTATGGAATAGGGAAACGGTCGGTCAGATTCGTTTTCGCTAATATATTGAAATTTTGTAATACATATCACATTTCCTGGCAAGATCTTTTCTGCATGTTTCTGGACAAGTTGTGTAGGGATAGTTAGTGTGACTATCTCCTTGAGGCTTTTACTCATTAATGACAATCTTTACAGTATAACAATGGTTTTATAAACAATTTTTTTATTATAAATAAGACTCTTTTATATACATATAAGTATGAAAAGCGATTGAACGAGCTTCAAAGTATGGTTACAAGGGATACTCAGGAGAGGTGAGGGTCCGACGGTCAAATTGTATGTCTTTATAATATATATATATATATATGTGTGTGTGTGTGTGTGTGTTTATAAACAATTTTTCATTATAAACAAGTGGTATGGTGGCGGGGACGGGGAAGAGAAAGTAAGGAATGGCCAAGCATGAAAAGCGATCGGATGAGCTTCAAAATAGGGTTACAAGGGATAATTGGGAGAGGTGAGGTCCTGACGATCAACTTGTATGTCTCGAAAATTTTGAGTGCAAAACGCGTAAAACAAAAGAGGGCATGATGGGGCAGTCCAACGGTCAGTTTGTATATCGCGGAATTCCAGGTGCTGTTTGCAGGTCGCGGAATAATGGAAACGCAATCTTGAGCCCGCCTGTTCGGGAACCCACAATCGAAAAAGTGGTTAAGTATGGAATAGGGAAATGGTCGGTCGGACTCATTTTTGCTAATATATTACATGGCAGGATCTTTTCTGCATGTTTCTGGACAAGTTGTGTATTCAATGTGACTATCTCCTTAAGGATTTTAATCATTAATGACAATATTTATGGTATAATAATGTTTTTATAAACAATTTTTTTATTATAAATAATACTCTTATATATATATATATATATATATATATGAAAAGCGGTCAGACGGGCTTGAAAGTAGGGTTACAAGGGATACTGAGGAGAGGTGAGGGCCCGATGGTCAAATTGTAAGTCTTTATAATATATATATATATATATATATATATATATATATATATATATATATATTAATGTTTTTATAAACATTTTTTTATTATAAACAAGAGCGAAGGTGGCGTGGACGAGAAAGAGCAAGTAAGGAATGGCCAAGCATGAAAAGCGGTCCGACGGGCTTCAAAATAGGGTTACAAGGGATACTCAAGAGAGGTCAGGAGAGGTATGGAACATGGAAATGGTTGGTCGGACTTGTTTCACTAATATATTGAAATTTGTAATAGATATCGCATTACATGTTAAGATCTTTTTTGCATGTATATCGCGGAATTCTGGGTGCTGTTTGTAGGACGCGGAACAATGGAAGAGCAATCTTGAGCTCGACTGTCTGGGAACCTGCAATAAAAAAAGTGGCTAAGTATGGAATATGGAAACAATCGGTCAGACTCGTTTTCGCTAATATATTGAAATTTGTAATAGATATCCCATTACCTGGCATGATCTTTTCTGCATGTTTCTGGAAAAGTTGTGTAGGCATAGTCAGTGTGACTGTCTCCTCGAGGATTTTAATCATTAATGACAATCTTTACGGTTGCTGCATAGTGAGCTATTAGCATTAAACTTCAATTATTGCATACTTGGAAAGAAGTGCGAAGGTGGCTGGCACATGAAACAACAATTAGGAATTGGATATTTCATGAACTCGCCAACCCAACGATCGACGAAAGAGATTCCAATAAATGGCCAAGTATGGAAAGCAGACGAATGAGATTCAAAATGGGGTGACAATAGTTCCCCAGGAGACGTGAGGACCCGACGATCAAATTGTATTTCTCAGAACTTTTGAGTGAAAACTGTGTAACATGGAAGAGGTTATGATGTGAGAGTCTAGCAGTAAATTTGTATATCGCGGAAGTACAGGTTCTGTTTGTAGGTCACATAACAATGGAAGTGCAATCTAGAGCTGGCCTGCTCGAGAATCCTTGATCGAAAAAGTGGCTAGATATGGAATGGGGAAGCGGTTGGTCGGATTCGCGATATAAAAGCATGAGTGAAAATGTGAACCCGTAAGTCCGCTAACCCACGCAATTAGACATTTTTGGAAAAATGACTAAGTAACCAGAAAGAGAAAGTAGAGGGGAAAAAGAAACGAGAATTTGGTTAAGTATAGAAAAGGGAAAAGAAGGGTTAATATATTCAAATATGTAATAGATATCCCATTACCTGGCAAGATCTTTTCTGCATGTTTTTGGACAAGTTGTATACTTATTTCATATACTTGGAAAGAAGTGTGAAGGTGGAGGGAACATGAAACAACGACTAGGAATTGGAGATTTCTTGAACCCGCCAACCTAACGATCCATGAAAGAGATTCAAAGAAATGTCCAAGTGTGGAAAGCGGTCAGACAAGATTCAAAATAGGGTGACGAGGGTTCTCAAGGAGACGTGATGCCCCGACGGTCAAATTTTATGTCTTGAAACTTTTGAGTGCAAAATGTGTAACACGAAAGTGGGGATGATGTGGGAGTCTCGGAGTCAATTTATATATCGCGGAAGCCCGGGTGTTATTTGCAGGTCACGAAACAATAGAAGTGCAATTTAGAGACCGCCTGCCCGAGACTCTGCGATCGAAAAAGTGTCTAGGTATGGAATGGGGAAGTGCTCGGTCGAAATCGTGATATAAAAGCATGAGTGAAAATGTGAACCCGTGAGTCTGTCAACCCGTGTAGCTAGAAATTTTCAGACAAACAACTAAGTAACCAGAAAGAGAAAGTAGAGGGGAAAAAGAAAGAGGAATTTGGTTAAGTTTAGAAGAGGGAAAATAAGGGGATACAAGAGAGTGGGAAAATAGAAAAGCGGAAGGCAATTTTTGTAAGCGGGAATTGGTCTCAAACAAGCTCCATTGTTGCAAAACCATCATTTTCTAGTCCAATATTTTATCCACTTACTCGTTTTCTATTGTGCTTGTACCATTAAAAAGGGTGTGAGCAAATGCTTTGTTGAAGATTTGTTTTTATTGCAACTTGTGGGAGTAATTGTGTTCTTGATACATTCTTTAATGACTTTACATATTGTTTTATGTATTAAACTTCGTGCATGATGGGTTGTTAGCATTAAAGCTTAATAATTGCATATCTAGAAATAACAATGACGAACTTGCGTTTTAATGTTTCAATTTTTATTTTATTTTTATTTTTTTTATATTTTTAATTCACGAAGAAGAAATTTGGTAATTTCATTAATAAAGTAAAAGTGCATAGAGGCCAGGGGATGGACAACTAATAAAATGTTGCCTTTTGGAGTAAAGGAATCAAGGAAGCAAAAGAGAAATAAGAGATCGTTTGCTCAACAAGGTTGAGAAGAAAACAAAACTTCTAGGGCGGGGCCCCGACTGTTGCATCATGAATTAGTGTTGATATGTTCTATCTGCATTACGAATAGAATTGAATGTTGGTTTGAAACTGTCTGAAATTCATTTATGTTTCCATAGAATCTTGATGGGATCGACACAATGCATTGTCATATAATTGTTCAATGCTCCATATTAGATCAAATTACTTGAGCAAATATAATATTCAAGAATTACGAGACTATCAAACCATGCAAAGGAGAAGAGGTGTTAAATCCGACAAAGAAGCACCAACCAAGATTCCAAGGCAATTTTTTTAATAGGAAATCTATAAAAAAAATAGTGGGCAGTTTATATTTATCCATAGACATTGGACTGAGTTCTTTGCACCGAAACAATGAACATATTTGTCATAAATACAGGTACAGTAGCCACAAAAAAAGAAAGAAACATGCATACGATTATGTGTTGTTCCTCTAGTGTGACAACATGCAGGAGCCATCAAGAAGGTCTTGAACATGCATACAAAACTCATTACCATTCTTTCTTAGGAATTCCTTGCAGTCTTCTCCTCGAAAGGTCAATGTTGGCTTCCGTAATCTCAATATCTTGCGGAAGACTTGAGGTGACAAAGAAACAAGAGAGTGGTTCTGTAGTGGAATAATTCTTTGGGTTGAAGCAGGTCAACAACACTCCTGCTCCAGACGCTGGTGACCTAGAGACATTGCAAAGCACCACTAAATTACACAAATAACAGGGAAAAGACCTTGGTGAGAAGAGTTTCCAATCCGCGACCACCACTTCCAAGAGTACGACACCCCGCAACATCGCTCCAATGGCCCACCCTAGTAAGAAAGAAACCCATAATTATTCAAACACAGGAGGACATAAGAACCCTCCTAGTGGTAAAATTGATAGTTCTCATAAGATTCCCATCAGGAAAAAGAGAAAAAACGTTGTAGGGTAAGCTAAAGATCCCAAAACTAAAAGTGAGGACACACAAAGAGACCACCTGCTTACAATCAAAGACTTCAGGGACACAACTCGCACAAGCAATTCAAGAGGTTCAAATTACTTCATTCTACGCGGAAGGGGACCAAGAGACCCCCTCCTTACAGGAAAAGACTTCAGGGACACAGGCTGCACAAGCAATTCCAGGGGCCCAAATTACTCCATTCCGGGCGGAAGGAGATGAGTAGTAGGAATATGCCTTGCACCAGTGGGAGTTATGGTCCTCACCCCCTAAGATGTTAATTGTATATCTAGAGAACAAGAAAGTGGTCCTGCAATTGAATAATTCTTTGTCTTGAAATATATCTCTAAGCGCATCAAGAGACCATTTCATTACAGTTAAAGACTTCAGGGACACAGGCTGTACCAGGGACAAATCCAAATCCAATCCAAAACCCTAAAATTGAAAGGAAAGGATACATCTATGAGGGCGAGGACCGCCATCCGAGCCAAGAGACTCAAACTCTCGAGCTGCAAAGTGGATATTGCGTTCAACGTCGATTTCTTTTCTGAAACCCCTTCCTTTGGTCTTGTCAGGGCCTCCATTGTTGAGCCAGGAAGTGCCCCCCATTATGGTTGATTTAAATTTGGGCGCAGGAGTGGGAACAACGTCTGCGTTGCCATCATCCATTGCCGTATCATCGTTAATCAGATTATATTCTTCTGGTTCAAAATCAACCGCATCAACCTCTGCATCGGCCATCAACGTAGGCAGGCGGGATGTCTGAGCAGGGGGGGTTGCCTTGGAATTATTTGGCTTGAAATATATCTCTCGGTGCACCAAGGGACCATCTCCTTTTTTTCTTTTGGGAAAACGGAGAGGAGTAGTAAGAATATGCCCTGGAGTAGTAAGAATATGCCCGAAGGTGTTTACTGTATCTCAACATAAATGCTGTTGAACTGCTGCCATAAGTTAACGAGAATGTTCGTTTTCTCCAGATGATGTTTGAAATGAACATTCATAAGGGATAATATAATCCTCTGCAAATCTTGGTTTAATGCGTATCAATGGGAGATCTCCTCGAGCCTTTAGTTGATCAATGACAATCTCTACGGTTCGTGCATAATGAGTTGTTACCATTAAATCTTACTAATCACATATTTAGAAAAAAGTGCGAAGGTGGCGGTGATGACGAAGAGCAATTAAGGATTGGAGATTTCGTGAAGCTGCCAACCGGACAACGCATGAAAGAGATTGCATGATGCTTGAAATGAACACTTGGAAAGGATAACACAACCCTCCACAAATCTTGGTTTAATTTGTATTAATGACAGATCTCCTCCATCCTTTCAGACATTAATGACGATCTTAACGGTTCTAGCACGATGAGCTATTAACATTAAAGCTTAATAATTTCATATCTACAAAGAAGTGCGAAGGTGGCGGGGATGGCGAAGAGAGATTAAGCATTGGAAATTTTGTGAACCCGCCAACCCGCGAAAGAGATTCCAAGAAATGGCCAAGTATGGAAAGCGGTCGATCGAGCTTCAAAACAGGGTCACAAGTTGTACTCAGGAGACGTGAGGGGATGATGGTCAAATTGTATGTCTCTGAACTTTTGACTTCAAAATGTGTAACAAGGAACATGGCACAATGAGGGATTTTGGCGGTGAATTTGTATATCGTGAAATTTTGGGTGTTGTTTGTAGGTCGCGGAACAATGGAAGCACAATGTTGAGCAAGCCTGGCTGGGAACCGACGGTGGAAATAGTGGCCAAGTATG
Source organism: Picea engelmannii (assembly GCA_009831015.1). Taxonomy (NCBI): domain Eukaryota; kingdom Viridiplantae; phylum Streptophyta; class Pinopsida; order Pinales; family Pinaceae; genus Picea; species Picea engelmannii. Next base: position 222,108 of record ML783881.1, on the reverse strand, counting down.
AAATGGGGAAGAAGTTAATCAGACTCATGATATAAAAGCATGAGACATATTCAGAATAGGGCATTTTGACGGGCTTCAAAAAAGGGCCATAGGTTATACTCAGGAGACGCTAGGGCCCGATGGTAAAATTGTATGTCCCTAAACTTTTGATTGCAAAATGTGTAACATAGAACATGGCATAATGACGGACTTCGACGATCAATTTGTATATCGTGGAACTTTGGGTGTTGTATATAAAAGCACGGGACATTCAAAAAACGACCAAGTAACCAGAAAGTGAAAGTAAATGAGAAATTTGGTTGTCAATTTGTAAATCGGAGAAGTTCGGGTGCTATTTCCAGGCGGTGGAACAATGGAAATGCAATGTTGAGCTCGCTTAACCGGGAACCCGCGATCCAAATATTTGTTGAATATGGAATGGGGAAGTGGTCGGTTAGACTCGTGATATAAAAGCATCTGTGGAAATTTGAACATGTGAATCCGCCAACTTGCACACCTAGACATTTTCTGAAAAATGACTAAGTAACCAAAAAGGGAAAGCAGAGGGCAAAAAGAAAGGGGATGGGAATTTTCAGAAGCGAGAATTGGTGTTAAGAAAGCCCCATTGATGGTCTTAACAATAACTATAAAGTGCATTAGACAGGTGAACATGGTCTTCAATCAAGTAATAGATAAAGTGAGTCATGCTTATAGTTTCTAGGATGTGTTTGCATAACAGAAGCATCGAAAATCCGCAGGAAAATCAATTTTGGGACGTTCAAGTAAAATTATTGTACTGTCAACTTCACCGTAAGTATAACAAGGACGAATTTGAATTTGAATTTTCTGTGGTTGATATGATAGTTCCATTGGACTTAACATAACATATGTCCTTTTATTTCAAAATATTTCTGAAGATGAATTTTGGTAAGTTCATCGATCAAGTAAAAGTGCTAAAAAGAGCCACATACTACATTTGCTTCAGAGAGCTTACATGAAAAGGAAAAGTAGGTCCTGTATATTCTTTAAGATCATAGAAAAACCACTAAGATCCTGAATGTATCGGTAATTTTCTAGAACGAAGCATACAACCAAGAGCCAAGTAAACACCAAATGTATTCAAAGTCAAGGCACAAGGCAACACATGAACATAGAAGGCGCCAAGGGAGATCCCACAAGGGCCCATAGAGCAGTACACATCGACCTATGCATCAAACAATTTGATATAAAAAAACACAACTGACATTGGTTTTCTCTTACATGTGGGATATGTTCCCATGAGAAAATAACTGGGCCCATGAGAACCCTGAACTACAACAGAAAAACACATGAACAAAAGTCTGCCAAACACAAGACAACAAAAAACCAGCGGAGATTGGGCATTGTATCCCAGCTATAACAAAATCCCCAAATGGGCACCAAGAAACTTTCCGATTACTATTTCACCATGAAGCAAGATCACTATGGACATTTTCTTCTGATAGTACTATATTCTATCACTACTAGTTCTAACAATGCCAAATTTCCAATATTATTGGAAATGATTGATGCTTCCGTTTAGAGGAGCAAGCCATTTTCACAGTTCAAAGGATGGACCTGATTTATTCATAGGTTGATACTTTGTATGGGGTTTTTCCTCATGCTTCCCATTCTTGGACTGAACAATCTTATGCGCTTCTTGTTCAATTTTCCATGACACTACTAAATTCTATTCATATCCTCATTGGGTAGCATGGACAGATACACATGATATTGTTTCATTTCCTGCCAATGGTTGATATGATTTTTTTTTCCAGCTGATATGAAATATTGCATTATCTTCATTTAAGGTAAATTTGCTAGGTATACTTCATATGGAAATTCTGCTTGTCCAAGAAGCACATCTTGTAACAGAGGTTGTCTAATTTTACAATGTACGATTGTGTTGCCGACGGTTCAGATGACAACGTTGAGACAATGTCTATATATGTAAGGTAATTTTTTACTGCATCATAGACAAACAACTGTACCATCATTTATGAAAGCAAAGGGAGAAGCATGAGAGTTGCATTTGGCACATATAGGCTTGAAGGGGGTTGAGTACGCATTCGCTGCAACCAAAATACCCTCAAACTGGGCACGTGAGCATAACAATTAATATATTGAACAATATAATATACAATTGCAAAACAAAAAAAACCTGCAGAAAATTGGTGAAGGCAATTTGTATGAGCAAAGTGTGGATGAAATTGTAGATGTATATGCACAACAGTTGTTGAGCTAGTTAGTTTCTTGAGATACTATACTATGTTTGTTCGCAATTCTGTTACAAATGTTGCTTGGGTTGTGCGAAGGATCCTTTCTTTACCATCTCTTTTCTTTGTTAGATTTTTGAAGAGCATAAGTGGAAATTCCCCTTTATGCAATTGTTGTTCCATTGAGGAAAACAAATTTGAATAGGTGTCGAACAATTGCAGCTGCAACATGGAACAATGCAATAGTTGTGTAACATAACCAAGATACATGGACGTGTGAAAATAAAGGACAAAACTGGATATGGAGAATGGTACCATTGCCTTGTTGTTGTCTAACTCTCCACCTTTTGTATGGAGAATGTGTTGTGAGCCAAGTTTTCTCACGACTGTGACAACTGCACCAATGGTTCCGATTGGGTAAGTGTTGTTTCTCTGTGCAAGTTGGCTGATTGTTGTGTTTGGTACGAAACAATATTCTGAACAAATCGTAGGATTTTTTTCCACAATACTTGTTTCGTTGAGCGATATAATCTAATCACAATCACCATGGTCATATACTGTTTTCGACAATATATTAAATTTTTTAATGGATATCCCATTACCTGGCAAGATCTTTTATGCATGTTTCTGGACAAGTTGTGTAGGAATAGTCAGTGTGAATGTAATCATAGCTTCGTTGTCTGTCATGTCAGCACGCACAATGCATCTAGTTTTGTTTGCCTTGTCTAAGTAGGTGCTAAAAATGACCATTATGCCCCTTGTTAGCACCAAAAGTCACTTCTGGATTGCGTCAGAGGTAAGCCTGATACCCATCAGTTTATATGTCACAGTAAATAGTTTAAAGGGTTCTAATGGATGCGGTCTCAAGATTATATCGTTTTAACTCAGAAAACTGGGTTGGGAAGGCACATATAAGTGAGGTATTGATCTAAATTAAGTCAGTAAGTTTGTATAGTGATGAGTAGGCAGAAGAAACATGAAGAAAATGTGAAAGTCTGCTCTGGACATCTAGTCTTCCAACAACCCGTGGAGGAAAAGTCTTAGATACAAGATCCTCTTGGATCGGAAAACTTCAAGAAACTTGAAAATGTTGCAACAACAGATATAGTCAAACCTACACTATACTATAGTCACAACATCTGACTGGATCATCCATGCCCGAGTTTTCAGAGTCAGGAGCAAAGAAATGAAAGGAGAAGCTGGCTTCCATTAAACAAGAAGTCTCAAATAACAATCATAATCAGAGAACCAGAGGCCTCGTTAAAACATTACAATTGAAAGCGTAGCTCTACCATCGACACTAACAAAATATGATATCGTCTCCTACATACTCAAAGTAAGAACCACAACAACAAGTCCGAGTCATTGCATTGAAGGCATTACATCTACATGTTTCCTGGCAGACTGTACATGCAGTCTCTGGCTAGTCATGAACTTCAGTTAGATACAACTGCGTTCCAGAACGGGCATGTGAACGAGTTGATCTGCTGACAGTCCCTTTCTGGAATTTCCATTAATGGTGAAAACAATGTCCAACCACCACCAACTACTTTAATAACTACTTCCTTGCGATTGGGGGGGCTCAAGTCAGCTCTGCATTTGTAGGACGTGGCAGCCTTCCCTTGGCTGTCTGTTGCTTCATTGAACTACTACGAGGGGACCTAGACGATGGATGTGGATGAGGATCTGGCAGGGACTATGGTGTCATCGACGTGGAGGTGAGACGAGAGGTTCCTGCGTAGATAGACGTGGAAGATAGAAGGTGACCGAGAAAGTACGGGTGGAAAAAAACGTGGGTGTTATGCTCGAACATGACATCGATGAAGTGGCAGTAGGTGATGATGTGGGGGGTAGAGGAAAGGCCATGGCAATAAATGGGATGGGGACTATCTGCCCAGGAAGAGGTGAGTGGAAGAACACCTGGCAGGAGATGATAGGTGGGAGTGATAAGGGGACATGATCCTACGGTGAGTGGAGGACATGTGTACCATAATGAGATGAGGAGGGAGAGTGGGTGATGTGATGGGTAGAGGTGAGAGACGGAGTGGGAGATATATGTCAGTGGGAGACGAGAGCGGTAAGAGGTGGTGGTAAGCGGTCTACTCAGAGGGGGTAGGCAGCGGTAAGAGGTTTT
>ML783881.1:196837-217683 GCA_009831015.1 Picea engelmannii | reverse complement strand
CAGATCTCGGCCGTCCAAACCCACACACTGCTTAGCGTGACTCACTTGCGCACACAAAACTTAGGATAAGTGGGTTTTTAACCCATTTCTTGCCATTTTTCGCCAAGGGGGTCCACTTCTTAGGAAAACACCCCCCCCCTACAAATTAATGTGATAACATTAGGCTCCATGGGGGATGGATTTCTCCCTATGAGATGCCAAGAACTATTTTGCAGTTTCAGTGCCTTGCTGTTGGGTTATGGAGTCACGTATAAAACCAGAAACAAAAGTAAAAATAATATTTACAAATATGTTAGAGCCACTTATGGCTCAAATAAAGAACTTCTTCAGAAAATGCCCATTTACAGGGCCACCAAAAGCTTCCTCGCCTTCTAAATTCTGCAACCTGTAGGTATTATTAGAAATTATCTCAGAAAATTTGAAGGGACCAATCCAGAGGGCTTCAAATTTACCACACTTTCCCTTGTCTTGTCTGGGTGCATCCCATTTAAGTACTAGATTTCCCAGCTGGAAATCTTCCTTTCTTGCTTTTCTGTCAAAGGCTTGCTTTATCCTCTGCTGACGGTCATGAGCTCTGTTCGTCACCTGCTCTCTAGTCTACTAGGCTTCTACTAGTTGATGAATTCTTCTGATCATATCATCAGGCTCTCCTTGATAATCCTGAAAGAATTTTGCTACAGGTAGGGCCAACAGAGAAGGAAAAATTGCTTCTATCCCATATACAAGTTGGAAAGGGGAGATGCCTAGGTACCTCTTTGTTATCACTCAATCAACCCACAGAGCAAATTTGAGCTTTGAATCCCATAAATTCTTATTGTCCTCTAGCAGCCTTTTGATAATTTTTATAAGGCTCTTGTTTGAGGACTCTGCTAGCCCATTACCTTGGGGGTAGTAGGGAGTAGAGTGGATTAATGAAATCCCAAATTTGCTCACAGAATTTGATCAATGGCTTGGACTTGAAGGATGCAACATTATCAGTGATGATTCTGTTCGAACAACCTAACCTTACAATAATATCCTCCAGGAAACCAATGATCACTTTATGAGAAGCACTCCTTATGGGGATTTCTTCTATCCATTTGGTGAAATAGTCTATGGCAGCTAAGATCCACCTGTGTTGACTACTTGAAGGAGGATGAATTTCCCCAATGAAGTCTAGTCCCCACTGATGTAAGGGTCCTGAAGCCACCACAGGCTTCAATGGTTGGGACTTGAGTTGCTGCTTTCCAAAGAATTTCTGACATTAAATATAGGCTCTGATCTTTGTGCAGACATCAGTGAATAAAGTGGGCCAGTATTACCCAGCCCTGCGATTTTTGTAGGCTGTGGTCTTCCAAAAATGGTGTCCCCCACATAGGCTGTCATGGAACTCAAACATAATTCTTTGAGCCTCTTGTGGGTCTAGACATCTCAGGAGCACTCCTAGAGGGTCTTTCCGATACAAGACCTGGTCAATAAGGCAATATTTAATTGCTTTGAGCTTTAAATCTCTTGCCTTTCTCTTCCCCATTCTGCCAGGGGGTCTTAGTTCTTGCAGAAAATATATAATGTCTTTGTACCAGGGGCACTCTGCCAGTGGAGGGCTATCTTGAGGACTGTTATCAGGCAACTTAGCCTGCTGATCTTCTGAGTAAGTTTTGATAAAATTAACCCCCAAATATCTACAATTAGATTCAACCAATAGCTTGGCTAAACCTTGACCTTTAACTAGTTTGGTGGGTTTTATTTCCAGATCAAATTCAAGCATCTTGGCAATCCACTTGCTCCTTCTCCCATCTATGTCAGGTTGAATGAGAATGTCCTTCACAGATGTTGAAGGAACATATGAAATGATCTTTGAATGCAAAACATAGACTCTGAAAGGTTTAAGAGCCTTCACCAAGGCATAGGCATGTTTCTCCATGATGTCATATTTTGCCTCTACATCTCTTAATGCTTTACTGAAAAAGGAAATAGGCTGCTCCAACCCTTCTACATTTTTCTGCAATAAAACAACTGCCACTGTATCAAATGAAGCAAAAGAAAAAATCAGAAAATCCTTGGAATAATCAGGACTGATAAGCACAGGTGCCTCAATCAATGCCTTCTTGATCTGGCTGAAGGATTCTCGGGACTCAACAGTCCATTTTACTTCATTTCCCTTTCTGAGCATGACTGTGATATGCTTCACCAGTTCAGCAAAATTGGAAACAAATCTCCTCAAGAAATCAATTTTTCCTAGAAAGGATTGAACCTCTTTCCTAGATCTTGGGAGTGATAGGGTTTGGATTGCTTCCACTCTGCTGGGATCAATTCTGACTCCCTTAGCTGATACTATGTGCCCCAATAATTTTCCCTCCTTCATGGCAAATAAAGAATTCTTGGGATTTAGGGAAAGACCGAACATTCTACACTTCGAGAAGACCTTCCTTAGATGTTGGCGATGCTCCTTACTAGATATGGAGAAAACTGTGATGTCATCCAAATAGATGACTACAAACTTATCCTTCTCCCCAATGAAGGCGATGTCCATGGCTCGTTGAAAGGTTGCTCCTGCGTTTATTAATTCAGAGGGCATGTTGGCATACATGAATGTACCCCAAGCAGTGGTAAAGGTTATTTTTTCTTTGTCCTCAGGCAAGACAGAGATCTGATTGCAGCCCGAAAATCCATCAATCATGGAAATATGAGATACGCCTGTCACCTTCTGCAATATAAGTTCCATATTTGGCAATGGGTAACTGTCCTTCCTAGAGCTCCTGTTCAGATTTTTGAAATCGACACAGAGTTTGATTTCTCCACTTTTCTTTCTTACTGGGACCAAATTGGCTATCCACTCAGAATATCTCAAAGGCACAGTAATCCGAGCACCCAAAAGCTTCTTCACCTCCCTTTCCATAATAGGAAACAACATAGGATTTATCTGTCTCAACTTCTGCCTAAATGGTTTGGCTTCCTCCTTTAGGGGGATATTGTGCTCAATGACGCTGGTGTCATAAGTCCTTAGGTCTTTATAGGTCCAGGAAAACACATCAACGAATCATTTTAATAACTCAACATACTCGACCCTCTGCTCTCTTGACATGATGCTTGACAATTTGACAAATTTTGGATCCATCTCTGTGCCAATATTACACTTAGCCACCTCAACATCATCACCTGAGATTTCACCCTTTACTGCCACATCATTTATGTCAAATAATATTTCTAAAGGAACTAGTCCCTTTGAGATGTGATTGCTAGGAAATTGCACAATATGATGATCAACAATCTTGTTCATAAGAACTTGAGCATGAGGATTTATTTCAGAGTCGAGATCCTGGTCAATGTATAATGCAGAAAATTCATCAACAGTCTCTAGGAAGCTTTTGATTTCAAGATCATCCTCAAACACTTTCCAATGATCGACATTGTCAGGTATAGAGGGTCTATATTTCACTTCTACATCATACCTGAGTTTAGGTGGCAGAGGGACTTTGAAATTGCTTGCTGAAACAACCAGAGAATTGGCCATGACATTCTTTTCCCTTGGAATATATGAAATATTGAAAGCCAAGAAAAAACTGTCAATGAGGTCCCATACTTCGTTTCTATAGGTTCTGAGCCTGGGATGCTTAGCTTGATACAAACTTCTAATTTGTTTAACAATCAATTCTGCATCTCCAAACACAGATATTTCTTTGATCCCCATGTCTTTTGCAGCCCCTAAGCCTAAAATAAGAGCTTCATACTCTGCCACATTATTGGTAGCTTCAAATTCCAGTTTGTATGATAGAGATACGACTTCCTGGGCTGGTGAAACCAAAACTACTCCAGCACCAACAATATCCTTGGAGGAGGCTCCATCAAAAAACATTTTCCAAACACAGGTGGTGGAGAAAGAAGCTTCATGAAAACCCATGGACTGATTTTTGAGCTTTAAAGTAGGCTCATGAGCATCCGTTATTTGCAACAAACTGACCCCCAACTTGGTGTCAAGTGTAAAGATAGGATGGTTGGTGGGGTCAGATTCATCACTAATAATATAGGCCAACTGAGCCTCTCTGTACAATCTTCTATGCTACCCTTCGAACACAGGAATGGTAGCATATGTGAGGTCCATCTGCAAGGTTCCCCAAAGCCTTTTAATCCAAGATGTTGAAAAAATCATGCCAAACTTGAGAGGAACGTCAGCAACCACAATATCCATGACCACACTTTTCATGGGCAGCTGAAACAAGGTCACAACTAGATCTTTGATGACCCCAAGACATTGCACCCTCCTTGAATAGAAAGAATACAAATCATGATAAGCCTTTGTGATCTCTAGTCCCAGTTCTTCCATGACAGTTTTGGGCATGAGATTATGAGATGACCCTAAGTCAATCAAGAAATTATGCAACACCTTATCATGTATGTTCAGTGATGTGTAGAAGGGATGGGATGAATCATCTCTATCCTCTACCATAGAACCTAAGATGACTGTTGGATTTTCATCTTGGAGATTTACTGAGTCTATGGAACAACAAGATGGATCAGGTTGCAACAACTTAGAGAGGGACCTTTCGAAGTCTTCGTGTTTGACTAGTTCTGAAAGGGGAACAAGGATTCTGTTCTTTTGGATTTCATGCTCAAAACTAAAGGAGGGAGGGGGATTCAAAATCTCTCTTACCTCTAGGAAAAAGTCTTTGGCTATTGGTGGAGGATTCTGAGCTTTCTTTTCTTTGCTGCTGTTTGTTGCATCCTTAGCGGGATTCTCTGCTATAGAAGGCTGATCAAGGATGTTAGACTTCCCTTAGTTTTTCTTAGACCAGAGGTTGTATTTGTTGGGACTACTGCTGGCCTTCTCCCCCTTACTCAACTCATTTATTTGATTGTTCATGAGGGATTCCTCGTATGCATATTCAGTTAAATGGGGAAATGGGGAGGTGTCTCCAATACAATGAATTTCAGGGTCAAGCTCCTCTTCTTCCCTGTCCTCATCAATAACAAGGTTGTTTTGAAGAGGAGTCTGGATTTTTTGATCATTTCTATCTCTGTCCCTTTGTTCCCTTGGCATAATCTGAGGAGCATTGTTATTTGGCCTCTTGAAGTTGCCTCTGCTATCTATATTTGGGACATTCTTATAGCCTTTCTTCCCTTCTAATTTCATCTTCTCCATTTATGTAGACATGGACTTCACCATCTTGGTCAATTCATCTACTTGAGGGTAATATGCAGAAGAACCATAGGTCGAGGCCTCAAATCTTCCTCTTCCTCTGTCTCTGTCAGCTTTGTTCCTAAGTCTGTCAACTGCCAATACATTGGATTCTACTTCTAGGGATGCATCTTCCATATGAGCCAGGGAAGTAGCTTTTCTTTCTCTGAGCAGGAGGCAAAAGTCAAGGTCAAAAGCACTAGCAAAAGTGATTTTGGCAGAGGCTTCGGTAGGCTTTATCTCGACAAGGATTTTATTGTACATCTTGTTGAATTGTTTGGAGAAGTCAGAGACTGATTCTCCCTCTTTCCTCTTCAAGGAACCAAACTCTGTGATATAATACTTAAAGTCCTTTTTATCCCCCCACTACCTCAAGAAGGCGTCATATAGAGCCTCAATCCTAGCAATGGGTCCAGGAGTCAAGCCTTTGAATCACTTTCTAGCCTCACCATCCAGGCTCTAGACAAAGACTCTCATCCATATATCTTCGTTTTCAATATTCAGATTATCTGCATAACTGTAGAAGGCATGAAGGTGCTCTTCAATAGTTATGTCTTCTTCTCCAGTGAACTTGGGCATATATTTTAGGTAATCTCTAGTAGGGAGATCATTCATGGGTTGAGGTAAGACCAGGGGGGCATATCTTGCAACCAATATGGCATCCATTCTATTTCTAGGAGGATTAGCACCTGCGATAAGGATGTGAGGTGGAGGAGAACTAGGAGGTGAAGGTGTTAGAATAGGAGAGGCTGGAACTAAGCTTCCAAGAGGAAAGGGGAACAACATAGGATTTGGAGAAAAAGCTAAAGGGCTTGAGGGAACAGGGGTATTTTCTTCTGTGATAGTGGCAACAATAATAAGAGGAGGAGGGTTGAAGCCCAGGGTAGATAAATCTTCTGAGACACTGGGTCTAAACCATGGTATAATTTTAGGGGAGAGTGGAGTGACAAGGCTTTCTCCCTCCAATGCCAGACCAGGAGGAGAAAAATCAGCATGAACACTCCCAAAATTTAAAGTTCGGGAAACTCTAATAGAAGGTATAACAGAAGGGTGAAAATCAGAAATTGGAATTCCTATAGGATAACGAAAATCATCAAAAATACCTAGTTCAACAATAGAAGTACCTTCATGAAGGGATTTTCCCTTTCTAATGATTTTCTCTGGGTCAACTTCAGGTGTTGCCAAAGGCAACTGTGGAGTAGACCTCATGTGTATGACTCTGGAAGCCACAGTTGAAACAGTGGAGTCGCCAATAGATCTGCATCAATTGAGTCACCACAATGGAGTTGCCAGGTGCACAGTTACAATATTAATGTACTGGGTTCTGATGCACCTTTAGAACTGGTAAGCTTTGTCGTTCAATACCAGGGAAAATATTCAATTCGTCCCCGACAGCGATGCCATAAATGTTAGCACCAGAAGTAACCTCTGGATTGTGTCAGAGGTAGGTCTCATACCCATAAGTTTATATGTCACAGTAAATAGTTTAAAGGGTGGTCTAATGGATGCGGTCTCAAGATTATATCGTTTTAACTCAGAAAACTGGGTTGGGAAGGCACATATAAGTGAGGTATTGATCTAACTTAAGCCAGTAAGTTTGTATAGTGATGAGTAGGCAGAAGAAACATGAAGAAAATGTGAAAGTCTGCTCTGGACATCTGGTCTTCCAACAGCCTGTGGAGGAAAAGTCTCAGATATAAGATCCTCTTGGATCCAAAAACTTCAAGAAACTTGAAAACGTTGCAACAACATATATAGTCAAACCTACACTATACTACAGTCACAACACCCGACTGGGTCATCCATGCCTGAGCTTTCAAAGTCAGAAGCAAAGAAATGAAAGGAGAAGATGGCTTCCATTAAACAAGAAGTCTCAAATAACAGTCATAACCAGAGAACCAGAGGCCTCGTTAAAACATTACAATTGGGACCGTAGCTCTACCATCGACACTAATAAAAGATGACATCGGCTCCTAAATACTCAAAGAAAGAACCACAACAACAAGTCCGAGTCATTGCATTGAAGGCATTACGTCTGCATGTTTCCTGGAAGATTGTGCATGCAGTCTCTGGCTAGTCGTGAACTTCAGTTAGACGCAACCGTGTTCCAGAACGGGCCTGTGAACGAGTTGACCCGCTGACACTCCCTTTTTGGACTTTCCATTAATGGTGAAAACAATGTCCAACCGTCACCAACTACTTTAATAACTACTTCCTCAGGATCAGGGAGGCTCAAGTCAGCTCTGCATTTGTAGGACGTGGCGACATTCCCTTGGCTGTCTGCTGCTTCGTTGAACTACTATGAGGGGACCCAGATGACGGACATGGACGAGGATCTGGCAGGGACTATGGCACCATCGACATGGAGGTGAGATGAGAGGCGCCCACGTAGACAGATGTGGCAGATAGGAGGTCACCGAGAAAGTACATGTGGCGAAAAACATGGGTGCTTTGCTGGGACAAGACAACGATGAAGTGGCATGAGGTGATGATGTGGGGGGTAGAGGAAAGGCCATGGAAATAGACAGGATGGGGACTATCTTCCCAGGAGGAGGTGAGTGGAAGAACACCTGGTAGGAGATGATAGGTGAGAGTGATAAGGGGACATGGTCCGATGGTGAGTGGAGGACAGTTATACCATTATGAGATGAGGATGGAGAGTGGGTGATGTGATGGGTAGAGGTGAGAGACAGATGTCAGCGGGGGGCGGGAGCAGTAAGAGGTGGTGGTAAGCGGTCTACTCGGAGGGGGTAGGCAGCGGTCAGAGGTTTTAGGCCTCGGGTGGGGGGGGGGGTGTCCGAGTTAAGGAGAGGGCGACATGTTAGTGGGGGCCCCACAATTTAAAACCATCAACTTGGACCCCACCCCTCATTAAAGGCAGAACGTCGGTTGGGGGGGGGGTCCGATATGGATCCTGCGTTGTAGATTTGAACGCCCAGATCTCGGTTTCCCAAACCCACATGCTGCTTAGCGTGACGCGCCTGCGCACACAAAACTTAGTATAAGTGGGTTTTTAACCCATTTCTTGCCATTTTTCGCCAAGGGGGTCCACTTCTTAGGAAAACACCCCCCTTACAAATTAATGTGATAACACCCTTGACGAACACTTGTCCAGTTCAACGACTGTTCAAGCCTTTTATTGATAGTATTTTGGGTGTTATAAGATTAGACATGGCAAGATTTTTTGAACAAGAAAAGTAATGTGAATGATAGTCTGCATTATTTTTTTTTTTTTTCGTTTTTTCCTAGAATAAATGTAAAAATAGACGCACAACTTGGATGAATTATGGAGGCCAACGTTTTGTAACCAGACCTCTTAGTCTGTGGAACCTGAACTATGTTCGGCGTCTCACTTGCGCTCATCGTTACTTCTTGTGAACTGCAAAGTGTGTGTTGCAGATGACATCAACATATTTATCATGGAATAGATGAATACATATCTTAGAATATTTGTTTGGTAAACATATCAGGAGAACAATGTATGAATCTTTACCTTTGGCCTTGTCGTTATGTTGATGTTTGATTGATTGCTCATGCCCATGTCACTAGTCGAACTTTTTCTGATGCAAGCATGTGTAGATGAACATCAGAAGGAATAAATAAGCATATGCATTGTATATTGTCCATAATTTCTTGTAATGTTACATACAGTCTCAAAGGAGATGGAATACTAAATAAGGTGCCAAGGGATACTCAGGGAACATGAGGACCCGACGATCAAATTGTATGCCTCAAAAGTTTTGACTGCAAAAATGTGTAACACAAAATAGGGCATGATGGGGGAGTACGACGATTAATCTGTATATCACTAAACCCCTAAAGCTAGAGGTGCAATCTTGAGCCCGCCTGTTCGAGAACCCACGATCGAAAAAGTGGCTAAGTATGGAATGAGGAAGCCATCGATTAGAGTTGTGATATAGAAGCATGAGTATAAATGTGAACCCGTGAGTCGGCCAAGCCATGCACTTAGACATTTTCGGAAAAAACGACTAAGAAAAACAACCAAAAAGCGAAAGTAGAGGGGAAAAACAAAGGGGATTCAGTTAAGTATAGAAGAGGGAAAAAAGGGATAATAGAGAGTGGGAAAATAGAAATGGGGAGGGCAATGTTTGGAAGCGGGAAGTCTCAACAAAGGCCCATTGTTTCCAAATCATCATTTTCTAGTCCAATATTATATGCACCTACTCATTTTGTGTGTTTGATTTACTATCACAGTTGGTATACCTTTTCAAAGATTGTACTTCAGCCTCCTCTACTGTGGCATATAAGAATTCATCCTCTTGTCCAACTAATCTGTTTCTTTCGATGTAGCAACGCAGAAAATACAGTGGAAATGAAGGTAAGTTAGTATGTAGAAAGACATGTAAAAAAATAAATACAGTTCTATTTATTTCAATGTAGCACGCCATAGAATACAATTCACATGAAGATAAGTTACTATGTAGGAAGATACGTAGTATCTACATACAATAAATTAGGTGCAAAGTAGTAGAACAAGTAGAACAAATATACAGACAATAAATGAAATACTAAACAATGGAATATGAAATAAGAGTAGAAGCATCCACCATTGTATCTCCTCTTCTACATTTGCGGTAAAGAGTCCCTCGTCTTCTCCAGTTATTCTGTTTGTTTAAATTTAGCAATGCAAAAAATACAATGGACATGAAGGTAAGTTGGTATGTAGGAAGACATGTAAAAAAATAAATACAGTTCTATTTATTTCAATGTAGCAGCACATAGAATACAATTGACATGAGGATAAGTTATTATGTAGGAAGATATGCAGTATCTACATGCAATAAATTAGGTGCAAAGCAGTAGAACACATATACATACAATAAATGAAATACAAAACAATGGGATATGAAATAGGAGTAGAAGCATGCACCTTTGTATCTTGTCTTCTACATTTGCGGTAAAGAGTCCTTCGTCTTCTCCAGTTATTCTGTTTGTTTTAATGTGGGAACACACAAAATACAATGAACATGAATGGAAGCTGGTATGCAAGGGATAACAAGTAATATGTATATATAGTGAATGAGAACCAAAGGAATAGAATAAAAGAGAGTTAGAAACATGAACCTTTGCTTTTCTTGATCCATGGTTGTAATTACAAATATTTTTCCTTGTCCAAAATATATTACAAGCCAAAAAATATTAAGAAATTGCATGGTCGTAGCTGAATGATTTGGTTTTGTGAAACAAAGTATCCAGATATGCTTTGAGACATGGAAATATAATTTTGTAATATCTTTGATGTATATTTCATATTTCAAGTACAAGACAAATTGTATCATGGTCAGATGAGTCTATGTATAAGATAAAGAGGTTGTATTGTGATATGGGCACATTTCACCATATATGGTTAATAAGTGTGTTTTGCACATGTTTCATCTTAACCAAAAGAAAGCGGACATTGTAATTGCACATGTGGTTTTCCAATTATTTGTTATGCCACTATTTTGTAGCATGTCAACACTGAAGTATCCTAGAATGATAATGGTTTCGTCGAGATGTAAATGGTGTGATGCATTTGAGAACACATTCATTATGTTAGCAATGTTGCACGCGAAGCGACATAGAAATTTAATATTGCAATTTGCAATCCATGGAACACTACTCTTGCTAGCACCATCTCAACATCTTTTTCTTCTACAAGAACATTTTGCAAAGGCATGTAGGTATGGTTTAGAGTTAAGAGAAAGATTGGAGCAAAATTTAAGAGCATGATGGAAAGATATGTCAATTTTGTGCAATTTTGTTGTAGCCTAGGCATAGTTGTACCATACCTAGACCTTCTACACCTACATCCAGTTTTCTTCTACAAGAACATCCTGCAAAGGCAACAAGCTTGACATCTTACTTTTCATGCAAAGTACATGGGTTCGATTCCCGTACGGGATAGGCATTAGATTTCGACTTCATCACACACGACAAAGGACTGGAATTTGCAATGCTAGAAAAAATGACAGGCGAAGTTGTGCACACGATATTGGCAAGGACATGGTGCAGAGTCTCACGAAAAAATCAGAGGAAAATTAAAGAGCAAGAGAAAAAGATATGCCAACCTCTATGGAAAGTCTGCAGGACAAGAATGATGAATAAATACTTAAACATTGTTACTTGCAAAATGAAAACAACGAATAGTAAACAACGAACACGAATGGAAGTATTCTATTGAAACTTACTTGTTAATGATGAATGACATAACTGTAGGTCGACTTGCGGGTGCAGGACTTGAACACTGCAAAGTGCAAACAACAACTCCAATTATTGCCGCAGGACCCCAACCTTGCAAATTCGAAGCAAACAAAAGGAAGCAACAAGAAACAAACCAATGAGCAAGCACCAACTTGCCCAATTGTAGCTGAAAGACCTCAAACCCACAAACTTGAACCAAACAACAACAAGCAACAACCGACGAACCAACGAACAAGCAACAACTATTGAACCAGTAAACAACATATGTATCTTCAATGATGACCAAATTGCATCCCAAGCATAGAATAAATCCGAAACATATGACAACCATGCGAGTGGAAATACTTAAACATTCTTACTTGCAAACTGCAAACACTAAACAACAAAGAATGAATACGAATGAAATTATGGTATCGAAACTTATTCGGCAACGATGAACGATAGAAGCACGGGTCGAATTGTGGGTGCAGGACTTGAACTCCGCAAAGTAAAAAAAAATAGCTCCAACTGCGGGTGCAGGACCCCAACCCTACAAAGTTGAAGGAAACAAAAGCAAGAAACAAGCACCAACAGGTCCAACCGCAGGTGCATGTCCTCAACCTTGCAAAGTTGAACCAAACAACAACAAGCATCAACCGACGGACCAATGAACTAGCGAACAAGAAGCAACCACCGAACCAATAAACAATATATGTATCTTCAATGATGACTAAATAGAATTCCAAGCATAGAAGAAGTATGAAACATATGATGGCTATGCAACTGGCGGTGGAAAACAATATTGTCCAAATTCACTGCAACATTGTATCGAAAAATTCGAGGAAAAATGAACCGTGAGAAGCCAATTTAGGTAAACATTTAAGGCTATCAGGGTTGTTTAAGGGCCTCGCACTATGCAACCATTTAAGCTGTTAGACCTGTTTAAGGGCCTCGCGCTATGTAAACATTTAAACTGTTAGGCCTATTCAAGTACCTCAAAAAGAGTGCTAATGTTCTAAACTTTCCGTATGTAAACATTTCAATACAAATAGAAATAATAAAAACATTAAAAAAGAGCGTCGATGCTCAGAAATTTCGGTATGTAGACATTTCAATAAAAATTAAAAAATTAAAAAAGAGCGTCCAAGCTCAAAACTTTGGATATCTATACATTTACAACATTGGGAACAATGAAGTTGGCAATAAGACTTCCAATCTATTCTCCAATAAGACGATGACATATAAGGTTTTTTTTATTATATAAAAAATAATGTTTTTACTTTTATAGTTCGAACAATACAAATGATGTGAAATTTTATAGTCAAATGACATATTAATATGAAGTCAACGAATTATCGATCGCTATAATCCCTTTACGCCTTCGGCACAGACTAATAACAAAATGACATATATAAATGTCAAAAATATTGATCATGTCAATGAACCATAAATTTATGTTGACTATATATAACACACACATAATTCATAAAAAGTTTTTCTGTCCTTTAATATTTATTAACTTTTAACATGGAATTAAAAATTAAATGTAATAAACACTTTAAAAATAACTTTCCATTATTTTAAAAATAGTTAGTTTTAATATAATTAGGATTCAAATGTAATAGACACCTCAATTATGACTTTGTGTTGGTAACAATATTCTTATAAATCACATAACAACCTAAATTTTGCCTTTTCATTTAATTATAACAAATTTTGATATAAGAAATTTGTTTTTGAAAAGAGTAATCGATATATATTTCATAATAAATTAGAGATTGGATATATATCGTTGAATTTAAAAGTAGTTAGATACAATAAGCGTTTATTATTTAGCTATAAAGTGGATATTGTTTGTCTTGAAAAACAGAGCATTTATTATTTAGCTACAAAGTGCATATTGTTTGTGTTGAAATAACACTTGTATATAAATTTGATAACCTAATTATGAAATATGGATTTTCAAAATTTAGTGATTTTGACATAGTGAAATAAAGTATATTTATGATGGGAAACAATATTTATATGTGTGAACATTAGTTGGGCCTCTACATATGTTGTATTATTTTATTAGTCCTCGCTAAAGGTGAGGACTATAACAACGAGTTAGTAGTTGACTAACTAATAGTTTCACTCTTGAATTTTTTTTTTTTTTTTGGATTTCCAATGTTTAAGTTAGGGAAATTTGAATAGTATTATTTTTTGGAAATAAAATAAATTAAAAATGATTTTTATCTTGAATTTTATTAGATTTTAAGATTGAATTTTTATTGCCGCGGTGAAGGCTTGCATTGATACTCACCGCGACTTGCATTAATATTTATTCATACTTTATTCTCTTTGTTAGCTCTGTAATTGTCAGTCCCTATAACTATCAGACCCTACACTGTCTCTCTAACCAATGTAGTTTTTGTTGAGATTAGAGCCTACAAGCTACACCACTTTCTTTTGCCACACAGATATAACTGTCAGACCCTATACCGTCTCTCTAACATTATCCTGACCATTATCTTGACCACTGCACCTGTCAAAGATCTCCAAAACATCAAACAATATATGTGTATCATCCTCGAGGTAGTCAACCCATGCTCAGAATAAAATTAATCAAAGCATGGCCGCTGACCAATACATTACGGATCCATGAAAACACTGAATAAGGGTATGGACATCAAAGATACAACATGGATCCATACCTCCATGACGTGATCAGGTCGTAGCCATGAAAGAATACACAATGGATCTGCAATATGACAAAAACATAGCCATAGATCAATACAAAGTGGATCTATGTGATAGCATACATATTAGTGAGATTGCCAACATGATGAACATACTTGAATCTAATAAGTACTCAAATAATCTCCATCACAACCCGAGGAAGACATGTAATGTAGGTGAGTGCCTAAGGGGTTCTCAGGGTCTTCGTCCCGATCCTGAAATGACACATTTATAGCTATGTGAATAGATGTTATGATGTCAAACATGGTAGACATTGTTTGATTACCGATCATTGATATATACTATTAACATACGCGAGGGGACCCACCGATGATGAAGATGGAACCCAAGGTACCTAGTACAATATAGTGAGTGTGAATAGAGGATTTGGCGTTGAACACTCGTAGAATCAATCAATCATGAGTGAATGATGTAAACCCACTGTCCATCATAAGGAGGCCTTCCATTGATGGCTACAAGCTCTAAAGTACTAGTTGGTTTCTAGATCCCTCTCCTACATAATGTGCTAAAGTCGATATGAAGAGATCCATGGAAGGAGAACCTTGATGTATCCCCCATCAATAAACATGAAACATACACTGAGAGATGATGTGAAGAGAGAGTATCACAAAGTACAACTGACACATGGATGAATGACATGGAAAGTCAACAAAACAATAGATGGTCGACTGAGGATTAAAATTCCCTTGAACATATAACACGATACAATGGTGACTTGGTAGCAAGACACAAGAGCTGGACGAATATAGTGGAACAACGCATGAGTCATTGAAGCACTCTCCATGATGATCATAAGAGTAACCAGTTGGAGGAGTATCTATGACTCATATTACTGGGACGACTCCTAGGAAAAATAAAACTCAATTGTATGAAAAGGACTCAAACAATTTCCATGTTCAAGGGAAATAAGATACAACTTCCATAATGCAAAAATTGACCCACTTCCATCAAATTTTCCACCACCATGAATGATGAGTACCTATTTGGTTTTTAATGAGCTTGAGGAGGATAACAAATGCTCGATATAGCTCATCTTCGATGAGTTCCTCATCACATGTTTAATGAACCTGAAGAAGTAGGGGTTCGATCCCATATGGGTCCTTGAATGTATAACTTTACGAGCCCAAAGAAGGTAAACTCAATGGTCTTTTCACATTTAGGGAGTATGAAAAGAACTTAAAGGAGACTCTAAGGGTGTTCTTTTTCATAAATTTAGTCCCCCGAGCCTGAAAAAGTATAAAACAACACAAGGGAGAAATCTTCTAGCCAAGGTTGAATAGAGTAATTCTTTTTCGTAATTAGTCCATATGGTCCAAAAAAGGGTTAAACTTACACTGAATATACACTCTTTCAAATCCTTTTAATGATTGTGAAAGGAAATAATCTCGCTTGACAATCTTTTCATTTTTAGAGAGTTTGAAAAGAACTTAAAGGAGACTCCCAAGAGTTCCTTTTTCATATAGTTTTTATGAGCCCGAAAAAGTGATAAAGGTATACTCGGTAACTTATTCTCATGTATTTACTAGTACAAGAAAGAATAAAGATTGAGCTTGTCTAGAGAGAAAGAGTGGCATGCAACTAAGTTCCAATGGGCAGAACGTCTCCTAAGCAATGACTATGATAGGGCATAGAAAGTAGGCATGGCAAGCGAGGACCACTCAAAAAAATGTGTCTCTCTAGAGGGTAACCACAAAATGGGAGCAACGTGATGCGAACAAACCACTCACAACAAGGTGTCTCTCTAGAGGGTAACCGCAAAATGGGAGCAACGTGATGCGAACGAATAACATCAAGAATAATTGCAATGGCCATAAGAAAGTGAGACGACAAATAGAAGCAAAGCAGTAGAAAGCGCAACCATTAATTAGACAATAAGATGTATGCTTCATTTTTTAATGAGATTGAAACAAAGAATGAACTATGCTCGAAGTGTTTGCTTCATTTTTTAACGAGATCAAAACAAAGGATGAAATTGTGCTCGGGGTTGGTGTCATTTTTTAACGAGATTGAAATTGAAAATGAACTATGCTTGGTTATTTGTTTCATTTTTTAACGAGCTTGACATAGAAAGTGAACTATGATCATGAACCTTGACCACGAATTCCAAGAAGTCTTCATTAGACGGAATGAAAGTACTCTGGAAAGAATGTATGTCAAGAGGCTCAATAGTGGTAATGAGGGAAAGATCATGCTCCAAATCCCCCATTGAAGGGTTCACCATGTCAACTATCAGATCAAAGTCTAAAGAAGTCGAGCATACATTGACAAGATCCTTCTCATTAGCAGTTGAAGGCATGGGACATGATGCCACACAATTAACTTGTGGCAGGAGGGATACCAATTTCATATAAGGAACATTCGGGGAAGTCGGATGGTTGACAGTCAGATCAGGACTAATAAATAAAATATGGTCAAGGGTCACAATGTTTCCATTATGAGGTAAATGCATCACTCGAAAGAGTGTGGACACGACAACTTTAATATCATAAACATAGTCCCACCCAAGTAACAAATTAAAGTCCAAGGGACCTTGGACTACCATAACATCGATACAGACAATTTTCCCTCCTAAGGTGATGGGCGGCTGAGAAAGGATCCATAAAGGTTCACTGGATCTTCTATTAAAATCCAACAGATGATGGGTAACAAACACAAGCTGAGGGGAAACCATAGCTTGCCAAAAGGTTGAGGATAGAATGTTAACATAAGTGCCTTTTTCAACAATAGTGCGATGTATGATCATATCAAAAACCTACACATTGATTTGGAAATACATGGAGGAAGGAAGGTGAGGCTCTACCAACCTATTTCAATCAAGGGAAATTACCTGAGTACTTGGAAGGGGTTCTTTTGAAACAAGTGAAATGCCCCCTTGTCTGGAGGAACATGAAGTGACAAGAAAAACTTGAGTGGTATCCACTTCAATCTTCAAGGGAAGAGTGGGATCTACTGAGGATTGAATTAGACCAACTACTTCACCAAGCAATGGTTGGTTGGGGGAGGACTCATGGGAAGCAACTGGAGGTTGTTTATGAGAAACATCAATATCTTCCAACAATTTCCAAGATTCATCTATACGAGGGAAAAGGTAAGTGAGGTGCATTTCCCCTAATAATCGGCAAGGAGTTCTGACTTTACCCTTTTTTCCCCCAACCTTGTGATCACTGGTTGATGGGCTATCACCAGCATGACTTGTAGCGACCAATGACATTGTTTGTTGGGAACCTATGGACCACACTTCTGATACCTTGGGAATACTAGGGCAATGGTTAAGAAGGTGGTCAGCCTTACAAAGTCTGCAAGGGAATTTGGGCTTGTGACCTATGTTAGTAGGTTTTCCAACATTATCAACACTCTTGACAATGGCTAGTTGATTTCCCCCTTGCTTATTTTTCTTCTTCTTGTTCTTCCTTTTCTTGTTCTTCTTATCCTCCTAGTTACTAGCATCAAGGATTTCACCAGGGGAGGAAGAAGAAAAAGAACAAGACACGACAAGTGAAGAAGGAAAAGGGTAAATAGGAGATTGATGTTATTGAGGTGGAGAGATTTCTTGGGTAGTAGCAGGAGCATTGGGGACCACGTGAGTGGAAAAAAATCATACTGTTAACCCCATAGTGAAACCATGAAGATTCAATGTAGTGATGTAGGGAGGACCAACATTTCCAAAAAAATGAAAAGCATAAAGTTCATTGTGAAAAGGGGTCCCTTGGTCAGTAGCCTCATGAACTGTTTCCATGGATGTAGATTCAACCTAGGATATGCTAAATGTTAAAGAGAACACACTACCAAAGTCCCTACAAGAGAAGAGCAAGAAAACACCTCCCTTATTATAGGGAGAAATGAAGTAAGGATCGTCTAGAGATGGGACATGAGGCCGTCAATGAATAAATGAGCAACAATTACAATAAACTTCATGCAACAATTCCCCAAGGTGAAATTAAGAGCCCACGGGAAAATACCCTCCCGGTTCACTGAAGTGGAGATTGAATGTCTGTCGTGGGTACCACAAGGAGCCTTCCTTGCAGAAGGAGTCCCCCTTGCAGTCACCTGTGTGGAATCCTAGGAGAGGTTAGTATGTTTACAAATTCGCAATGAATGAACGGGGGGGGTACAATTGACATTCAATACTACCAAATGGGCATGGGAATGTCAGACACAAATCCACGACCCAAAACTAAGAAGAATCAATGTCACCTGGAGGATCAACCACTCTTCAAAGACCCAAACTTGTGATAGTCCCACTAGGCAAACATAAGAGGGGAAATCTCAATTGATTGGTTTACTTGACTTTGTGTTTGACTCCTTTGTGAGAAGAGATTCCACGACTAACATTAATTGCTACTACTAGATTTTACACTCTCTATTATTCTATAATCTCATTCCTGTGGCCTTGAAGAGTTAAGTCTCCACCCAACTATTAAAGCCCTAAAATCCTAGACTTGTTGGTTTGCTATAAAAGAGAAAAAAAAGGTCTAATTGATTTTATATTATGTTCCTCATTCATTTTAATGGATGTTTGTTACTCAATAGGGCAAGTGGAAGTGGACTATATGGTGTTATGAATCAACTCTAAAACATGGACAAAAATGGAATGCAAAGATTTCATTTTCGATGAATGGGAGCTATCGTAAAGAGGAGAGTCTTTTTCTTTCCTAGATGCATATGCCTAATGCAATTTGCTTCTCTCTAAAGTGCGATCTTTAACATGCCCCTCTAGAATGCAATGAAATAACTTCAAATGCAACTCTTTTTTACTTCCTTACTTTCAAAAAAAAAAAAATAATTCAATGACGATGCAAAGTATCACGAAGAAAAAAGACACAAACAAAATATACACTCAAAAAGTTGACAAGCACTCAAATAATTCAAATGCAAGAACACCTCCAACACGTTCAAACAAGAACCCAAAAATGTAAAGTAAAGGAAAACCACTTTTTGAAACCTCAAAATTCAAGTAGAAAAGATTAAAGATCAATGCAAAGTATCAACAAGGCCATAGAGTTCAGGAGTGCACTCAAGGGATCAAAAGTTTTCCCAAGAGGATAAGAGTGAGAAAATCAACAACAAGGCTTAATGCAACATATGCAATCCCCAAATCAACGAAAAGGACTCCAAAATCCAATAAGTAAAACACATATAATGCCTTGTAATCAAGGTGGTAGAATTTTGAATGCCTAAAATTGATAAGGATCAAACTATTGATGACATAGACTTGGCCAAAGGATTGAGTTGAACTAGGACAATCATGTACACTTCACAATTTGATAGGAGATGGAAACTCGAAAGAGGAATTTTTTTTTATGATAATTACTAAAATATAATCAATCAAAGCCACAACCATACATGAAGGACTCTGATATAAGGTTCTGAGACATAAATTTGATAGAAAAGAGGCAATGAAAGCTCAAAATCCACTCAGAGAGAGGATTATTGCCCCCATAACACTGCAGACAGGGCGATGATCAAGGTTTCATTGCTCCCCAAGAAACTAAGAGAGGGGGATAATCAATATGTTATCACATCGTATTACCTTACAGGGGGGGATGAAGTTTGGAAAGTGGTGAAAAAGACAAACCTCACCCATACATGAGAAAGGGTAAGGTTCTTTACTCAGTAAGATTCCCAATGATGATGAAGGAAGGGGAAAATTCAAAGAATATGCATACAATCCAAAAAGATCAATCAACAAACAAAAAATCAAAGGGATAGAAAACACTAAGGAAAGATTAAAACATGCCTTCCCTAGTGGAGTCATCAGTTTCTGTTGTGGAAAAGTTTCCCATGGAGACAAGTGAAAATCCCCTTGGACCAAGACTCCTTTGATCCAAGAAATAAGGTAAAAAATGGTTCCCTACTTTACCCTTAAATGTATTTTGTGTGCCCACAAACAAAATGAGAAGAGAAGATGAGATAATGGGATATATAACCTACCTCCTTTCGGTCGGTTGTCCTTGTTGCTCCAACCCTTGATCTTGATACTCAAGCTCCAGGTGCAAGAGAAATTTGGCAAGAGACAATGCAATACTTCCTTCTTCCATAATATACTGTTAGGAAATATAGATCTATCTATATTGAACTAAGAAAAAATAGACATGCATACAATAAGAAACACAATCATGAGGGGAATATGCCAATTTATATTATAAAGAGAGCAATAAAGCACTTACAACTTTGGTGTTGATGTTGTAATATCTCCTCCATCTTTCACCCAAGAATGTCTTCCATTATATTGGAGCTGAGGCATAACAACCATAAGACAATTTGCAAAGAGGTTGGATCAAATGAGGATTTGGCTCATCAAGTTGAGATTTGGCTTATCGAGTGTGTTATCCCCACTTTGTGGATAACTAAGGAGATTATGTCTCAAGGCCCTCAGGTTGTAGATATGGAGTGATGAGAAGACTACATGGCCAACGATACCCTTTTGCATAGTTGGAAACCACTCTCACCACCATAGATGGTCACAGATTTCCAGATGGAATCCACCAGATTAGCTAGGTTCTGGAAGGCAGTGGGCCTCTCTCCATGAGGTAAAAGTCAATATTATGGTGAACATCATTTCAATATTTAATCCAGTTGAGTATGTTGTATCTTAGATTTCTCTAGATTTCATGATATATGCTTGGACATTATGCCTTTTTTCCTTGCTTCACCTTGATGGTTGACATTATGACCTAGTAAGTGGTCTTCCTTGGGATGCGTTTACTACTAGGAACTCCATTAAAGAGACATCGTATCATTCCCGACCATACTTACCACTTTCCATCAT
>ML783881.1:176437-191507 GCA_009831015.1 Picea engelmannii | reverse complement strand
GGAATAGATCCATTTCAGAGTATCTCATTAAATGGAGGAAACTACCGGCTGAAGATTCCACTTGGGAAGATGAGTCTTTTATATAGAAGCATCCAGAGTTACTCAAGCGTTGCGAACAACACTTGTCTCAAGGGGAGGGGCATTTTAAGCCCTAATATTGGCTCATTAACCCTTAATTGGGGCATATTACATTAGTAATTCTATTTTATTTATGTCGGCTTTATTCCATTAGTTGTAATTATACCTCCTAGTGTCCTATATATACCAATGAGACATTTTCATTTGGAATAATCTTGTACTTGAACATTAATGTGGGGTAAAAGGAATTTGCCCCCTCGAAGAGGCTTATTATTTGAAATTATCTATTTTTCAAGGCATTGAGTACTTATTCTGAGGTTTTTCTATGCTATATTGATATTTGGTTCTTAATAGGTATTTTAATTATAAAATATTTTTGCTATTTATTCGAGACTAATCAAGTGCTCTCAACAATGCAGATGTGGTGCCTTACCGACCTCCATGATCATCTCCTATTCATAGACGTGGAGAGGTAGGCGCAGTGGTGGGTCGAGGTGTGGATGGTGAGGATCTCGAGGAGATTGAACAAAACCTTGAGGGATTGACTGTGAACATCCCTGACATCACGGTGGACGAGTTACCTCGGCGCTACCAACGCCATACAATTGGCGTATCAACATCCATTGGTTGAATGCTCCATTGAGTGGCATGGGCAGTCGTTTGTTATAGCGAGCAAAATCCATGATGCTTAAGTATATGAATCCATGAGCTTCACCATTTTGACATTTTGGTCTCAATACAAACATTTTTTGTAACTTTTGACGTATTAATATAAAGTTCCTACCGGCTTACTTGTCTTTTAAATGTGTGTTTAGATTTATAAATGGCACAAATGTCTGTCTAAAAAATAATTATCCAATGCTTCTGCTAATGTGTTTAGACATCTAGGAATATGTTGATACTCAATATAATCAAAATGTATTTCCAAGAGGCGAATCCTTAAGTATACCCGTAACAAAGTAGAAATTCAGATGGAATAAACGTTACTCAATTGCAGTACCACTAGTTGTGATTCAAGACGTACAATAAGATGATAGATTCCAAATGAAATGGTGTTAGTTAATAACTCGATAACTTCACTGTATTCCACGATATTATTAGTTGCACGACCAAGGAAAAAACTGTGTAGACCGATTAACTCATCCGTAGGTGCATAGATTTACCATGCAGAAGACGCTAGGTTCTGAGTATTGCGACTAGCACCATCGGCAAAGCCGACATAGAGTAGCGAGGATGCCAACATCTGGAAACCAAGCACCATGCAAGGTAAGCAACTTAAAAGAAGAACAAGAAACGAAAAAATCACACTAGAGTATGATACACTAAAATACAAAGCACTCATGGAAAAATATTTTAAGCATAGTACATCTTCAAGTAAAGCCCATTTCTGGGTTCACCCAAAGGAATTCCATCATAATCCACCTACTCATAATCCCCTTTTTCCAACACTCGTTTAACTAAATATGGGCCACACCACATGGGCTCAAATTTACCGGCCTCTAATAAGTCACGATCTTGTTCGTAAAGGAGAACTAAATCACCTTCAGAAAATTTGTGTGGTTTGACATGCTTGTCGTATTGAGCTTTGACACATTTTTTCTTGGTTTCTATGAATAAATCAGTGTCACGACGAGTCTCACCTAATTGCATCAAATACACGATACATTCTTCTTCTACTGAGGTGTTAGGGAGAAGTTCAACAACTAGTTTCAAAGATGGGATTTCACATTCAATCCTCAAAATAGCTTTGATACCATATACTAACTGGAAAGGTGTGAATCCTATGGTAGATTTAATGAACGTCTGATAGGCCCATAATGCCGAGAAGAGCATTGTGTGCTAGTTTGACTTGTGAATTCCTACCATCCGTCGAAGCATAGTAGTTAGAACTTTGTTGATTGCTTCAACCTGGCCATTGACCTGTGGATAGTAAGGGGTTGCGTTTTCATGTTGAAGACCCAATTCTCGGTAAGTTTTGACATCATGAAATTGCAAAAATGACTACCATGGTTAGTGACGATGGCTTGAGGGACACCAAACCTAGTAACGATATGATTGAATATGAACAACGTTGTAGTTTTCCTAGTATTATCAAATGTAGGCATCGCCTCGGCCCATTTAGTGAAATAATCCACGATTACGATAATGTATCCATGCCCCCTGACTGAGTGAGGGTTACACGTCATGAATTCAATGCCCCATTTAGTGAATGGACCAACATAAACTACAGGGTAAAGAAGATCCTGATGTGATCAGATCTTAATTTTATACGTTTGACAAATGTGGCATTTCTGAACAACAATAATGAAATCCTTAAGCAACGAAGGCCAAAAGTAACCAACTTGTAAGATCTTTTGGGAAGTGGCATACCCAGACATATGACCGCCACATGCTTTGGAATGACAGTCATTTAAATCTTTCTCAGCTTCAACATAGATTAGACATCCTCGAAGTGCAAAATCAATACCATGACGGTAAAGGGTATCACCGAGGATAATGTATTGATGGGATTGATATCGAACTCGACGACGATCTACACGAGAAAGATGAGGCCAAGAAGTTTGGGTTTGGAGATAAATGATAATGTCTCCATACCATATGTCATCTAAACTGATCAGAAAGAGAGACTCATTAGGAAAGGAATCCTCTACCATAGTTTCTGTCTCAGTGGAGGGAAGGTCACATATCGATTCAGAAAAAAACCAAATATTTCTTTGACTTGGCTCATTCAAACTCCAAATCAAACTCCTGGAGAATCACTATCCATTTGGAGTATTTTCATAAAATGATAAAACCAAGAAGTCGTCTAGATTCCACACAAAAAATGGATTTGTGTGGATTCAATCGTATGCGATAATATCGATAGCATAGGAAAATGGCTTGTAAGTGTGTTGGATGATCTTGGCGACGCATGGAATGCGTTGATAAGTCATCCAGGTAAGGTTGTACAATGTTCTTAATATCATGAAAAGCATAAGACACAACGCATTGAAAAGTCGCACCAACATTCTTGAGACCAAAAGGGAGTTTACGATATGCAAAGGTACCCCAAGGGAAAATAAAAGCAGTATTATGTTGATCCACAGGTAAAATATTGATTTGATTATAGCCGGAGAATCCATCCATTAAAGAGACGATTTCACTCCCAGCACAATCGTCAATGGTTTGGTCAACGAAAGGGGTTGGATAATTATCTTTGGGATAATCCTTGTTGATATCCCTATAATCAACACAAACACGGATCGTGCCTTGTTTCTTCGTAACTGGAACAATATTGGACACCCAATTAGTCAACGCTACAGGGTAGACAAAATCGACTTTAAGAAGTTTTTCAACTTCAAGTTTAATAACAACAAATTTGCGTAGATGAACTGGGCGAAGTCTTTGTCGAACGAGTTTAGCGTCCGGGTATGTCTTAATTTCATGTACATCAATATCTGTATCAATTCTAGGCATCTCTTCGTAACTCCATGAAAAAACATCACAAAATTATTGGAAAAGGGCCTTGTAGATTTAGATCTCATCAGGAGAACATGAGGCACCGATATGAACATTTTCTACGATTCTAGGCTTAATCGAAATATCTAGAGGAATGGTGGGTGAAATATTTCCCAAGTTCAATTTGTACAAAACATCACATGTTGGTTCAGGAATAGGGGGAATAGTAACAATAGTAGATAGATTTGAAATCTGTTGGTAACTCTCTATAGTCTCGGGTTCCAGGAAGATGATAGAATGATGATGGCCATCATCCCATGGGGTGTATTCCATGGACATAACTGTCATGATCATCTCATTGCTGTGAAATACCATGTGAAACAAATCAGGAGACGTATATAAGAGAGAACGAGGAGAAGGAGTTGCCGATTGAATATATTGATAAGCCAATTCTACCGGACTTAAAGGCATTATGTTGCCGTAACGAAGATATTCGTCCAAGCTAGGTACTATCCAAGGGTCATAAGACTCAGGGGTTTCACCAATAGTGGTTGAGATCATGTTAATAGAAGTGACAAAAGGAGGAGTAACATCAGGTGGTGGAATGGGAAAAGTACCCATTAACTATGATTCATTTAAAAGACCCAAACTGACATTCTCATAACCAGGAGGTGTCTTCGCTATAAATGGAACATTACTAGTGCGCGAATCAGAAGTAGAGAAGACGAGCTGATCTATGGTAACAACTTTTCCTTGGTGAGGGAAGCATATCACACAGAAAAGAGTATAAACAAATGCCCGCATAGAATCAATCTAACTACGGCCAAGTAGAAGGTTGTAATCGAGAGGTGAATCAAACACTTCAACCTCAATAGTAAGCTCTTTACCTTCTAACACACTATATAACGAAGGAAGAACACCATAAGGTTTAAATCCTGTACCATTAAAATCTTTTAGAGTATTGTGTGACTCGATAAGGGAAGGAGAGCCAATGAATTTCCAACAAGTAATGGACATGACGCAAGTCGAAGCTCTTTCATCAACAACGGTTCGAAAAATGTTTTTATTTTCCATAATGGATTGTATTTGAAATGCTAATTGATGAGGGAGTCTTGGAATGTGATCTTTCAAGTCAATATTATCAAGTTTTTATCGGTAGGATCAATTCCACCAATATCCTTTAATCGTTCCTTCTGTTGTATAGGAAAAATTTGAAGGACTTCGAGAGCCGACATCGCAGAAGGTGCATGCGCAAGATCTTCTACAATACTATAGTTTTGAGTGGCACATGCGTGGGGTTTAAATGATGAATTACGAACAATGCCCTTAGGAGGCGGACGAAGAAATGTATCTAGACTCAGTCGTTTGAGATGAAGAGTACTGTTGGGAGGTGAAGTCGACGGAAGAGGTTGAACCAATGAAGGTGGTGAATCATCAACTTTCTCATTAGAAGGAGAATAATATTTGGCTCGAGTAGTGACTGCAACTTCGTTCTTCTTGGATTCACCAATACACATAAGTACATACGATGTGGTAGAGGGAGAAGGTTGGTCATGAATAACCAATTGGGCTTGCTGTTGAGAAGGAAAAGGTTGTGACACAATGATGGGTGTAGGAGGTGTCTCGGTCCCTTGCAGGAACTTATTAACCTCAACACGTCGTGGACAATATTCTGTATAATGATCCTCACCACAGATAAGACAAGGATAACGAGGCTTTCACTTTTCTTTATCATCAACATGTTGAGTTTTGTTTTTATCAGATTGTTGATTATTATTTTTATCCTCTTTATCCTTACCCTTCCATTTCTTTTTATTTTGATTTTTACCGGTAGGTGTAGAATGAACCGTATTAACCTCAGAGGTTTTACCGGGAGAAGAAGTTGAAGGAGTAACATTTTGTACATTAACAGTAGTAGATTTGGGATTGGAATGTCTGGCTTGTTTGGACTGAGTCTCAACATGAAAAGTGCTAATCACACCATCAACAACATGCAAATCTACTGGAGGCGTTGGGGCTGGATTTGTAGACGGGCGAGGAGCATTAGAGATCAATTCATATAGTGTGCCCATTTGTGAATAAACGAGATCTAATTATTGAGCACGACTAATATCTTTCTCTTCAGTGACGACACTTCCCATGGAAACATCATGGGCTATAGGGCCAATGAGTGATTTGGTAAACCACTCAACAAACAATTGATCAGGAAGGAGAACTTTGATTAGTCGTCTTCTCCTCCTCCACTCATGAATATGATCGGAAATATGAGTAGAAGAGGATTGTTTAAATGAACTCAAAATTTTGGTTCCTATATCATATTGTATCGATAACTGGTAATGTGTTAAGAAATCCATAGCTAAAGTGTTGAAATCATTGAAGAATCCTCATGGCAATTCAATATACCATTTGGCTACCGAACCTGTAAGAGTTCATTGGAAAAGACGTAATTGAATGGAGTCATCCATCAAGGAGTTCGATGAACACCAAATATGAAATGTCATGATGTGATTATTTGGGTCTTCTTCCGATCGTCTGTCAAACTTAGGAATGTCTGATGGTAATTTGGTAGGTATGACTGGCCAATAAAGAGAATGAAAAATAGGATCATTCAAAATCCTAGGTAAATTTGGTAAATCCAAAGTAGCTAGAAATGACAACTATCTGTTGACTTGAGGAAACTGGTAATTTTGAGGAGGCAATCCCATAGGTATACCGGTAGGACCATAAGTACTCTGTATATAGTTAGAGGGTCCTGTCAAATTCAAGGGTGGAGGGTTTTGAGTCAAGTAGCCAACATGTGTTGGTTTATTGGGTATGCTACCTTGGAAAGGAGCATTAGACAAAAAATCTTGACCCCAGGTAGGATTTACAGAGCTTGGTTATGGTTGCCCAAGATTAGGGGGCACAAAATAATTTACTTGAGGAGTTTTCCCCCTAGGTAGTTGTTGATTGCCTTGGAATGGAAAATTCCAAGTTTGAGATTGTAATCTAGGTATACATTGCCCGTACATTAGGTTAAGACCCCCAACTTGGGGTTGCCCCCCAACTTGAGGTTTCCCCCCAACTTGGGGTTGGACCTCAACTTGAGGTTGGCCTCCAATAGGAATTTGAAAACTAGAAGTGACAGAATGACTTGTGCCTCCAACTTGATTGGATCTACTTGGGCCAAGATGATTAGATCCTCCAGGTGGAGGTGGAGGAGGAATGCTAGGCCCTCCGGAGAGAACCCAGGTAGGTGTGGGAAAAAAACTGCTAGCAACATTATACCCAGGTGGAACATAAATATTGGGTCCTCCGGATGGACTCTGGGAAAGATTAGAAGTAGAAGTATTAAGAGCGTTATACCCAAGTGGAAGTGATGGATTTGATATAGGTGGAAGTGGCATTCTAATAGGAGATTGAGTTATGACTGGACTTCTAGAAAAAACATGTGTAACTTGTGGGACCGTGGTAGAGCTAGTAAGCTGGAGGGGAAGAATTGTATGAGAACCAACCAACAACTGGTCTGAAACCGTAGCAACATCACTGGTCATGCAGTAAAGTGATCTAAAGGTACTGTATAAGAAGTGGAAGTCACGAGTGTATGTGATGACATAGGTTGATTTGGACTCATTCCTAGTTTATCAAAAATATCGTGTCTTGAGGAGGTCCTCCAAAAAGAACGGACGTGGACTGAGCTAGGATTAAAAATTCCAGCAGTATGAACCAAATTTCTAAATGATTCACTTTGAAAGGGTGGATCGTCTACACCAGACTTCGCGTAAGGTCCAATAGGTATTCTAGTATAATATTCAACAACAATGTCTCCCAAAGAGTTTATTCGAAGAAAAAGTGGATGTTGTATAACATTCAATAACATATTTATAGGAAGTGTTGATTCTTCCAATGGAGTAGAACTGCCAATCTCAGAGGACACATCAGTATTGACTGCTCCTTCAGGAGAAACACCCTCTAGTGAGTTAGGAAGCAAAGGAGAGTATTCTTCCTGCTCTTCCGGAGGTAACCCTTGCATCCTACATGAACGACGAGGACCGATGTTGTCCACACCAAATAAAGAATGAAAGAAATCCATGGCCAACTAGAGAAACAAACAACACTTACTAATAAAATCTAGATATCAAGCATGCAAACAAACCTTCTTATTTCGAAATCACTAGTTGGTGATGAAATCCAATGTCGTGAGATCAAGACAAGAAGGGTCTTGGATAAAGCGGGTGGAAAAGTTACGTCAATGACCTACTTAACAAACTTACACCCTGGTGCAAACTCCCACACATAATCGTGGGTATACCCTCCAAGGAGCCTGAGTGAGTTTGGCCAACGTCGATTCTAGGTACCGTGAAGATTTTCCCCTCCACAGTCACCTCGTGTAAAGACTCTAAAGAGATAGGCCACTAAGGTCACCAATTACGACAAGGATGCATGGGGAAGTAGTCGACAATCTGATCCACGGGCAAGGGCAGGGTATCTAAGCCCAAAATCACCTCGAGAAGGTTCACACAATATTTTGTTCTCAAGTGACCCCCAATAATACGCAAAATATATAAACTAAGACCAACAAAGCAGGGTGAGTAACTCTATCAACCCTAATGCGACCTCGTGATTGACCCTTGTGTTACAAGGGCTTCCCAAAGCAAAATGTAGCAAGCAGATTTAAACTCTCCCTATCACAAGTGTGTGTTTTTATGCTTTGGAGAGCGTGCTTCACAACCTATTCCAAAGCACTATCATAACTAATGTTGGTGTATAAAAGTTCTAGAAAATCAAAGTTACTAGGAAGATTTTAAAATTACGCTGAATTTTAATGGTTGTTGCTTACTAAAAAAGGGAAACATAGATGAAGCTAATGAAGTATTTGACCTTGACCTAATAAAATGAAAAAGATATGAGATGCAATATTTTCGTTCGATTAACTCTAATTACATAAGGGAGAAGGTTTCTTTTTCTAGAATAGAAAAAGTTACAAAGCACATTTTCTTCAATCTTTGAATGATATTGATTCCAAACAACCAAATCTACTAAATTTTCCAATTTTCTCGTTTCAAAATATTTGAATGCAAATATTTTCTTGTAAATACTACTAATAGAAGAAGAAACTTCAATATTTTCCTTTTCAAATAAAAGCATAGATCTAATTCAAAAAGAAAGAGTTGTCCAAGAAGATCAATGAACTCAAAACACTATTTCCCAAACGAAACTCATAATGAAAAAAATGAAAAGTAAGAAAACTTATTTGTCGAATGCAAACAAAAAATGTTTTCTAATCAACAACAATCCAAAAATTGGAAAAGATCAATAAGAACTTATCTAGCAAGAACTCAGGGATGAAGCCTTGAGATTATACCCTTGGAATAAGAAGTCAAAGACAAAAGTAATAAAACTTATGAAAAAGACTCAATCACTTGAGAAATGATCAAATGCAGGCTAAAAGATGTAAACCAGGCTGCAATTAATCATTCACCAAGACTAAAAGTTCACCCTAAGAAGTAATGACAAATCTGGGCAAAGAGAAAAATTAGGCTGTCATTCCAAAAAAATTCTACAGGAATCATCGCAGGCTGCAAAAGCTTGATCGTCACAGGCTAAAGGAAAAACATAGTGCGGAAATGACTGAACATAAGTAAAAAATGGAAAAAGGACAGAGTTTCTCAATGAACTTTCATAACCAGGGAGTCAAGATGGATCACCCAAAGACTCAGAGGATGAAATTGACCAAAAGCAGGCAAGCTAAAAGCAAAAAGGAAGCAAAAAACCAAAAGAGGAAGTTCCCCAGTATGGTCGCCAATTTTGTTATTGGACAAATTGGTAAGTGTGGGCACAAACCAATCTCCCTAGTTTCAACATGAAGCTAGAACAAAACAAGGCAGAATGCAAGCTTCTCCTTAGATTTCATTGTAATATAAACTAGTTCAGAGAGGGACACATGACATACCATTTAAATGACGTTTGATCCTCGCTAGCGTCATCCTTGCTGCTCCATCTTTGGATTTGTGGGATGGTGAACCTGTTAAGAAGCACAAACCAACAAAGAAAGAGAACAACGACATATATTCCAATGAAGTCTATGTATAAGATCAAGGAGTTATACAATAAAAGTAAAGACACCTTTATAGGGAAGAAATGTATTACTGCATTATATTAAATGAAAGTGGAGAATACAACCCATGCCTTGATGTTGCAAGTTCCCTTCCAATGGCCCTGTGCTTCAACACACACACCTTTGCTCCAATGCTTTTGATGAAGAGCATTCACAACATGACGTGGAAAGCTAAAGCAAAGCTATCACAAGTACAATCTTCAACATAATTCTTCATGCATAAGAAAGCCTAGCCTTTCCCATGAGAGATCCCTCTTTATATAGGGTGAAAGAGGGATGGATGAGGAGATTAGGATGATCCCACTAAATCAGATAAGAGAGTAATATCCAAACCGATTGGAGGGCACCTCATCTTCTAAAATATCCCCTTCTAGAACTTTTGTGAATTTCACCCTTTTCTCTTGTTTGAGGATCATCGCACCCTATGCACAGGCAACATGTGGCGACGCCGCAGTCCAGTTTTGGTGCAACATACGACGATTAGGGATCATCGCACCCCAAGCATTAAGAAGGGTGTGACGATCTCCTTTGATATGGATTTTAAGGAAGAAAAGATAATCCACTTTTCTCATGGAAAAAGTCTAATTTAGTATCTTCAGGGAACATGTAAGTGAGTTATGCACATATCGTCAGTTGATCGCAGGGGTGACCAAAATAATGTGTAATAACATGGCTACTTTTCAATGAGCCATGGACTATGCTTTCAAATATCTAATAGAAATGATCATAGAGATATATCAAAATGATCTGACCTCCATTTCTAAAAAGAGGGAACAACTCATTCAACACTTAAGAACTATCTTCCAAAGATGTAGGGAATATGACATTTCTCTCAACCCTAAGAAATCAATTTTTGGTGTTGTCAAGGGTAAGTTAATAGGACACATCATTTATAAAGATGGAATCACGATAGATTCCACCAGGGTTGAAGCCATCAAGAAAATCCCTCTTTCTAAAGACAAGAAATCCTTGCAATCTTTCTTCGGACAAATTAACTTTATAAGGAGATTCGTCCCAAACTTTGTTGAAATTGTTAAACCCCTTAACAAGTTAATTAAAAATGACGTCCGTTTTGAGTGGGAAAGTGAAGGTAGGCTATGTTTTGAATGTATTAAGGAGGCAATAAATTTCGCACCAGTTTTAGTTAGCCCGAACATTTCCAAAGACTTCATCATTTTCTCTTTTGCTTCAAAAGATACTGTTGCAAGTGTGTTGTTACAAAAGAATGATCAAGGGGACGGACAACCAATAACTTTCATGAGTAAGAATCTTAAAGACCCAGAATTGAATTACACCATCACGAAAAAACAAGCTTACGCTTTAGTCAAGTCTCTCAAACACTTCTGCACTTATGTGGGATACAATAAGATTAAGGCCTTTGTCCCCTATCCCGTCATAAAGGGTGTTTTATCACAACAAGATTGCATTGGATCAAGAGGAAAGTGGGTGTCACAAATACATGAATATGATTTGGAGATCAATCCAACTAAGATAATTAAAGGAAAAGGGATGGAAAAGATGATGACATAAAGCAATCAAGAGGCCATTGAGGTAGGACAAAATGAACAAGTCAACATCATCATAAGTGAGATTGAAAACAATGAATGGTATTCAAACATGATTTATTATTTGAAAAACCTCACATGCCTTGATAATTTGGTGGAATATAAGAGAAGAGCCCTGAGACTCAAAACTATGAAGTATTTCCTAACAAAGAATGGTCTTGGGTGGAGGAACCTAGATGGGGTAATCCTCAGATGTGTTGATAAAGAAGAAGCTGATAAGTTAATGACCAAACTTCATGTAGGACATTATTGCCTTGGGTCAAGAGGAAAGTGGGTGTCACAAATACAAGAATATGATTTGGAGATCAATCCAACTAAGATAATTAAAGGACAAGGGATGGAAAATATGATGACATAAATCAATCAAGAGGCCATTGAGGTAGGACAGAAGGAACAAGTCAACATCATCGTAAGTGAGATTGAAAACAATGAATGGTATTCAAACATAATTTATTATTTGAAAAACCTCACATGCCTTGATCATTTGGTGGAACATAAGAGAACAACCCTGAGACTCAAAGCTATGAAGTATTTCCTAACAGAGAATGGTCTCGGGTGGAGGAACCTATATGGGGTAATCCTCAGATGTGTTGATAAAGAAGAAGTTGATAAGTTAATGACCAAACTTCATGCAGGACATTATGGAGGCCATTTCGTAGCACGCACCACTGCCCATAAGATCTGGAGAGCATGATATTATTGGCCTACTATATTCTCCGATACACATCAATATGTTATGGCTTGTCAGCCATGTCAATTTTTTACCGACAAACAACGCCTCCCTAGAGAAAAATGAAAATGAAATGCTTAGTTTAGAAATTTTTGAAAAAATGTCAAAATTTTCTTTTTCTAGCTTAGTTGATTTTTATTATGATCATATGAGAACAAGGATGAGTAGGCCATCCTGCACTTGAAAGTTTGATTTTTCCTTGCAGGAACAGGTCTACTAGGAGATGATGTGGTTCTCATGCACTCTACGATGAGCACATGTCCCCAAGTAGGAGCCTATCCCAATTTTGTGGATAACTAAGGAGATTATGTCTCGAGGACCTCAGGCTGCAAATATGGAGTGTCGAGAAGAATACATGGACAACAATACCTTTTTGCACAGTTGGAAACCCCTCTCACCATCATAGATGGTAAAATATTTCTAGATGGCATCCACCACATCAACTGGCTTCTAGAAGGAAGTGGGCCTTGCTCCATGAGGTACAAGTCAGTATTATGGTGAGCATCATTTCAATATTTAAGCCAGTTTAGTATGTTGTATCTTATATTGCTCTAGATTTCATGATATATGCTTGGAAATTATGCCTTTTTTCCTTGCATCACCTTGATGGTTTACATTGTGCCTTAGTAAGTGGTATTCCTCGGGGATGGGTTTGCTAGTAGGAACTCTCTTAAAGAGCCATCGTACCGTTCCCAACCATACTTACCACTTTCCATCATTGTTCCCCTCCATTTCGTCATCTCTTGGGATTTTAGGGCGTATTGATCCATGAAGGGGTTGTCCCTCATTCTATGGGAAAAGGGGTTGAAAGCCTAGAGGGATTGGTTGGGTAAAATATAAAAGCCTTGTATGAACCTTCCAGATGCTTCACCCAAGGATCACCCAAGAAATCAGTGAAACACTTATCTTTGAGTAAAGGGGACCCAAAATATAATAAAGAATGCTTAAAAGGCTAGTTGAAGGATGGGAGGTCTCATCACGAGCTGACCTATCATGTCCATGAATATCTAGTGGTATGACATTGCCATCATCTGGTCACCAAACCAGGGTAATGGATCTCAGTTGCATGGCTGAGAGAAAGGGGGTCTCATCACGAGCCAACCTTCTCATTTCCACTAGGTATTTGTGGGTGACATTGCCATTATCTGGTCACCATGCCAGAGAAGTGACCTTGAACCTCTCCTTAAAATTACGAAAGAACAAAATAATCACAATTAATGGGGTTGGAAAAAGTCCATTGCGGACGAAGGTACCACACAACCTATACAAAGGCACCCATGAATGAGACACTACGACCCCTTGTATGTCATGAGCTCTATGCCCATTAAGTCTTGACCCCAACCACTTCACACACTTTACATGGCTTAGAGAAGGATCTATTGGAAAATATTTTTGACCTAGGGAAATATATACCCAATAGGACATCTCGTCAACCCTCCCATATTCAAGCTTGACAAGTCACATAGTGTCTTTGAACAATTAATTGTTTGATATGGTGATCTTTGATGCACATGATTAGGTGGCTCATTTATTCAATGGATTCACTTATCATGATGTTATGACTTGAGATCCTTGGATGGAGTGCTCATTTTTCTTTGCAGGACCTAGTTGGTGGAAAATTTTGGGAGAACAAGCCTAGCTTGGGCTTCCATGGGGCTACAAGCCCATAGGTTGGATGCCAAGGTTCCACATGCCGGATCATAGAGATGAAGTATTGAAGACCTAGAAGATGATGTGGAAGACCTAGCCCAACCCTCACATGCCAAACAATTTTCCCAGGAGGGGAAAAACATCTTCTTTTTTAGCTTGATGTCATATTTGGGGTCTAGGGTTTGGTGGTGGTGTTGCCACACATTGACACATGGACATTTTTATGAGGATGAGACCTTTTCCATGAGGATATTGCACATATGCTTGACATGTGGCCTTGGAGGCCTACCATAGCTTCTCCAACACCAAAGACTTGTCCCAAGTGGCAAAACGTTCCCTAAAGGGATGATGTCCATGAAAATTTGGGGTTTTATTTGTGCAAAAGTGAAACTTTAAATGATTTGTTTAATATTAATTTGTTAAAGGGGGCAATATTGGTTTTGTTTACCCCTAGTCTTGTGGTTTATCCCTTAATATATGGACAAGTCACCTTGTTGACATTTTGTATAAATAAGAGATCATAAGATCTCATTTGAACATAACTCTCTCTCTTGTGAGAGGAATTGATCTGAAAATTTCGCTATACTTGAATATATTTGCCTCTTTTGCACTTGTTTATGGCTATCTTTTGTGAATGGTTGATGAAGGAGTGAGGCGCTAGCCTTGGATGGATTTTTTCTAGCTTTTATGGTGGATTGTCTTGGCATGTTTCTTGATTTTGGTATGGTATTATACTCTTATGCTATCATATTTTTCAAGTAAAGGATTGTTGTGATAGGAGATAAGTGGGAAGTAAGAGAATTTACACCCCCACTCTAGTCTTCATAATTTATTGGTTGAAGTTCATTGATGTTGCAAGGATTTGTTTGAGGAATTAAGAGGATTTACACCCCTCATTCTCAAACCATAACTAGAGATACTTTTCTTGGGAAGTAAGAGGATTTACAACCCCAAGGAAGTAACATATATAGTTTATTTATTTGACTCCATTAACCCAATATTAAAGGCACTATTCATTTATTTTTTCCATTGGAGATATAAAATCATTGCCTTGGGAAACATGAAATTTTGTCTTTTGAAAGATCTCTTGCTTGGAGTTGGTTTTCCACATTGAGAGGAGTCTTCCCCTACTAGGGCGTCCCCTCTCTCCCGCTACTTTAATTTCTGTTACAAACCTTAACCTACAACCATTAAGGCTGCATAACCCTAGCTACTAATTTACTCTTAACTCATAAACTAACCCTAGACTAGCTCTTAACTTTTGCACAATAACTCTACTAAATAGGGCACACTTTTTGGGCTAGTTATTGGAACTTTTCCATGGTTGATTTTGATGTTGCATGCCATTGAATGCTACAACCACAAGGCTGTAATTTTCTGCATAAAACACATGTTGCAACAACTTGTTTTCTTCAGCCTCAAAGTGCCATTTTTTAGTCGTAATTGATTTCCATATTCATTGATAATATTGTTCATTGATATTATGCTTTACATACTGATTTGAATGTCTTA
>ML783881.1:150053-160963 GCA_009831015.1 Picea engelmannii | reverse complement strand
GGAATCTCCAACGTGGAAAAAAAAAAAACCATTCTACCTTTATTGTGGGGTAGGAAAAATCCAATATCTTGTAACAATATGGGGCTCCATAAAGAAATATGGAAAGTAATTTTTTTTTTGTTAGACACACAAAAAAACCCAAGGTAAACACTAGGCTCTTGAAAGAGCCATGTTAGGAAATAATTAATGAATATTCTAGAGTTAATTGGGAAATGGTAATAACTAAGAAGATCAAGCATCCATAGTTTATAAAATCACATGACCAAGAAATCTAAATTCATAGTGAGAACTTATTCGCTTTTCAATTTCAAAAGTGGTAGAAGATGCCACAAGAAAATGGGCAAAAATTCCATTTTGCCAAGAAAATTTAGTTAGATAGATTATAAACCAAATTAGTATTTTATGTCTATATTTATGTGAAATCCTATAAAATTATAGTTGAATGCATCCAAGAAAATTAAGTTAGATAGATTATAGACCAAATTCATTTTTTATATCCACATTTATGTGAAGAAAAATGCTATAATATGGTTTCAAGGTACATGATAGTTGAAGGCATCCAAAGAACCAAACCCAATTCTTAGCGGAAAAATGCAAATGCCAAAACTTCAAATCCAGGAATCCCAAAATATCTAACCCCATCATTGTCTAAAAAACATTTATCAAGGGAAAAACAAAACCCAACAAAGCCTCTATGAAACTAGTAAAATTCAAATGGCAGTTTTGAACCACTCACCTTCCCATAACTTTGGCGAGAGAGTTAATATAGTTATCAATAATTCCATCCCTAGTTGGATTACCATTCACATCACCTATAACAATATGCCACTATTCATAACCACAACCATGGTAGAATCTCCACTGAAGGAGGTGGATATGATCCATTCACTTTGATATGTTGGATGAGGTAAACCTTGGACATAGAAGCAATACATGTTATCAATGTCCCCACATTTCATTGTAAAAAATTGGACATGGTATATTTTTGACAATAATAACTATCATGAATAGGAAGGATAAACCACAGGGGGCACTATATTGTTTAGAAATATCACAACGATTGTAATCCATGATAAACATAGAGTTGGAAACATTGGGGGCAATTGTAAGCTTAAAATATTAGGGTGATTATAATTTGTGATTGTAGAGGGATGAAAGCTAAATAATATAGTATAAATTTTAGCAATTTTTTCATACTATTGGCTAAAACAGTAAATATTTATAACCCACCAAATATATTATATGAGATACAAGTTTCACCTCTAAAATTTTCATTGTGTTTGATTGTGGTTCACCATTTCTAATGACAATTAACTTTGGTTGATTTTGGTTGCCTTAAGTTGATTTTGGTCCACTTTGGTTGATTACAAGTGAATTTAGTTAACTATAGATTAATATAATTTACTTTGATTCATGTTGGTTCTATTTACTAGTTAATTATGAGGTATTTTGGTTTTTTATAGTTGACTTTGCTTTATTATGGTTTAATACACTTGAATTTGGTTGACTTCAGTTGATATTAGTTAAATGTGGTTGATTATGTTTTACTACAATCATTTATGGTTCACTATAGTTGAGTATGATTACCTTTGGTTGATTATGGTTCATTTGATTGCCATTGGTTGACTTTGATTGATTACAAATGAATTTGTTTGATGATTATTTAATTTAGTTGGTTAGGATTGATCATGGTTGATTATACCTTACATTGTTGACTATCGTTGCCTTTGGTTCAACATGGTTGACCATGATTCATCATAGTTTACTTTTGTAAACTTCATTGCACTTTGATTGAATTTTGTTGACATTGATTGAATTCAATCATTATAATTGACTTTGGTTGAATATAATTAATCATGATTCACTTTGGTCAATCACAATTACCTAGGGTTGAATTTGGATTACTATGTTGAACTTTAGTTGACTTTGGTTGACTTCACTTTGATTCAATATTATCACCTTGGGTTGACTTTGGTTGAACTTAGTTTATTATGTTGAAATTCAATTGAATTTGGTTGACTTCAATTGTCTTTTATTAATTTTGGTTGACTTATGTTAATTACAATTAATTATGCTTGATTTTGTTGATTAAAGTTGCGTTCAATTGACTTAGGTTGATCAATGTAGTTATTGGTTGACTTTGGTTAGTTATAGTTGTCATTGGTTGATTTTAGGTGACTTTAGTTGATTTTAATGAACTTGGTTCACTATAGTTGAATATGGTTCACTTTGGGCAAAGCCTTGACAAGGTACAAAATGAGTGGAACATTAGATGTGTTACCATCGTCACCTAGGAAACAACTTCCCTCATTTTAGTGAAGGATAAATCCAACACAAGGGAGAATTCCCTAGTAGCTTCAAGGACTCCTAAGGTAATACGCAATCAAGTCTAAGGTCTCCTATGTAGCTACCAATTTTACCACCCAACTAGGTATACTTAGCAATTTATGGATTAGGTGGTTATTCAAGGTAAATTATGTATTTGGATTTGATATTATTTAAGGATGAGTTAGGGGGGTTTATTAATTTATTGTTCAATGCAAAACAATCCCCAAACAAGACAAATATGAAAATTACTTATGGCCATTATAAAACTTGTATAAAAGATAAGTAAATTGCAACATAATACAAGTTATAACATCTATATAATTAAACCCCTTAAACAAATTATAAAAAAGTAAAAGTTAGGGCTAAAACAATGGATAAAACTAGGGTTTAAGTAACTTATTAATTTTGAAAATTTAAGACCATATAACAACCAATAAAACCAAGACATCTAGCCCTGAAATTGCTATAATACAAACCAATTATGATGATTTTCCAAGAGAGATAATTTTAGGTCAAAAACATGAAAGAAAACCCTAAAAGTTTAGGTGAAAAATATGCAAGAAAACCCTAGATGTCTAGGGATTTGATGGCTGAAAATTCAATGTAAGCTAAAAAAAACCTATATTTACCCTAAAAAAAGATTAAAATTGAAGTTTTGAATTTTAGATTGACTATATGGGAGAAGACTAGTGCCTACAATTTTTTAAGGGCATATGGGGTCAACTACATACTCCCTTGAGAGGATGTAAGTAGATCTAGGGTGATATCTGGGGTTTTCCACTACAAACCCTAGAATATCCACATAGTTCCTTACAAACTTCAAGATGATTCAATGGAAGATGCTCCACTAGTAATCTTCCAAGGTTTTTGAAGAACAAACTTGTTCAATAAAGACACAGAGTGCACCACCACTACAAAAGTGAAACTACACTCAAAATCATCCATAAAACTATCCAACAAGATTAAGTGAGATCATTTGCTCAAGAAATCATTTCACACATAAAACCCTTGCCAAGAGCATCCATGAAAGTTAAAGATAAATCCATGATACATCTCCTCAATAAGTCACTCTAGCTACCCATCCATAGAAAATATGGAAGAAGAAAAGAAGAAAAACAATTTTCCTCCACAAGTTCTAGAAATGATTCAAATGAGAAGTGCTTATTTTATTTGAGAAATTTATCACCCTTCTCATTAAAATAACAACATTTTCCTAGAAAATCCCTAAGAACATATAATAATACCTTTATCTCTTACAAACCCTAGAGATAAGGCCATAATACATTTAAAAAAGATCCATGATACATGAGTGGATAGGTCAACAAGACCTCAAACAATGTTTCCAAAGTGAAGTAAAAGTGCTCTAATTCCATGTCATCCTCCATAAATGCATGATGATGGTCACATGCGTGACATGTATGATCTCCAAAAGTGGACAACTCACTCAAAAGTAGTGTGTAAGGGCTCCAAAGTGAAACATACCCTCCAAAGGATGAAACATTTCACCCTAAAAGTGACATATCATATCCCAAAAGGTGCAATGGATCATCAAAGGGTGGAAAATCATCATCCAAGAGGTGGAACATCCCCTCCAAAAGTTCCATGTATTCTCTAAAAGGGGGTTATGTCATAAAAAATGACAATGTCCTCCAAACGAAGTGCGATGATCTCAATAGTAGGTGGTACATCCTCCATCAAATGTGAAAGTATCCCCTCAACATACTTCAAAGGATCAAGGCTCATATCTATTCCATGTCCATGCAAGGAACGACATCCAAAGAGGGGCTCTAATCACCCAATATAGTCATAAATCCAGAGGCATGTACACAAGTCCATTACATCATAAGAAATGAGTCATGTAAAATGTAAATGCCATTAGGTATATCACATTAATAATAATCTTAAAACTTCACAATAACTCATATAGTTCATACAATTTTCCAAGTTTAAGTATGGGGGGTTATCACTATCCCCTATTACATGTGTCTGTACCAAGGAGGAGAAGTATTTCCCAAGAAACCCATCAAGGATCATGTGTGATGATAGATAGGATGGATTTCGTTTTAACTTCATGAGTGGAATGCATATTCATGTGAGGTTATGTAATATATTCTCCCACATGGGCACCTTTGTATGAGGGATTCCTTATGCAATGAGTTGCCCTTTCCTCGGCACCGTGCCTTTCTAAACCCCTATTTTCCTTTTTCTTTATTCATTCAACCTTTTTTGGCTTTTGAATTTCATTTTTATTTTTTAGATATGCATTCATTGTATAGGACTTGGGGTGATGGCCTCATAGCGAGGGGGCATTGCTCATGATTTAATTTC
Source organism: Picea engelmannii (assembly GCA_009831015.1). Taxonomy (NCBI): domain Eukaryota; kingdom Viridiplantae; phylum Streptophyta; class Pinopsida; order Pinales; family Pinaceae; genus Picea; species Picea engelmannii. The sequence goes on along the minus strand of ML783881.1, from coordinate 156,307 downwards.
CCCTTTTTTTTTTCTTAGTCATTTCTTTCTTTCTTTCATTTTATTTGCATTTTAATTTTAACACTTTTCTCTTTTCCTTTATATACATACATACATATCAACCTTGAGCATTCAAGATCCTTCTTCTCATGGGATTGTGAAGCATGAACCTATATGTGTGAAATATGACCACCAACTCAAAAGTGGGGCCAATGAAAATTGGGAAATATGGAGGATGTTATGTATGGATTAGGATACAAACAAACTACCCCTATCAACTCCATAGTAGTAAAACTCCAACATACATGACAACACTTACTAGGAGGGGATGATAACCACCAAAGTGAAACAAGGAAAAAGGCGTGGATTTAGATAATCATGATCCATTATTTGACTCAACCACTAGATCACTACTTTCAAGTACATAAGACATTAATCACTTAATATAAATTGTTGATACAAGTTACCTCATGTGGGTTAAGCACCATAGTCATCAAGTGAGACTGAGCTGCACCATATGTAGGAAGCATCATCGATCATCTGTCTATGGAGAACCATGGATGCCATTTGTGGAACTGCTATTTGTAATATGGATCATAGGAGAAAAATATCCTCTAATTACCCCTAGATATGAAGGGGTAACAGGTTCCATATGATTCATTGGTTGGTTTTGATTGAATTTGGTTGATTATTTAAATTGATAAATTGATTATAATTGAATTTTGTTGATTACATTTTATTATGGTTGACTATAATTGATTATGGTTGTACTCTTTTCCCTTGAACTCAATATTAATCTTCACTGTAACACCATTGTCCTTAGATGTGCAAACTTGATGGGTTTAGCTATTGTAAATATCAACATGCATTACCAATCTTGGTAATGATACCTAATTATCTTGTTAATTCTAATATTTCAATATGAATATGTAATAGTTATGTTGTGAATTCTTATATTTGAATATGAATGTAATAGTTAAATTTCATTGATAGAATGCCATGATATTTCTCAAGATCCTTGTATGTGAAGGGTGAAATAAAAAGAAATGACTATCTAGAAGCTAATTTTACTCTCAAGCCATTTTTTTGAGATATACACCTTTCCCCCTCTTATCATAAACCAATATAGACCCATCTAACTATGGTTCTACAAAGCATTGTGAGGGATAAAATCCGTTGAGGTGCAAACCTCTTTGGCGTGACGCTTCCAATTTTTTTTTATAACCAACATAAGAATATATATATATATATATATATATATATATATATATATTTAATGTCATTTAATTTTATTTATTTAATATTGTTTGGGACAGACGGACACATCCCTCCCACCCGATCTCTTGTGAAACAAATAAAAAAAACATTATTTTACCATTGAATTATGGATAACCATTAATATTTACAACACAATGATGGTCTATCTTCATTACTGGTGGTTACAGATTTTGAAGTTGTGTGTTTCCATCCTTTGAGCCGCTAAATTGCATCTTCCAAGGTTGGTTGCTTGGCTTGAAGGTTTCCCCCTCGAATTCCATATCAACAAGACCATAAAATTTAATTGGTGGATGGAGTCACTAGTAACAAACTCAATGCCTCCCTATCAGTTTCTATTTGACAAAGGACTACATCCTCCTTTGGCTATAATGTTCTTCACCTATAATAGGTTTACAATGTTCCCATAAAAACATCTAGGAATGACACCTCCTGTAGATACAATGCATCCTAATAGATGGGGAGCAAAAAATCTATCCCAAACTATTTACACCATTCAAAACCAAGCCTCTCATAAAGAGACTGAGATTTCTCAAAAGGTCACAAATCCTATGACAAAACTTGACATAACAATAATTTCCCAAATAAACAAGCACAAATATAAAAGTTTTTTACACATAGGTATAATCTCATAATATAAGATATCTTCTTCCTTAAAATAGGTTTATAGGTAAATTAGTGTTAGGTCATCACTAGGTTGGGTCCTATGATAGTTCCCCTAAGATCACATCACTATCTCCTATGGCTAAAAACCCTAAAAACACTTTACACCAAAACATAACTTTTAATTGATTAATACTTCCACATTAAACTTTCAATTAGGAATTAGGTTTATAACACTAGACGTGAGAAAGAGGTTGCTTTTCCTAGAAAGATAATTTATAAAAATGTCATGGTCAATGATGATTCACGTGGTAAGGGGTGACACACTTTATTTTGATGTAGTCATTTTTAAATTTGAGTTTCTTGTGGGTTGGTGTTGATAAGAGAGAAAACTCATCACAACTACTCTTTTCATATAAATATTTTATATTTATATTTATGTTTTTTCAAATCATATAAATTAAGTAAAATAAATTGTGCTATCACTTTTTAGAAATATATATGTATTTATCTAATTTATTTTATAAGATGAATTTATATAAATATATTTGAATTTTATTAAAAAACTTTAAGACATATTAATTTAACATCATTTTGATAAGAATTTGTTATTCACACTTTTAAGAAAGAGCATTTGCATTCTAAATAGTTATTTGTTAATATTCTAATTTTTAAATTGTATTGATATTTATTAAATCTATTACTATTACAATGAAGAGATCAACATATAAATTGTACAAGTTGTTGGCCTCCCAAATTTCCATATTGACATACTTATTTTTGCCATTGTTATCCTACTTCTAAACCTAAAACCTAGCCATAAATATCCTTAACTTGATGCTTTTAATCTGTCAACTTCTCATCAAGCATTTTTGAGGTATAGTTTCTTATTTCTTGATGTTTCCTAAGTTATTGATGAATTAATAAAGGTTTTTAAGCAATGCTTACTAATGAATAATGTTAGTGTTGTTCCTTTACCACAACTGTTATGGTACCAGCGTTTAGAGATTCAAATATGTGTGCAAGAGTTGATAGGTGGTGGAAAATTCAGGATCACGCTGATAAAGTTGGGGCCACTCAGATGCCTCATGCCCACAAGAATGGAGCACGATGGTGAGTGCAGCCATAGGAGGTTGACTGAGGAAGTCAACGACATGATTTGTGCTCCATGTCTTCTACTTGATGTTGAGATGGAACTGCTGCATGTATGTGGAACACTTTTGATGGAAGTTGTTCTGCAACTTCCCTTGTGTCTGTATGAACTGCAGAGGCTTGTGATCAGTGTGGATGATTGTCTCCTTTCCTAGAATGTAATGTTTCCATTAACGACAATATTGCACAATGGAATACATTTCCTTGTCATAGGTGGGCTATTTCTAGACGGTATCTGAGAGTGTCTCACTATGGTATGCTACTGGATGACCGTGCTGAGTGAGAAATCCACCTACAACGTAGTTGGATGCATCGGTCTCAACCTCGAATGGTTGTTGCAGATCAGGTAAGGATATTACTGTAGCTGAGCAAAAGCGATGCTTTAGATCATCAAATGCTTATTGTTTTTCCTCCCCCCATGTGAAATTTTCTTTTCCATCGCCCTTGGTCACTTGGTTGAGGGCCCATGAAATATGGGAGAATCCTAAGAAGTTGGCAAGTCCTAAGAAGCTCCAAATCTTGGTTAGTGTGGTCAGGGCTGGCTAGTCACAGATGAATTGGATCTTCTCTGGATCCACATGTACCCCATGCTCATCAACAATGTAACCTAAGTATTGGACCCTATTCATACCAAAGGAGAACTTTCCAAGTTGGCATATAGATTTTGTTGTCGCAGAGTGCTCAAAACCTACTGAATATGCTACATGTGCTCCTCCCAAGTTCTGTTGAAGATGAGGATGTCATCCAGATATACCACCACAAAAGAGTTGGTGAAGGGTCTCAATACATCATCCATCAACCTCATGAAAGTTGTTGGTGAATTTGTTAAGCCAAAGGCATGGCCATCCATTCAAAGAGACCTTATTTATATTTTAAAGATGTCTTCCATACATCAATCGGTTCGATGGGAACTTGGTGGTAGCCATACTTTAGGTCAATCTTGCTGAATAACTTTTCCCCCTTGAGTTGTTCAAGAAGGTCATCAATTCGGGGAATTGGGTACTGGTTCCTGACTGTGATTTTGTTTAATGATTTGTAATCAATGCAAATTCGCTAGGTCTAGTATTTCTTTTGCACCTGTACAATCAGGCTTCCACAAGGGGAGGATCTAGGTCTGATGTTCCCCTTTTGAAGCATCTCTTGGATCTGATGCTTGATTTCATCATTTTCCATCAACGAGCGACGATAGACTGGTCCATTAGGAAGAGGTACACCAGGGGTTAGATAAATTGGATGCTTGAATTGACAATGCATCAATACCTCGTTGGGTGAGGAGAAGATGTCTCTGTACTCTTCCACGATCCCTTCCACTTGCTTCTACTGTAAAGAGAGGCTCTATGTAGAGGTCATGAATGTGGCGCTGACCTTCTGCTTACTGTGAGCACGAATCACAAAGAAGACGGACTTCTTGGTCTGTGAAATGACCTTATTGCATTACTTAGCAGAGATTAAAGAAATAGTGGTAGGCGACGCTACCTCTGGTATCTTGTACAATTGTCTACCCAAAGTAATAATAAAACTGCAGGGTCTAGACTCATACACAACATGTCACTTCCACAAATATGGTTGTCCTAAAATAACATCACAAACTTCAAGGGGATCAATATCACACAATACCTGTCTTTGAAGGGCTTGATGCCATAGGGAAGACTCCATTGTTGAATGACGCGAATATTTCTTCCTTGGTGAAGCCAAACGATGGTGTAGGGTTGTAGGTGCGATATCATCAGTAGGTCCAGCCTTTTAACGACCTCTACTGAGATCAGTTTATTCTAAATGTCTCTATTGACAATGAAATGAAGCAGGGCCCCCTTTACCCACATCTGTGAGTGAAAGAGGTGTTCCCCTTCCTCTAGTTCTTATGGTTCGCTTGGCTAGACTTTGGTGGTAGCGATAGTGGCACTGGGTTCGACATCAATAATCTGCTTCCCTCCTTCTAGATTTGATTCAGAGTCAGAATCTGCCTCTGACTTGGAAGCATTCAGCTCAACCACCAATGATTGCTGTTGATTTTTCAATATACAAGGTTTAAGCATGAAGTTCATTCCATTTTAACATTTTACTTAAACCATAACCAATTATGTTGTAGCAACCAATATCACAAGAAGAAACACCATGCACAAGTACACAAGAAGTATCCTGGGAAACCCTTCTCAACAAGGGAAGAAAACCTAGCCAAATCCTTTGCTATATTCTTCATGAGAAAGACCTTCACCACCAAGAAAACCTAGCACACAAGAGGGTTCTTGAAACCCTAGAAGACTAGCGCCCAAGAGAGGTGCACACTTATCCCAAGAAGATGTACTTGCTGAAATTTCAAAAATCACACAAAAGAGCTTTACCCACAACTTTGGTTATCATCATAGAGTCTATCTCATGATCAAGTAAATCTGTTAGAAGATTATAAAGTTGTACTACTTCGCACACTCAATGATACATACTCTGCTTCTGTGGTATTCAAGGCCACAAAGATTTGTTTCTCGCTGCACCAGGAAACCATGAGAACCTTCACGGTAAAACAACAACCGAATGTTCTCTTCGGGTCCACTATACTTTCTGCTTAATCTATATCGGCATATCCTACAAAATCAAGTTCATACTGGAAGAATATATTAGGCCATATCCAACTGTGCCTCGCATATATCTCAATACATGCTTTACTACTATCCAGTGAGTCTGTCTTAGCTGACTCATGGATTGACTAAGAACATTCACTGCATAGCAAGAATCATGTATGGTGTTAATCAGATACATTAATGATCCAATCAGCCGTGGATCGGTCTCGTCTAAATCATCATCATTCATTTTCTTCAAATCCATCACGGTGGTTTTGCAGTATGTCATACTAAACTTCTTTAATATTCCCACTGTATGTTTTCCTTGACTTAGGAACAATCTCATCGGTATTTTGTCATACTTCTTGTCCCAAGAAGTAGTGTATCATACTCAGATCCTTCATCTCGAAATCATAAGTCAAAGCTTACTTGTATCCAACAACAAGGCTTTCTAAATAAGTCATAAAAATCATGCTCTCGTCACCAATACTGTAATAACATAGGTTTGGATCAACAACACTCTTGCTGAAACCTAAAATCATTAAGAATCCATCCATATGATATAGTTTCCAACTCATGGATGGTAGTACAAATGGAAGTGTATTAGTCTTACTGGATCAAGTGTCTCATCATAGAAAACTCCCTCTATTTATGAGAATCCTATGGCTACATATATTACTTTGTATTTCT
>ML783881.1:83550-98623 GCA_009831015.1 Picea engelmannii | reverse complement strand
GAGGTCGTTGCCAGATGGAAGAATCCACAATCAGCCAGGGACAAACATCAAGGGTAGCCGGCTAACAGGTTCGTCCTTCGCTCATCATCCTCGCACAGAAAAGCAGGGCGTTGAGATCCATAGGTCTTTTAACGCTAAGGCGACGACCGTAGATTAGGCTCCTGGCTGACTGCTCAGGCAAGGACTGGTGAGCTAGGGATGAAGGCTAAACAACCATGAAGGTCACAATCAACACAAGAAGGTGGTCAAGACATGCGGGAAAACGAAGGCCATGGGAGTCAACAACCATCGAGCTAGGCTAAGGAAAGTTCCAGTCACCAATTTAAAAAAAAAAATCATTTTACTTTTCCATTAAATGAGCATATCCAAGCATAAGTCCTAATACATTCTACCATACAAAAATGAAGAGAGTGTACCGTTGCATGATCGCCCACTCCGAATGACGTCCTGCGCACTCCGTGCAACTTCCGCTCGCTGATCGTCGAGACTTCACTGGTACCTCCCAGCCAATACTAGGGGTACTCTTCTTCCCCCTTAGCCCCCCAAGCCGCAAAGGGGCCACACACTCACTATCCAGAGATTTCGACTAGCTCCCAGCTCGCCTCGCAAGGCCGAGCTACCACTCCTCACCGAGATGGGTATCCCAACTCCCACAAGTTAAGTCAGTCAAGTAGATATTTCTGCAGCGTAACGTTACGCAAACAGAAGAAGATCCAACCTCCATCACCTCCCTTCATTATATAGAGTTTCGTGGTTCCTTACTTTCCAAAAATTCTCTTTTAGTTAAGTTTTTATAATTAATTTCCTAAAAATTCCTCCCCGTACAAGTGTCACCCATCCCCTTCCTTCCTCCATAAATTAACTTCTTTAATTAATTAATTATCTTTATTTCCCTCATCCACCTAGAGTTACTCCTAGAATCACTCCTAGGTGTCCCCAAATTCTCTTATAGGTTTTAATAACTTTCCCTTTTATTAAATTGCTAGTTCAGTTTAAATTAGAAATCTCTTAAATGGTAGATGCTTTACTAAGTTTGACCTTCCGCTTTTTCCCTTTTTATGTTTACCTATTTTCCTAGTTTCCTAATTTTTTAGATTTTCCCTCTTTCCCCTTTTTAATTAGAAGTCAAAAAGGCAGGTGTGGAAATTAACCCTTTTTCCCTTTTCTCATTTAATTAGTATTTTAAAATTATCAAAATAATAAAACCATTAATTCCCTTTTTTCTTTTAAATTTTATTCCAACATATATATATATTTTTTAATGAATAAATTAAATTTCTTATTCCCTTCGTGTTACAAGATTTAAGGAAGGTCATAATTATTATTTATGTGGTTTTTATTTTTATTATTATTATTGTTATTTTTTTTTTATAGAGATAAAATTTTACCACTAGCATAGTTTAGACTTAAACCTTAAATTTTCGTACAGGGCAACATTTAATTAGGGAATTTGTTTTAAAAATTTCTTAACACGTTATTCGTCTTAAGGCCATCTAGGTTCATTCCTCTATCATCAACAATGCGAAGTGCCCTTCAGGACGCACTAGGTGCTCCAAGGGTGCCACTCACCTTAATCTATTTCCCTTGCGCGACGTGCCCTTCAGGACGCACTACGTGCTCCAAGGGTGCCACTCGCCTCTTGAATGACTTGGTAGACATCAAATACCCCTGGAGTCAATACTCCGCCAGGTGAACTTGTGGGAGACTAAGGGCCTCTAAGGAATAAGGCCACCACCTTATTGCGTGCCCCTTAGAATCATCGTGAGCGACTGTCGCAGTCTACCCTCACGACATCGTGGGTCCTCTCGAACTAGGTAAACGTTAACCTACAGTTCGAGCCACAACGAGAGTGCTAGTAGGCTGTGGCAGGGCTGCTGTCCACACCTCTCCCTCAACATCTTTGGTAGTCGTGCATGACCCCTTTACTCCACATGTGAGTCTAGTCGGCAAGCTATCGTCAGCCTGCATCATCAACAAATCATGTTAGAACATATCCATATCATATCATCTAATCAGATGCACTAATATCACAGTAAAACAATAAAACCCCAATGGTACACTCCCTGACTCAATCTAGAGTCCAAGGGGTTCCATCGATGCATATGCATCCTTGAGGTCCAAAATCCTGCACACTCAGTATACCGAGTCAATAGCACCTGTCTATGTCAATGCAGTAAAACAACATGTCATCAACCCATAACGCCTCATAATCAAAATCAAAAGTTTTAATAGCATAATAATCTGGATCATTTGCGAGCAAGTGTCCTCAAAGAATAAGTTTTCTCAGTGCGCCGGAGTGGGATGTTACACATATTGCTTTAACATCATTTTGATATGAATTCATTATTCACACTTGTTGGGCGTAGGCCTATTTTGAGTCAATACCTATTTTTGGAGAATAAAACCCAGTTTTGGAGAAGAAAAACTGGTAGGAAAAACAACATGTGCGAGGGAAAGCCACATGAAAAGAAGGAAAGCATGCAAGGCGCACAAGAAGGAAAACCTAACCATGTTAGGGTTAGGGTTTTTTTAAGAGATTGTAACGGCTGGTAAAATTGTAAACTAGTATAAATAAGAACCTAGAAAAAATTTAGATGTTGGGGCCTGAGAGACTGGGGGTGTGAACCAATCTCGTTTGAATTAAGTGGGTGTGGATAATTTCTTCAAGAAATAGTGGGACGTTTCATAATTCCTTTGGAGAAGACCTACTTCAACCTCCACAATTCAATATGGAAATTATGTGAGTGAGTGACTTTGTGTGTGAGCAAGTGATAAAATGTTCCAAATTTTAACAAGTTCCTGCGTTCCTTCCAAATCTTTGTTACCAATATTACTAAGTGTCATTGGTACAACCTTGTGAAATTTTAAAGTCCATAAAGAACTAGCATGTGGACATATGGGTCCTTACCAATCCTTTAAAATCCCTAATGTTGTTTACACTAAGAAAGCTTGAAAAAACTATCTTATATTGCAAGCACGGGGGCATGTATGGGCCTGTTACTTTGATATTTAAACTCTCCTAGTGATGTAAACTAAGAAAACAATTTCAAGAAACTGTCCTAAGTTTGCAACATGTGGGCATGTATGGGCCCTTACAAATTTAAGATGATTTCAAAAAATAAACTAAGAGGAGCCCTAGGGGGGCTTTGTCCTCTCCTAATGATTTTGTTAAGGGAGATGAAACGTCCCCTTAACTACCTGTCTAATTCTCAAGATCATTCTATGGTGCGAGAGAAGAGCATACTTAATGATCAAAGTTGATTTCTGGTCCCAATGCAAGTGTTTTTCTATGTGATAGAAAATAATCTCAACTTAACTTTTACAACCTAAACAAGCCATCCATGTGGCAACCAAAGAAAAAGAGGAGAAAATATGGTTCTTTTTACCCCCTAAGTGCCTATGTTTAGCTAACCTTTCATATGGGAAAGGAGTCTAAGTGGAGTGCATTTGCAAATTGCATGAAAGCAAGATTTTGAAGGCTAGGGGCCTTCAAATCATCACAAAAACTCTTACAATTTTGAGACTTTGGAAATGTGCGCRGGTTACAGTTCAGATAGAGGTATAGTGGGCGCGCAGTGCACATAGAACATAAGCCTTTTGGGCGCACTATGCAAAAATGCACAGAGAATAGAAGCCCTTTGGGTGCACAGGCGTTGAGTGCGTGTCTGTGGGATGAAATACTCGCACACATCTTGATACGCGTCGGGGGGGGGGATGTTTAGTGAAATTATCCTCCTCCAACTACAAACTTGGCTCTTGGCAGGTAAGGCTAGGCAGGTTTTGGTACCTGCAAGACAAATGGGTAAAAAAGAAGTGCTCTCAAAGCCCAAATAGGGTGCAAATTGATACCTATTCCCTATTATGGTTGCCAATATGTTGTGTCCGTTTCATCACTTGGGTGAGAAAAATAAGGGCTTTTTCATGCCTAGTTGGGCCTGCTAGATGGTTAGTGCACAATTTAAACAATCCAAGCACATGAAATAAACAAATAAACAAACTAAAAACAACTAAGAAAATAAAACTAGAATGCATAAGAAACTTTGAACCAAAAACAATCAACCAATGACCAAGATTATGCCACCAATGGATAACTATATTAGTTGGAAAAACACCATATAGAAATGAGGACTTATGAGTCCCCTCTTCCTCCTTGGGAGGGATCTTGAGTTCCCTAATGGAGAGCTCTTCTTACAATGGTAGAAAAGAAAGCAAATGATGAAGAAATCAATGCCTATTCCCTCAAGAGGTGAGTGGAATGTTGTTAGAATTCTCCAAGGAGAAAAGATGATTCTCAAGGGAGGATTGAGGCAGCATAACAATACTATGAAAATATTAATTTCTTAGTGCACCCATGGCCTCCATTTACAGCATGTCTTCGAGGCAATATTCAATTGGTTCTTAGTGTGAACGAGGGTCCCTTTAGGGCACCCTTTGGTCCTTGACCAACCCCCCATTCGAATTCAACTCATATATGAGGGTCAAATCAAGTTGGGAGCTAGTCCATAAGTGGTTGAGGGGCTGAAAAGAACCATAAATGTGCCATTCACAAGAGTGATTGGCTTTTCTCGTACACAGTCGCACATATGGTGCATTGTGCGCTCTACGGGATTCTTTGGCCCGCGCACTGTGCGCGCACTTCCTTTAGTGAGTTAGCACATGTCAATTTTTTGCCCAGTTGTATAGTTTTTTCCTCTTGGAGATGCATTTTAGTGCTGCAGGTGAAATAATAGTTGTTTGGCATTGTTGTATTTCTATAATCATTTGTGTGCAATGTTGTAGACACAATTTCAATGATAAGAACCATTGTCCTTGGGTTTATTATTATTTTTCCCACCCTTACGATTATTATTACGTCCTTTCTTCTTATTCCTGCCTGGTTCCTGGTTACCATTTGGGCCGGTCGACGATTGCACATAATGTACATTCGACGACTGAGTGGGATTGGAAGACACAAACAAAGTTGGCCCTCCTGCAGACTTGTTTAGAGACAATTATTTCAAATGGCTTGTCACCGAGTCTGCGGACTTTACATTGGCAGAGCCTACAATGCCATCAGCATGAGGTCTGAGATTTTGTCTAGGGTCATAGGTTGACCTCGGTGCGTCTAGAAGAATGTGGTATAACATCCCAGACTGAGCGTATATAAGATCTAACCGCTAGGTTTTGAAGATCGCTTCTTCCTCAGTGCTAACCCCAGATGTTGCAACATCCTTCGAGATAGGAGGCTACAAAGACTTAAGGAACCATTCTAAAAGAAAGGTCGGGGGTATGGAGGTCTTAATCAACCTATTCTATCTATGCCACTCCTGAATATGATCTGAGATATGAGTGGTTGTGTCCTGGCGTAAAGTCGACAGAATTTCTAGGCCAACATCGTAACGAACCGACAATTGGGAGTGGTTAAGGAAGACTAACACCATCTAACTGAAGGTCCCGTATGCCCCCTTGGGTAGCTTGATATACCATTTCACAACGACCTCAATGAGGGTGCTTTGAAATAATCTTAATCTAATGGAATCGTCATTAAGGGAATTCGAGGAGCCCCATAGGTGAAAGGAAGTACCGTGATCACCAGGATCCTCACCATTATTACCTTCGAATTTCAGAATGTCCGAAGGAAGTTTGGTGGGGACGGGGGGCCATGTAGGATCATGACACACAGGGTCGTTCATCAACTTAGACAATTATGGTAGATTAAGAGTGGCCAGAAAAGGGAGACATGGTTGTAGCATCTGGCCCCAAGCTCCCTGGGAATATTGTGTTTGAGGAAATGCAACCCATCTAGGTTTCTGGTAAGCACCATGGCCTTGTCCGGGATTGTAAGACCCTCATCCAGGCTGATTCATAAGAGGTTGGTTGGGTATCATTCCAGTAGGAATGTTCTGATGGGGGTTATAAAAATTTCCCCCAGCTGGAGTGGCTTCGGGTTGGGGGTTGCCCAAGGTGTGAATCTAGAGGATCGAGGTCGATTCATCATGCAAAACGTGTTGGTCGGAATCGACATTGAGGAGGTGAGGGTATAGGACAAAACTTGAGTAGAAGTTGGTCCGCCAGGTTGGTTTCTCCACCCATAAGTAAGAGGGTTAGACCTAAGATTAAAAGAAGGAATCCCTCCCATATTAGGACTCATTTGAGGGATTTGAGAACCACCAAATGAGAATGGAGTATAAGGAGGTGTAGTTCCCCTAAGTCCAATGCTAGCATTAGGGCCAACACATGGGATGGAGTTTGAAAACTGTGAAGTAAAATTCAACATACCATAGGAAAAAGGACTAGAGGCCAATGGGATGGACTGAACATTATAGCCCGGTGAGTGACCAATAGGCCCAAATGGGTTCGAGGCAAGAGATTTATCATTCACTATAGGACGAGCACTAGTAATGATAGATGCCTCCAACACTATAACCATTGTGGTTGCAGGAGTCGAAGGGGTGCCATTGACTATAGTGGGTGTGAGATTCGAAGGGATCCTAGTGTTCTGAAGACTCGGTTCAATACTCATCCTTGTAGAATCACAACTCTGAACAATGGAGGTGTGTGTACCACGTCTAATAGCTCTACGCATTTTAGAAGGAAAAGACTCAAAATTCGATGGTAACTGTAACAAGCGACGGGACTGGCGGGGATGCTGGCCTGACTCCACGTTTTTATTAAGACTCAAGATACAAAAAAAATAAATCTTGGGGCCAACTATTAATCAAAGAGGACACCAAAAGTCAAATGACCAATATGCACACAAATGGGGTAAAGTGGCTGAAAGGGTCCTCCCTCCCTAAATAAGGTATGTCTCTCCCAAGAGGGGCCTGATACTCCATTTTAAAGATCAGAGGTAACATAATTAGTTATAAGGGCCCTTGTGGGCTTAAAAACTAGTCGGTCAGATCCCCCTAGAGAGGTAATCCTCCATAAAGGTTGTGTTCTGTCCGACCCTTATCTAACCCAGGGTACCTACAGAATAACCTCTACAAGTAACCTATGTGACACCTAAGTCAAGCAACTAAGCAACCAATGTATAACCGATGCACAAGAGAGTAGTCATAAGTTAGGTCCACCATATGAGCAGGGTAGAAAAGCCCAAAACCTTGAAAGCACACCTCTCATGGAGGTAAGGGAACTAGCAATATCCCCAGATACGAATAGATCCCCATAAATATCTCTGACGCTAAGAAGATATTGGGGGGATATCCCTTCGACCAACCTCGTGTGACCTTGTGATTAACTCCGGTGTAAGGGGAGCCTCTTGATATTACCAATTATATAATGGATTTCTCCACTCCCTTAGTCAGACACATATGTTGATTTAATAGCCTTGGATAATTCTACTCACAAAATCCTATTCCAAGGAACTAAATCCTAAGCTAGTTTGTGCACCCTAGAAAATAAAATCGCGACTAATCAATTTTAAATTATAGCATTAATTTTAATGGACGTGCTTACTCAAAAATGTATGGTAGTGAAACTCACGATGTTATGAATCAAAAAGTAAAGTAAATATGAATACAATGCAAATTCCTAACTTCAATTTTCAATGAATGATATGCTTCTTAAAACAAATGCAATTTTCAATTTCAACTCTGCAATTCTGAAGTAAAAATGAAATCTTTCTTTACATGCTGTTGGTTATGCTGGACGGCTTCTCTCTACTACATGTGCCATAGACCCAAGGTTCATATCTTTAAGGGCACCAACAAAGACTAAAACTATCGGCCCTTTTAGTAAACTTGAAGGCAACACAATACACAGAGCGCACTGCACAGTCTCACCCAAGATAGATTTAAATGGGTGGCTGTAAGAATCAAGTGTTTACAGCCTAGGATTGAGCATGAGATAGGGGATCTTTATTCTAGGCCATTAATTATGATTTGTATTACTAACTATTTTTATCCTCTTTTATATTTTAACCTCCGTGGTGTCTTTTCGCTATATCCCCACAACAATTAACCAAGAAATATAATAACTCATTCATTCATTTCATACAACATTTAACTACTAAACATATGCAACAAATATGCATGAATTCATCACATTACACATGTATTACCCTGGTTCACCCCCTCCTGAGCTATGTCCACAAAGATTTGTCTCTTGGCTCTCTTATTATGGTAGTTCTGCAATTCTCGCGCCTCGCGCTTACAACTCTCCTCAGATGGGTAAGATCTCTGTGAGGTGAACTAGATCGCACCAGGCTCCTCGGCCTACGATCTAATCCTCGAGATCTACCTTTTCCCTCCCTCTTAGCTCTATTTCATTACAAAAATATTACATCTAATAAAAAACATTACATAGAAACAATCTCAACTCTACAAAAGTAGTAAAGCTCAACCTTAGCGAACCTCTTCGAAAAATTATTCTGTGATACCTTCGTATCTATATTTATATCTATCGGGATATTTAGCCATTTACACAAAAACCTTACAAAAACTCTAACCCTACTGTCATTAGGTCTTCCTTCTCCGCATGAGTTCGTTGCTTCCTTCCAGCTGTCGCCTCCTTCTTGCATGCACGCATGCTGTGCTTCTTGCCAGTTGTTGCTTTCCTCCTGCACACTTTCTTTCCCACGATTGCTCTTCCAGTTGTCCTTATTATTTATGCACACTTTATTTCCCACTTTGACCTGCTACCAATAGGCCCCCAACACTGACATGTGACTCGTCCCGAGTCACCTAATATTTCTGAGATTCCTCGATCTCTTCGGTGATCATATGGAATTTTGCCCTCAGCTCTACTGCTTTTGTCAACGCCTGCGCAGTCTTCTCCTTAATGGTATCCATTACCTGAACCACCACTTTGTCGCTCAGTAGTCTTGCACATTCTACCTGTGCCTGTGCCATCTGTGTTCTATCTTCTTCTGCTTGTGCGAGTACTTCTGCTACCCGTTCCTGTAGTGGTTCTATTTGAGCCCGATGTTCCTGTTTCTATGTCTGCACAGTGATAAGTTCTGCTTGCATATTCTTCAATTCATGCATCCCCTTGACGTGTTCTGGGATTGGTATAGTATTTTTCCTTTGTTTGAGTTCTTGGATCACTGCATTGATCCTTTCCTCTTCCTTGTCCCAGTGTTGAACCTATGGATCCTCCTCCAGTCTTGTCCAAATTTGCAGTGCTTTGTTGAGCAAGTCAGCTGCCGTGCTAACTTGCTTCTCCATCTCCTGTATTTTCGCTGTTGCTGCCTTCCTCCTTTGCTCCTTTACTACCAGTGGAGTTGTTGGTGTTAGCTGTTCTCAGAGATCCCCGATATCCTTCTGGTATCGAGCAATTGCTTGGGCAATCTGATCGATCTTTTTTGTGGCTGGGAGTTTGTTTCCTTGCGCAGTGTTTAGAAGTTTCCCAAAAATTTCTCCCACTCTGCATTCCAATTCGTTCCTGTGTTTCATCTCCTTCTAAGTGTCAAATTTGGCCTGCTCAGACTATTTTTCTAGCGCTTCCTGCTGATTTTTTTCTTTCTGTAGGTCGACTAAGTTTTTATGTGCCCGAGACTGCATTTCGTGGTCGACGCTAACCTGAAATTTGTGTAGTGCCCTTGATGGAATCCGTGTTAGGACCAATTGGATGTGGTCCAAATCCTTCAGTGGTGTTTGTCCCACTATTTCATCCATTCTTATCATGCTCAATTTTATGTGGACCGTTGCATTTGCATGTGGCATTGGGAGGGATGGGTCTCTTTCTTCGACCTCCACTCTTTCATTGGTTTGTGTTGTCGACAGATCTATGCCTATACTGCTACTTTCTCTCTGGGCCTCTTCGAGTGTCCTGAGGAGTTGTCCTATTTCTGCCATCTCTTTTTGTAGATTATCCCTGTGATGTGTTGCATGGTCGAAGTCTTCTGCTAGACAATCCTGGACCATTTTGGTGATCATTTCTCCATCGTCCTCCGTGATCGTATAGTCTGGTGACGCACGTTGTGCCTTTGATTTCTTGCACACACCTGCAGCCTGTACAACCTATCTCTTAGTTACCCCTGGGTCCTGTGTGATGGGGTTTGGGGCGGTCTCCTGTGCTCCCTTGGTTTGTTTTGGCTATTCGTTGGTCTCTTTCTGCCCCTTCTGGGTTCCTATTTGCTTTGACCCTTCGTTTGCCTGAGTCAATTTGTTTTGGCCCGTCCTTGGTTTCTTGGGCACTGGGATTTGCGGAGGCTGTGTTTTCGCCTGCGCTGCTTCTCCTTCTGCAGGTCCTTCTGATACTTCCCAGGGAATGGATGGGATCCTCCATTCATCAGGCCATTCGCTAATGACCATGTCTATATCACCTTCTGTGATGTAGTAGTGCATTGGTAACCACTGTTTATCTGGATCCTGCCTTGGTTGTATCCACATGGCTTGACGTGTAGCCCAGAAGTTAGCGATGTCCCCATATCGCACGACAACTTATGGTGTTATTCTCCATGACCGACTAATATCTTCTTGCATGTCCCGTATGTATTCTTCAAAGATGATTCCATTGTCCCTCTTCTGTCTGGCTTGTGGCCCAGATCTCAGTACTAGGTATCTCGCTCTCCCTGACTATGGTTTAGTAGCAAAAACTACATACTCTGGTTCCCGCCATCCCATGAAGGCTATGAGGGTGAGCAACCATGAGTAATGGAATTCTGTGCTGAGTTCCTGCATGTCCTTGCAGTCCATTTGGAAAAAGTTTAACAGATAAGGTGCCCAACTCACGAAGGTGCCTTCTACGCACTGAACTGCAACTGCGATGACTCCTGCTGGTACTTTGTCTTTGCGGAATTTTATTAACAACTTACAGGCTAATATTTTTGCGCCCATTTGTGTTGTTGCATTGTTGATCTGTTTGATTATAATGCCTCTTGTCCCTCTGGCGGTACCATATTTCTTCTTCATTTCCTTGGCTAATGCTTTCTCCTTGGATTTATTGTCCAAAATCAGTGTAGGATCCATACCCCGACTGGGTATTCCTGTTATTTGCGCAATAAGCTCAAGAGTTATGGGGATGGGTTTGTCTAGCCATATGTCCCCTCCATGTGTAAATGCTAACAACTGATTAATGCATGCTGTCGCATACTAGCCTCTACCAAAGTGCAGAATTTCCAGCAACCCTAAAATGCTGGTTTGGTCCAGTCCAAGTACCCACTGATGTGGCTGGCTGATTATTTCTCCAAGCTGGTTGACCACTATGTTCTGCATAAAGACCCTTGGCACAAGTTTCGGGTACTTGGTGTCGTCTGAGACGTCATGGTCAGAATACTTGAGCTTCCCAACATGACCCAATACCTACAACTCTACTTGTACTCCCTCTGGTATGTGTGGTAGCACAATTTCTGTTGCCGGTTTCTTGCGAGGTGAGGTTGGTATCGGAACTCTGTCTTCCTACTGTGGTGGTTGGTATGGAGTTCCAAAAATTCCTGGTTGCTTCCCTGTAAGCCATTCTGGCCAAGCCAAGGTAGTTCCCGTGGTCTCTTCTATTGGTTGACCAAGGCTGGGTACCTGTGACTCGTATGGTTTCCCTTCTGATCCTTGATTCTGTGTCATTCCGTTAGCTTCCATGGCTGGTTCAGTGCTTTTTGGTTGCACTTCCTGTTGGGGTTCTACTTCCTTGTTCTGAGGTTCCTGTGCCTCTGCTTGCATTTCCTCTTTCAGTTCCTATGGTTGTGGCCGCCGAATCTCCTCCAGTGTTGGTGTAGAGTTCACTGATGGTATCTATAGAGATGGGATCTCATCGATATTGACGATCTCTGGTTGCTGCTGTTCATTTTATTCCAGTGGTCCTCGTGACCTAGTCTGAACTCTGGTTAGTCTGGCGGTCTGGCCTGGTTCAACGGACTTTGATGGTGCCATAGTGGTGAGTGTCGAACGTCTTCTAA
This sequence comes from Picea engelmannii, assembly GCA_009831015.1. Lineage (NCBI taxonomy): Eukaryota > Viridiplantae > Streptophyta > Pinopsida > Pinales > Pinaceae > Picea > Picea engelmannii. The sequence goes on along the minus strand of ML783881.1, from coordinate 86,808 downwards.
ATTTAGAGGACTGTGGTCTCGCTCTGTTCGTTCGAGCTGCTGTTTCTCTCTCTCTATTCTCCTTTCGCGAATAGACAAGTTGCTTCCATTCTCGCATGTTGTATGGGCTTGTCATGAAGCTTATCGAGGATGCTTCCTCCATGATGTGATTAATGCACCATAACTGTGGGTTTAATGCATTTGCGACAGTTTTGTACTTGCCATTACGCTTCTCCTTCCGTTTCCAGTTGGCATGTTTAATGTGACGTTCCATCAGTCCTTGCCGTGCCTTAATTCCACTTAGTGCTGTATTGTCATCCTGCTTTTGACGAATTTTCGTTTCCCACTCATTTTGTCTTAGGCATGTAACCATTTCTCTTGCCTTTACTATGTTCATGTTTTGAGCGTCTTGTGGATTTTCCACAACTTTTCAAGGTTTTTTTTTTTTTTTTTTACTGCGCAATGGGTGGTCGACTGTCCTTGTACAGCTTCAGTCGACTCCCGTTGATCATTCCTCTAAGGTCCATGCTTGCTAAATCTCTTAACTGTACAACTCCACCGTCTATTACAGATTTGACCTCGTATGGTCCTAACCAATGCATTCTCAACTTTCCTGGGTTTCTGAAACGATTTGCTATCATAGAGAAATACTAGATATCCTTCCGTGAAAGTCTTCTTCTTAATGTGTCGATCGTGCCATGCTTTGTCTTTGGCCTTCTGAACTTGTTGATGGAATCCTACCAGGATTCAATCTTCCTCCATTGCTAACAACTGGTTCAGTATTTCCTGTATTGTGTCGCATTCTGTCATTTGTGTGATAGTGGCTACACATAAGCTGGGTACTAAAAATTCTAATGGCACTACTGCTTCTTGGCCGCAGACGAGTTTGAATGGTGTGTGCCCTGTCAAATTCTTACATGTAATCCTATACACCCATAATACTGCTGACACTTTAAGGTCTAGTCGTCTCTGTTGACGTTACAGATCTTTGTCAGTGCATTCCCTAGAATTTTGTTGAAGGCTTCTACTGTTCCATTCGCCTGTGGGTGATACAGTGTGCCTCTCTAGTGATGAACTTCAAATTATTCGAGCATCATGTAGATGGTGATATTTATGAAATGCGTGCCTTGGTCACTCATCAAAACTCTTGGGCACCCAAACCTAGTAATTACTTGTTCGAATAAGAAGTGTGCAGCGGTCTCTGCGTTGTAGTCTTTTACTGGTGCGACTTCTGCCCATATTGTTAGGTATTCCATTGCGGTGATGATGTATCTTTCCCCTGTTCTTTTGGCTGGTGGGTTAATAGGTCCCACAAAGTATATTGCCCATTTATCAAATGCATGTAATTTCACTTGCGGTCGTAATGACATCTTGTCCTTTCTATTGGGTTTTCCTACCCTTTGACAGACATTGCATCCCTAACAGTACTCTTTTGAGTCTCTATGAATCGTTGGCCACCATAATCCTGTGCAAAGTACCTTCTGCGCGGTAGATTTTCCTGCATAGTGTCCTCCTGCCAATCCCTCATGGGCTTCTACTAAAATTCTTGGTCGTTTGTTCTCTAACACCTACCTTCGTAAAATGCTATCTACGCCCATTTTATATAGATATACTGTGATCAGTTGATAGTCAGCTGCGTGAACTACCAGGTTCTTCTTCTATGCGGTGGTATAGTCTTGCGGTGTGGTACCTGTGCTCAAGTACCAGATGATCTATGCGAAGTGGTCATTAGCAATCTGTACTAAGAATAACTGTGCATCCAGAAAGTTGTCTTCTAAGCTCGTGGTTTCTTCTCCATTTGTGACCCGTGATAGGTGGTTAGGTCCTGCATTTAGTTTTCTTGGTTTGATGATTACTTCGAAGTCAAATTCCTGAAATAAAAATAACCATCGATATATTCTCCCCCCAACACTGGCTTGTTGACTAGGTATTTTAGGGCTGAGTGATCTGTAAACATCTTAAAATGTTTTCCCAATAGGTAGTGTCCGAACTTCTGAAGTGCGTAAACCATAGCTAGGCCTTCTCTTTTCGTTGTGTTATAGTTCTATTTTGAATTAGATAGTTTTCTGCTTGCGAATGCTATAGGGTGATCCAAGTCTCCTGCTCCTGGCTACGCTAAGATAGCTCTAGGTGATATCGCTGATACATATACATGCACATGGAATTCCTTTCCCCAGTTTGGAAATACTAATATCGGTGTAGTGTCCATCTTTTCCTTCAGGGTATCCAGACTGTGTTGACATGCGTCATTCCATTGGTACTTTGTATCCTTCCTTAGCAGTTTTTCCATTAGTGCTATGATCTACGCATATCCTTTGATAAATTTCCGATAATATCCTGTGTGTCCTAACGTCGCTCGTAGATGACAGACTGTTTTTGGTGCTGGTAAATTAACGATGACTGCGATCTTTGCCGGATCGACCAATAGCCCTGGTTTGCATACTATATGACCCAATAGTATCCCAAACGGTGTTCCAAATATACATTTCTTTATGTTTAGTGATATATGACACTGTCTGCATTGTTCTAGCATCAAGCATAAAACTTTCACATGGTTTTTCAATAGAATATAGACTGTCCAGTCATCTAGGTATACTTCAAGAAACTGATGGATAAATTCTTTAAATGCTGCGATAACCACTTTGGAGAATATTGTTGGTGCATTCTTCAGTGCAAATGGAATGACTGCGTATTGGTAAGATCCCCATTCCGTCACGAACATGGTATTGTATTTTTCCTCCTATGCTATATTAATCTGATGGTAGCCTAAGAATCCATCAGTGAATGAGTAAGCTTCGTGTCCCCCCACATTCTCTATCACTTCATCCATGAACGGTGTAGGGAATGGGTCATGTAGGCATGCATCGTTTAATTTCCTCAAGTCGACAAATATCCTAATCCCTCTTCCTTGTTTCTTGTCTTGTACTACCATCGGGCTTATCCATTCTGATTCCTCGACTAGTTCTGTTATCACCCTATAAATTATAGGAATCAACTGGTGACTGGGATATTATCTGTCTCTAGTGTTTTTGTTGACAAATGATTTTTCATTCTGAAAATAATTTGAAAAGAAAAGAAAAGGAAAAGAAAAAGAAAAGAAAGAAAAAAGAAAAAGAAAAGAAAAAGAAAAGAAAGGAAAAAGAAAAAGAAAGAAAGAAAAGAGGGCACAAAAGAATTGCAATAAAATCCCCATGCAATAATAGTAACTTGGTCCATACCTTTCAAGCATGGACAAGTTCTTTTTAAATTTGATGTTGATAGGGTAGTGAACGAATTTGG
>ML783881.1:63685-78582 GCA_009831015.1 Picea engelmannii | reverse complement strand
TGTATTATTGTTGAAGAGATCTTCCATTAATAAAAGGAGGCACTTTACAGGATTCTTGCGTGTATTCACTGGTGATGTTTCTTTCTAAGTTGAATGTTATTCTTGCTTTGTGATCATCTTGTTTTCTAATTCTAATATTTAAGAGTAACAAATGTTGCAGGATTTATCTTCGTATACCCCGTTTCTGACTCGAAAGATTTAAGTGTTTATCTTCTGGTGTTTTCAATAAAGAAATTCTTAATTGCTTCTTTGCTGAAATTATCTTTCTCATCTTTTCTGCTGTCCATCATTTATGCTATCAAAAGATCCAGTGATTATATTATCTCGCCCTGTGAAAGTTTTTCCTTTACATTTCTGGTTCTGATCTCATATTTTATTAAAACACAGACCCCATCGCCCAATGGATGTTTAGACTGTCTCAACCAATTTGAAAAAACACTTTAACAACAAAACCGACCTATTTCTTTACCTAGCCTAATATTTAATCTGGAAACATAGCTAAATCAGACAGAGAGATCCCTCTCTGAAGTTGGAAGGGATAGATGCCAGCTTCAAAAGTGGTTGGATAAAGTTACCTTTGTAGATTTCTTCTTTCGTCAACCTCTGGGAAATTTACCAAGTGCTAACACAGTGGCAACTCCACTGGGGAACTGAACGAAAAAGTTAAAACCTACGTCCTTTTTCCCTAAAAGAAAAGTTTGTATCTGAAATATTGCTCCTTAAATATTGCAAATCTGAGAAGGAAGTAATGTTCAGAGGTTGATTAAAACTTTGTACATTTTATTTTCAGATTCACAAAATTAAAAAGTATATATATAAAAAACCAAAAATAATTCTGGCTCCCAAGAAAGTCTATACTCAATCTCATCCAGATCCAAAACCCGTGAAAGTAAGAGACAATATAGAGCAGTTGCTCAGGAAAAAGACCATTGCTGAAGGTTCGGTAAGTCATATTCCCATTCATAAGTCCCCTTCTTTTTCAGGAAAACTTGTCTCTTCTCAAAACCCCGATATTGACACCTATTCCAGTCAAAGCCTGTCTAGGTCCAAGTCAAGTAGTTTTGTCACTGAAATCATTTTCGACCCAACCATCTTGCAACCCTGAACCCCTGAAGTTCTATCTCCCACTATTAATCAGCAAACCACTCCCTCGGTGCCAACCAGTCCTTCCTCATCCTCGCCTTCAGTCGCTACCTCGCCGAACATCCAGATTGTCATTCCACCTCCTCCAGTCATCATGGTAGCCAGATACACTCCCTTGGTGTTGGCCACACCTCTCCATGCTATGCCTCAAGAATACCAAACTAGACTCCCACAGTTCGATGCAATAGGACCCTTGAAAGCCCAACAACATGTTGACAAAATGAATGATTATTTTGACATACAAGAAGTTGATGAGGCTGACGTTCAAATGAGATTGTTTGCCCAAAGTTTGACAGGTGACGTTAAGAAATGGTATAAAGCTTTACCAGCCTCCTCAGTCCTTGACCTTGTCGCATTTCAAAGGAGTTTTCTCGACAGATGGGAGGTAAAGAAAAACCCTCTTCAAATATTGTCAGAGTACGAGAATATAAGAAGAAATCAAGGTGAGACGGTTCAAGATTACTGCACCTGTTTCAATAACCTGTACAATGCAATCCCAACTGAAATCAAACATCCACAAGGTCTGGCATTGATCAAATTCCCTGATGGATTTGACGTTGATATGTCATACCAACTAAGAGAAAGAAATTCTACCACCCTGGAGGGCATGCAGAAAAATTCTATTAGTGTGGAGGCCAATTTGTTGGCAAAAAGAGCACGACAGAGGTCAGAGAGGAGGGTTACGATTAAAGAAGAACCTTCCACATCAAACTCCGATTCCAAATTGGATTCTTTGGCCAGAGCAGTGGAAAGAATTATGGATAGGCTCACTGCGTCAGAAAGAAATCCTCCGAGAGATGACCCACCAGCTTCTCAAGTCCGGAATCCTAATTTCATGAGAAACCCTCCTCAAATCAGACAGAGAGATCCTAGGGATCAAAGAGAATAGAGAGGCCCAGATCAAGAGATCAGACCTCCCTTGCAAGAAAATTATGCTGATGAAGGGGGGGAGGTGATTGAGGAACTAGAAGATACCCATATAAACCTCATGGGAATTCATGATAACGAAGCTATTTTCCTCACCCAAGAAGAGAAAGAAATTTTTCTTCTCAATCAAACAAAGGTAAGTGAAGAAGCTGAAGATGCAGAACAACAGGCATTTGAAAATGCCATTTTGGAAGTACACCGACAGTATAATTTGAGGAGTAAAAAGACAGAAGGGAGTTCCGCAAAAAATACAATTGAAACAAAGAAGGTAGACGAAACCAAGAAGGCCTCCGAGCCAGCTGTCGAGAAGATTCCCGAGAAGAGCACTGCCGACCCTCCCGTGAAGAAAAACCTTACTATTTTGAAAAGGCCGTCACATCCCGAGGTTTCACCTATAAATCCACCAAGTACTTCTAGGTAGAAGGATATGGTGGACAAACCAGAATTGATGAGCCAAGGCAGAGCTCCAACACCTTTCAGCCTTGAGGGGGAATTGGCCAAAGTAAAAATTCCTATCCCACTTTCTGAGTTGATGAACAAAGACGTTTATCATTCACAGGTGATTAAAGCACTGACCATTGAACCTGACATAGGCACGAAGGCCTTAACCATTGGATCAAAAAATCATTCAGACACTGTGAACCTTACTGATGATCAACCCGAGCTTCTTTTCGGGCCTGAAGTTGATGGTCGAGATGATACTGGGGAGGTCACTCCTTTTTACATCAGCCTCAATATACATGACCTGATCCTCCATAATGCTATGCTGGACTCAGGTGCTTCCCATAATATGATGCCAAAAGCAGTGATGGAGAAACTGGGACTGGAGGTCACCAAACCTTACAAAGATCCACATTCGTTCAACTCCAATAAGGTTAGATGCATTGGTTTAATCAAGGACCTGTGTATCACCCTGGTCCAGATTCCTGTAAAGAGCATGGTCATGGATGTGGTAGTTGCAGACATCCCTCCGAAGTATGGAATGTTACTTTCCCGGTCTTGGGGGGCTAAGTTGAGAGGCACCCTGCAACTAGATATGTCTTATGCCACTATCCCAGTTTTTGAACAACAGAGAAGGCTATACAGAGAAACATTGATGAAGTACATGGTCAGTAGACGGGAAAAACCACACAACTATCCTCTTTACTCTGCATATTCTGACCTGGATTCTTTTATCCTCTATAACGATGGTGACACGGGAGAGCAATACAATCAGCTGGGAGAGGATACATCCAGTCTGAACGAAGGCCAAGAACTCATCGAGGTCGAAAGGAAGAAAAATGTAATAACTGAAGAATTACCAGCAGACTTCTGGAGCATGGATTTTGATGGAGCAGTGAGCAAAGAAGGAGCTGGGGCAGGTGTTTGGCTACATAATCACAGATCCAGGTACTCAGAAAACCATTCTTATAAATTGAATTTCCAGTGCACTAACAATATCACTGAGTATGAAGCTTTGATGCTCGGCTTGAAACTTTTGAAAAAGGTTGGTGCTAAACAGATTATGGTGAGAGGTGACTCTGAGTTGATAATTAAGCAGATCAAAGGTGAGTATGCTGCAAAACACCCACGCCTTAGAGCTTATAGGAATGCTGTTCTTGATGCCTTGAGATGTTTCACTGAAGTCGACTTGCAGGTAATGCCGAGGGGACAAAACATTCTGGCGGACGGATTGGCTACGTCAGCAGCCACCTGTAAGATTCCTTTCCGCTCGACCCACCCGTACACGGTAGAAGTGAAGTGTCGACCAACTGTTCCCGACAACATCAGGTATTGGCAAGTTTTTGGTAATGACGATCAGATTGAGGACTTTCTGCAGTGTAAAAACGATTTTGAATGTACAAACATAGATTTAGAGAGCGAAGATGAAAATTTAAATAGATCTGATTTTGAAATTGATAGTATAAATAGTGTAGATTCAGGAGAATTAGGAGATGATGAAATGGATGCCGATGTTTTACATTTGAAAAGTAATGTTTTACCTAGAGGCCTAGTTCCTTTAGAGGACTTGTTTGATTTTAACGACGTAGCCAAAAAACCGAAAATCGAAGCAAATGGACAAGAGGTAGAAGATTGTAATATAGGGACCGAAGAGAAACCTAAAATGGTCAAACTATCTAAATCTTTACCCCCAGAGCAAAAACTCAAATACATTGAGCTGTTCAAAGAATATTCAAATGTCTTTGCCTGGGGTTATGAGGATTTGAAGGCTTATGATACCAGCATCATACAACACAGAATTCCAATAAGAGAAGACCAAAAACCATTCAGACAAAAACTTAGGAGGATAAATGACACAGCCGCACCCTCGGGCACGTCCGCTCTCACAGGATCTTCTCCTTCCTTGGCCCGAAGAACACTAACTGGTCCTTCTATTTCTCTATCGAGAAATCTGCACCCATAGATTTGTCGTGTACGATCCCCCTTCTTTGACTTATCGGAGAATCAGAACTCATGGCTTTGCAAGTTCACTGTCAATCACTGGGACCTCGAATCCCCGAGACCCGATGGTCAGTCAATCGCCGACTTTCTCTTTCCTATCGCAACATATCCTATCGCGATTTTGCTACTCGCGATTTCAAGCACTTGGTTCTCCGACTCCCGAGTCCTGATGCGCCGAAACACTAATACGCTTGCGAGTTGACTTTTCAACGGTCCCTTATCTCGTCGGGACTTCGGACTTCGCGGGATCGCGAATCCTAACGCCAATATTTTGGGACTTCTCGCGGCGAGATCCTGATGACTTCATGCCACCTGTACTCTATTTCTCTGACCCGCTGTGGCCCACACTGCCTACACAGCCATTGGGATATCGCGTATCGTAATATCGCGATTTCTGTGGCCAAATCTTCGACTCTTTTCTTGCGAAACCCCGATAGGCGATCTCACGATTGATCCAACAGTACTAACTGGCTTGGATCAACGGCTCGGCCCCTCCTAAGCTTTGAACCTCTTGATACCTTCGCTGTATCTCCCTCGCACCTCTGGAAGATCTGACGGCTCACGAAAACTCACAGTTTCTCCTCGGAGAATACCGACCGTCTGGTTCTCCCTTATGCGATCCACGAAATGAAGAAGTGTCTCTTCACGAGATTTGTTCACCTACTTGCCAACCTGCGACGCTTCCCTCAGACTTTCAATAACAGCTTCCCTGCGCTTATCCTTCAGTAAATTCGAAGGCCTACTCCTCTTGAGCTTTCCCCGACTTTGAGTCTTCTTGGAAACCTCTTGCACACACTCCTTGCGGCAACCCTTCAGTCATGTCTAAGTGTTGAAGTCACTTGACCCTGCGCACACTTGCAGCAGCAGTCCTTCAATACTCTCACTTAGAATCGCAACTCTGAGACTTATCTTAGCCTGCGCACTCCTTGCACGGCTCCTACAACCCACTTTCACTCTTGCGAATGAGAATAAAAGTTAACTATTCGAGCCTTCTGTCAACGCACTCCTTATGGACGACTTCAACTGCACTCCTTGCAGGAATTCTTGCTCAAATAGAGAAACAATTGAAACTCATTCTCACTTCCTCTCAGACTTCAACTCAACCATGAAATCACATACACAGTATATAAAAGCAAATGTATGACAGGAAGCAAACATTCATGAGCATATTAACATCAAATATACAGAGAACAACACAAACCATGAATTTGAATCAAAGTTCTTCTATTAATTCAAATATCTGTACATGGGTGTTCTTCATACAATTCTCTGCATGCTCTTCTCTCTTTCTGCTTCAATAATGTTACAAATTCACAATGAGGGTGTCTATATCCCGTTTCCCTCTTGCGCTCTAAAGCTATCAAATCTAGAATTAAATTCTACCTACTTTACATTAACTACCTTAAATGCCGACTATCTACTAAGGACGAGAGCTTAAAGGCTCAAGGTCTGTTTACATATACAAATGCGCTTTCATAAATGGCTTCATTAAAGACTTGCGCAACAATCCCAAAGTGTTTTCAAAATTTGGTGCTGGCTTGTCCAACTATCTCCCGCTTCCGCGCTGGCTCGCTTGACGAGTTGGCGATGCTCCTGCATCATACTCCCTCGCTTGAAAATTTTCATGGGCTCCTGTCCATGAGCTCCTGCACGGTCTGTCCATGCTTCTGTATTTCAACTTCAGTCTCCCAACTGGCATATTCTACTGGGTGGCCCTTCCATTTGACCAGATACTCGAAGTATTCCTTCCTTCGGGTCTTCTTACCCACTCTCTTATCCAGTATGCACTCCATCTGTGGATTCTTTGCAACTGGCATTTGTTTCAACCACTAGATCTCTGGTTCCTCTGTTCCAGTCTCTACTTCTCCAGCTCTGTATGGGTATAAATCTGTGATATTGAATATTGGAGATATTTCGATCCCATCTGGTAACTCGATCTCATAAGCTTTTTCCCCGAATTTTCTCAAGACCCTGCATGGTCTGATTTTCTTCATCTTTAACTTATTGTATGTTCCCCTCGGGAACCTTTCCTTTCTTAAATGTGCCAGAACTAGATCACCAACTTCCAACTGAAGTTGTCTTCGATGCTGATCTGCTCTGCGCTTATATTCCTGATTTTCTTTCAGCAACCGCTCCTTCACCCTGCTGTGAAGTTCCTTCATCGCCTCAACGAATTCTTCTGCACTAGCGCTACTAGTAGCAGTCCGTTCTGAATCCCTCAACTTGGAAACTCCTCTCGGTTGTGTGCCATATACAACCTGAAATGGACTCTTCCTTGTACTCCGATTCACTGAATCATTGTATGCAAACTCTACCTGTGGCAATATGTGGTCCCAGCTGCTGTGGTGCTCTGTCACCAAGCTTCTCAGCAAGTCTCCCAGACTTCTGTTAACCACTTTTGTTTGTCCATCCATCTGAGGATGATAAGCAGAACTAAACATCAAGTTAGTTCCCAGCTTCTTCCATATGGTCCTCCAAAAATTCCCTATGAATTTAGTGTCCCTATCCGAAACTATACTTTTTGGCAATCCATGAAGTCGAATGACCTCCTTGAAAAACAAGTTGCGATGTGAGTCGCATCGTTGGTCTTCTGGCATGGAATGAAGTGTGCCATCTTTGAAAATCTGTCGACCACCATAAATATAGAGTCAAACCCTCTTTGTGTCCTTGGTAAATCCAATACAAAATCCATGCTGATCGCATCCCATGGTCTCTCTGGTATGGGCAATGGCTGATAAAAACCCGCATTCTGCTTTCTTCCTTTGGAGTGATGGCAAATCCTGCATCTATCCACAAATCTCTTGACCTCTGCTCGCATTCCTGGCCAAAAGTATGATTCGCTCAGCTTCGTGAATGTTTTGTCATGGCCAAAATGTCCTGCCAAGCCTCCACTGTGTTTTTCCTTTAACAGATTTTCCCTCATGGAGCAATTTGGAATGCACAGTTGATTGCCTCTGAACAACAATCCTTCCTGGATCATATAGTCTATCCACGGGCTTCTATCTCTGAGAACTGGATTCTCAGCTGCTTCATATGCTTCTGCAAAATCTGCATCATCTGCGTACATGTTCCTAAGATCCTCAAAACCCAATGTTTTGACTCAGAACTCCTGCAACAACAAACACTTCCTGCTCAAAGCATCGTCCACTTTGTTAGCAGTACCCAAAATGTGCTTAATTACAAATGTAAAATTCTGCATGTACTCTACCCATTTTGCATGTTTCTGATTCAACTTCTCCTGTTGAGTCACAAACTGCAATGCGTGGTTATCACTGTACAATACAAATTCTTTCGGAATCAAGTAATGCCTCCACTTCTTCAGTGCCTGTATGATAGCATAAAATTCTTTATCATACGTGGAGTATTTCACCTTTGCCTCATCGAGCTTCTCACTGAAATATGCAATCGGTCTGTCTTCCTGACTTAAGACCGCTCCTATGGCAAACCCACTTGCATCACATTTCACCTGAAATGTCTTTAGGAAATCTGGCAACACCAACACTGGTTGTTCCGCGATCTTCTGTTTCAACAGATTGAAACTCTTTTCAGCCTCAGCTGTCCAGTGAAAAGATTTATGCTTCTTCTTCACTGTATCCATCATTGCTGCGCTAATTCCACTGAAATTCCTGATGAACTTTTGGTAGAAACTAGCCAAACCATGAAAACTTCTCACCTCAAAGATATTTCTCGGTGATGGCCAATTTTTGATCACTTCCACCTTATCTGGATCCATCCTCAACTCATTCGCCGAAATAACAAACCCCAAGTAAATGAGTTCTGTCTTCATAAATGAGGACTTTTTCATATTAATCAACAACTTCTCCTGCTGTAGTTTCTTCATCACAATGGCCAAATGCTTCAGGTGTTCAACCTCTGATTTACTGTAAATCAGTATGTCATCCAAATAAACAATGAAAAATTTCCCGATGAATTCCCTCAGGACTTCATTCATTAACCTCATAAAGGTACTTGGTGCATTTGTTAAGCCAAACGGCATGACTAGCCATTCATACAAACCCTCAGTTGTCTTGAATGATGTCTTCCATTCATCGCCTTCTCTCATGCGAATCTGGTGATATCCGCTTTTCAAATCGATCTTTGAAAAATACCTTGCTCCGCTCAAACAATCCATCAGATCATCCATCCTCGGCAATGGAAACCTGTACCTGATGGTTATCTTATTGATCGCCCTCGAGTCAGTACACATCCTCCAGCCTCCATCTTTCTTCGGACTGAGTACTATTGGAACAACTCACAGACTCAAGCTTTCTCTAACCAATCCTTTGTCCAACAACTCCTGGACCTGCTTCTTAACCTCTTCATTCTCTTGCGGCGTCAACCTGTACGCGGATTTGTTCGGAAAACTAGCTCCTGGTATGAGGTCAATATCGTGACTCACACTTCTTATTGGTGGCAATGAATGAGGCAGTTCCTGAATCTCATCTGGTAAATCATCCACTCTTGTGCTAGTCAGAACAATCCTCGGTTTCCTGACCACAAAGAATTGTGGATCCTCCTTCTTCTTTACCTCTGTAAGAAGTTCCTTCCCACTCATGAGAAGTACTGTGTATATTTGATAGTTGTAGAATTCGAGAGGGCAAACGGAATATAGGCACCCTCATTTGTACATTGTAACACATCGAGATACATAAGCAAGAAGAGAAGAGCAGAGCAGAGAACTTGTGGAGAACAACCATGTACAGATTGAATTAATGGAAGAAATACTTTGATTCAGTTTCATGGATTGTTGTTTCTCTGTGTTGATATTATGCTCATGGATGTTTGTTTTCTGTTATGCACTTGCTTTGATATGCTGGGTATGTGATTTCATAGTTAGATTGAAAACCGTGAGAGTAAGAAATTAGTTTCAATTGTTTCTCTATTCTGAACCAAGAGATCCCTGCAAGGAGTGCAGTAGAATTTTTCCTCAAGGAGTGCGTGACTGCAGGGCTAAGACAGAGGAAACTTTTGTTCTAAGCTCTCAGAGTGCAGGTTTGGTACCGGAGCCGTGCAAGATGTGCGCAGGTTAGATAGAGACTCAGGATTGCGATTCTGATCGAAAGGAGATAGGAATGCTGTTGCCAGAAAAGCATAGAGTCTGGGAACCTCAACACTTTGAGAGTTGTTGAGACCGAGCACAAGAGTATGCGCAAAATCTCTGAAGAAATCAGAATTTACAAGCTCAGGAGGGAGAGTTCCTTCGTGATTTCCGGGAGAAGGAATCAGGAGAAGATTCAAACAGGATAGAGCTTTGGAACGGAAGGATTCCAAAAGGAGAAAGAAGCAACGGCCAGGGTTCACAGGATAGATTCACGAAATCCCACTGACCATCAGATCGAAAAAAAGTTGCGAGGGAATTAACCCTTAAGCACAGGAAGAACCAAGGGCCATCGGGATTCGACATATCGGGTTTCCCGAAGGTGAGAGTTACATAGCTGTCGAAATCACGATTGGTGATTTCCCGATTTAATCAGAGCTGTTAATTATTATAGGGACGGGTGGCATCAGATCCCGGGAGGTTAGGATTCGACATTCAGGATTATCGGGTGCATAAGAATTGTGACAGGTGAAATCGCGATCCCGCGATTCCCGACAGAGCGAAAAGAGGAGGTGACGTGGCGAGGAATTAGTGCACGTGCATATCGGAGTTCGGGGTTCAGGGTTTTGATTTACAAGTGAACCGTGCCCATGAGTTTCGTGATATCGCGAAACCCGGTTTCCCGAGAAGACTACAGGGAGATCAACAGAGGATCCTGTGGGTGACAAAAGGTCCCGATACGGGATCCGAAGGGAATTGTAAGCTCTTCAGGCCTAAGTGAAAGAAGGTCCTGGTGGGTCGTGGACGTGTGCCAGGGGTGACGTCTGCGTCAAGTGGTATCAGAGCTCGGGAAAGCGTTCTCTTTGCTTCGGTAGTAGAGAGAAGAAGTTTACACCATGCCGCCTAGAAGGGAGAGACAGTCGCCTGATCCCGAGGACAGGGAGGTGAGAAGAAGAGGCAGGCCGGCAGGGAATCCAGAAATAGAGCGCCAAATGAGAGATCTCCGAGAAAGGCTCGAGGAGATGGAGATAGCGCAGAGACGCACAGCTGGTGCAGGGGATCATAGCGATTCCAAAGTCTAAGAAGAGGCTAGACACGTAGAACAGGTCACAGCAGAGGATGCATCAACAGAGAGATTGATAAGAGCCATTTCCAGGATGAGTTCCAAGACGAAAATGGACATTCCGACTTATGAAGGAAGCCTAGATGCAGAAGAGTTGCTGGACTGGATCAGAGCTCTTGACACCTACTTCGATTACGAAGATATCGAAGAGGACAAGAAGGTAAGACATGCAGTTACCAAGTTAAAGGGACATGCAGCCTTATGGTGGGACGAGCTACAGGCGGATAGACGTTCCAAAGGGAAACAAAAAATTAAAAGCTGGGATCGGATGATCGCAAAGTTAAAAACGAAATTCATCCCCAGGGATTACCAGATCACACTGTTCAGGCGAATGCAGAACCTGAGACAGAAGTTGATGACGGTGAGAGAGTACACTGAGGATTTTTATAAGCTCAATATTCGAGCAGGTCATCGGGAGAGCGATGATAAGAAGGTGGCAAGATACCTGAATGGTTTAAGATATGACATTCAGGATGAATTAAGCATGGTTACCATCAGAACTGTTGAGGATGCGTACCAGATGGCTCTGAAAGCCGAGGAGAAGCTGAGTCGTAAGCAAGGACAGCGAGGGCGAGGCAGAAGTTAGCCCAGAGGCAAGGCAGTTGCTCAGGACAAATACCAGAAGCCCAAGGAGGAGTGGAAGAGACCTCAGGGTAAGGGTGAAAGAGGCGGAACCTCACAGAGGTAGCCGTATGTTGAGCTGAGAGGACAACAAAATAATCAGCAAGGAGATTATGCTGATGCAAACACTCTTCCTCGTACTAGAGGTCGGGGTAGAGGAAGAGGAGGACTTATCACATGTTTTACATGTGGTAAAAATGGGCACAAGTCGTTTGAGTGTCCGGAGAAGAAGAAAGACGCAGGAGAAACTCACATCACTGAAGCGCAGAGGCATGATGCTGAGAACAAAGATGCAGAGAGCGGAAGATCGCTTGGGATGCATAAGGTTCTTTTGACACCTGAGAAAGAGGTGGAAAGCTCAGTGCAGAGGAGCAGACTGTTCAGAACGGCTTGCACAGCCAAGGATAGAAAATGCAAAGTTATCGTGGACAGCGGAAGCACGGATAATCTCGTTTCAACCGAGATGGTAGAAAAGCTAGAGCTGGAAACGACTAAGCACCCGAGTCCATATAAAGTCTCGTGGTTACAAAAAGGACACCGGGTAAGTGTCACTAAACAATGCTTAGTTGAATTCAAAATAGGGAATTACCATGATAAGATATTATGTGATGTTATTCCCATGGATGTCTGTCATATATTGCTGGGTAGACCATGGCAGTATGACCGAAATGTTGTTCATGATGGGAGGATGAACACATATACACTGGAGAAGAATGGGAAACTCCATAAGCTACTTCCGATAAAGGATAAAGAGGTAAAACTGGAAGTAAGCAACACGATACTTCTCATGAGTGGGAAGGAGCTTCTCACAGAGATGGAGAAAAATGAAGATCCACAGTTCTTTGTGGTCAGGAAACCGAGGATTGTCCTGACTAGCACAAGAGTGGACAACTTGCTAGAAGAGGTTCAGGAACTGCTGGGAGAGTTCGCTGATATCATCGTGGACGAACTACCTTGTTCGTTACCACCGATGAGGAGTGTGAGTCATCATATCGATCTCATACCCGGAGCCAGTTTGCCGAATAAAGCTGCATATAGATTGACCCCACAAGAGAACGAGGAGGTCAAGAATCAGGTACAGGATTTATTGGATAAAGGACTGGTCAGGGAGAGTCTGAGTCCATGTGCTGTTCCGACAGTACTAAGTCCAAAGAAGGACGGAGGCTGGAGGATGTGTACAGACTCTAGAGCGATTAATAAAATCACCATCAGGTACAGATTTCCACTGCCGAGAATGGACGATCTGATGGATTGCCTGAGTGGAGCAAATTACTTTTCAAAGATTGATCTGAAGAGCGGATATCACCAGATTCGCATGAGAGAGGGGGATGAATGGAAAACAACGTTCAAGACAAATGAGGGTTTGTACGAATGGCTGGTCATGCCATTTGGTTTGACAAACGCACCGAGCACATTCATGACTGATGAATGAAGTCCTGTGGGAATTCATCGAAAAGTTTGTCGTTGTATACCTGGACGATATACTGATCTTCAGTAAGACAAAGGCTGAACATTTGAAACATTTGGCTATTGTGATGAGAAGACTGCAGCAAGAGAAGCTGTTGGTCAACATGAAGAAGTGTTCCTTCCTGAAGACAGAGCTCATTTATTTGGGTTTTGTCATATCGGCAAACGAGTTGAAAATGGATCCTGAGAAGGTAGACGTGATTAAAAATTGGCCATCACCCAGAAATTTTTTTGAGGTGAGAAGTTTTCATGGACTGGCTAGTTTCTACAGGAAATTCATTAGAAATTTTAGTGGAATCAGTGCAGCAATGATGGATACAGTGAAAAAACGACATACAATTTTTCATTGGATAGCAGAGGCTGAGAAGAGCTTCAATCTGTTGAAGCGGAAGATAACAGAGCAACCAATTCTGGTGTTGCCAGACTTCCGGAAGACATTTCAGGTGAAATGTGATGCGAGCGGATATGCTGTAGGAGGGGTCTTAAGTCAGGATGACAGGCCGGTGGCATATTTCAGCGAGAAGCTGGATGAAGCAAAGCTGAAATACTCCACGTACGATAAAGAGTTTTATGCCATCATACAGACATTAAATAAGTGGAGGCATTAATTGATACCAAAAGAATTTGTATTGTACAACGATAATCATGCATTGCAGTTTGTGAGTCAACAGGATAAGTTGAACCAGAAGCATGCAAAATGGGTAGAGTACATGCGAAATTTTACATTTGTAATTAAACACATTTCAGGGACTGCTAACAAAGTGGCTGATGCTTTGAGCAGGAAATGTTTACTGTTGCAGGAGTTCAGAGTCAAGACCTTGGGTTTTGAAAACCTCAAAGATATGTATGCAGGTGATACGGATTTCGGAGAGGCATATGAGGCAGCTGAGAATCTAGTTCTCAGAGATCGAAGCCCTTGGATAGACTACATGATCCAAGAGAGATTGCTGTTCAGAGACAATCAACTGTGCATTCCAAATTGCTCCATGCGGGAGAATTTGGTAAAGGAAAAACACAGCGGAGGCTTAGCAGGTCATTTTGGACATGATAAAACATTCGCAAAGCTGAGCGAATCATATTTTTGGCCGGGCATGCATGCAGATGTAAAAAGATTTGTTGACAGGTGTCGGATTTGCCAACATTCGAAGGGCCGAAAGCAGAACGCTCGATACTATCAGCCATTACCCATACCTGAGAGACCGTGGGAAGCGATAAGCATGGATTTTGTATTAGGTTTGCCGAGAACACAAAGAGGGGTTGATTCCATCTTTGTGGTGGTTGAGGGGTTTTCAAATATGGTACATTTTATTCCGTGTCAGAAGACCAGCGATGCAACACACATCGCGAACTTGTTTTTCAAAGAGGTTGTTAGATTGCATGGATTGCCGAGAAGCATAGTCTCGGACAGGGATACCAAGTTCATAGGTCATTTTTGGAGGATGCTATGGAAGAAGCTAGGAACTAACTTAGCGTTTATTTCGGCTTACCATCCGCAGACGAACGGACAGACGAAGGTGGTCAACAAAAGTCTTGGAGACTTACTGAGGAGCCTGGTGATAGAACACCATGGTAGTTGGGACAACATCTTACCACAGGCAGAGTTCGCGTACAATGATTTTGTGAATTGGAGTACAGGCAAAAGCCCGTTTCAAATTGTGTATGGGACACAACCGAGGGAAGTTTATGAACTCAGGGAGTCAGAACAGGCTGCGACTAGCAGTGCTAACGCAGAAGAGTTCGCTGAGGCAATGGAAGAACTTCACGCGAAGGTGAAGCAACGACTGCAGAAGTCCAATCAGGAGTACAAACGCAAAGCCGATCAGCGGAAGAGACAACTTCAGTTTGAAGTTGGCGATTTAGTTCTAGCACATCTGAGGAAAGAGAGGTTCCCAAGGGGAACATATAATAAGCTCAAGATGAAGAAAATCGGACCATGTAGAGTCCTGAAAAAATTCGGGGAGAACGCATATGAAATTGAGTTGCCGGATGGCATCGTGCAAGATACCAGATATATAAAATATGCAGAACAGAAACGAAATGCTAGAAATAACAGAATAACAGTGAAATATCCAGCATAATCTTCACAATACACAGAAATGATATACGAAATAGCAACAAAAATAGCACTTGAACAGA
>ML783881.1:35673-55998 GCA_009831015.1 Picea engelmannii | reverse complement strand
TTGGACGGCTTAATATCAAGCGCTCAAATCAACGGATTATATTTGATTCTGGACCCCCTCGTCCATTCTGCCTTTAATGGGGGGGGGGGGGTTCTGGAATGAGTAATAAAAGGCGCGCTAAGATCTGCGGCCAGGAAACAGGCGCGTAGATCAACGGCCCTAAATGGATTTCGGACCCCCCTGGATGATATACTTTTAATTGAGGGGGGGGGGTCCGGAATGGTAATCTCCCTCTGGCGGGTCCCTTGTATTATGTGGCATAAATCTATTGGTCCCGAAGTCCCGTCACCATCTGCTATCTGACAGACCTCCGGTCACTTACGGACGTCACCTTCCACTTGTTCCACTTTTTTCACTTGTTCCCGAGTTAGTCACATCCCATAACTGCTGACAGTCCCCTCCCCCCTTTCACTCATGACAAGCCCCTTATTGCGACTTTTACCTCCAATCCCTAGTCGCCACGTTGCCTGTCCGTATCTTTCAGCCACCGTCACCTGCCATCTCACCTTCAAGTGACCCATTGTCCATTTGTTACTGGATAACATATCCGTTATCCAACTGACATGTCTCCCACACCCAACCGACCCCAGTTTTAAATAAAACTACCGTTATTCCCCTTACATTCACTATTCACCCATCACACCAGAGAAGTTCACCTCTTACTCCTCCGTTACGTTCCGTCGCCCTCATCCACAGTCAGTCGCCCCACTAACGTCGTGTTTATTGCAGGTACTGTTGCAGAGATGGTGCCAAAGCCCAGGCAAGCAAAAGAAGAGGAGAATCCATTTCTCCCACCTCCTGTCGACCTGGACAAGATCCCACTAGTTGACAAAGACAGATTAATCGCAGATACCAAATGCGACTTCAATTTCTCAGACCTCCCGTCATGGCTCAGGGAAGTGTTCCTGGAGCAGAGTGATGAAATTGGACTCTCGGAGTCCAATTTACCCCTCTACCTTTTCCCTCAGATTCACCATTTTCCCAAGTTTGCCCTCAAGTGTCAATCTCACTATATTCCCAAACAAAGAGCCATCGTCTCCTCTTCCGGAGAGACCCTGTTCCTCATCACGCCCGAGTCCATAGACCAGATGATGCAAATTCCCCGTGCTGACTCTGCGTCTCCCTTCAACCTAGAAATCCTTACAGACTTGTATCAGAAAATGACTTTTCCCCAAAGAGCTCAAATATTCGAGCTTTTCCTTCCCACATCCGCTCAGCTCCCTTCCACAAATCCCCCTTACCCGTCGTCCATTTTCTCCACTAAGGGAAACCAGGTTATTTCTTCCCTTTGCGCTCTGTTGGGATACTATTTTGACCAGTGGGTAGACGAGCCCATTTTGGGTTTTCTATCCATTTTCTCCGCTGACGAAAACCCCACCACCCAGTTTGATTTCAGTACGTTCTTGGCCGATAATATTCACGAACAGTTCGTGAATTTTGGCACGGAAGGCATGTTCAGATATTCGTCCATACTAGCATACATGTTTGTTTTCTTTCAAGCAGATAAATTCAATTTTTCCATGCAGAAGATGGATGAAGATGGAAAAACTCAGGCAGTCACAACATGGACTTCCTTGCTAAAGCACAACTCTACAGAGTACAGTTTCAAGGTGTTCATTGATCAGTTCTACCACCCTGTGGTAAGCATGCTGAGCGGCAGTCCCGAGCCTCGAATAAATGATGAAGTCCAAAGAATCCTGCATCTCTCGGAAAATACAAAGACCGGGGATTGGTACCTGTATCAAAATCATACCGAGATCATAGTATATGGTTGCGAGTTGGCACCGTATAAGCTGCCCAAATATTTGCCTATCAAAATCTTTGCATTAGAATATATAAGGCATATTATGAATTCAGATTATATCCATTTTGTATCATTAAAGAAGACGCAATGGCTTCGAATCAAGGGGTAGATTGGCTCCTTCATCTACAACAGTCGGGTTGCAGGGGAAGAAGTCGACAGGATGTTGAAAGAAATGAAGTTCTTCATGAGCTTCCTATGGCACTATGATCCTCATGGGATCATCTTAGAGATGAGGGTGAATAAAAAGAACATCCCGTATGTTCATGTGTCCAAACCCGAAATTGAAAAATTCGCCAATCAGACAGTGTGGGTGTCTAACACCTTGGTCGAAGTGGAAGAGTAGGCTCCCCCGACCACTGTGCCACCAACGACCATGCCACAGGTCCCTAAGGAAAAAATGCCTCGACAAGATTTATCTCCACCTGTCATGGAGGTATCGTCTGAAGAGTTCCAGCTGCACACTAAGAGGCCCAAGACAGTTTCATTTCCCGGCTAGACAAGGGAAAAAGAAGCCCCGCCTACCACAGTGACCAAGTCTATTATTCCTCCCTTTGGTTCGAGCCTCTATAAGGACATCACTATAGCATTACTGAAGAAATCCACAGACTCCCCATTGGACACTCAGCAAGGCAAGACTGGGCCTAAGTTGAGCATTTTCGAGAAGTACGAGTTGATCAAGAAAAAGAACTAGACCCTTACCAGCAGTACTTACGCTTAGTTTCGGAAGCAAACGTCAACGACATAGCATAGGTTGCTGTCTGCATTTGACACAGAAAAGGGTAGAATGCACATGGCCTTCCTCTAGGCACAGGTACCAGAACCCAAGGTGATCACAAACTACAAGAGGGCCACCTTCGAATTCCAGATGAAGGACATGCATCCAGCAGATCAGATGGATCTGCATAAACAAACAGGAGAAATGGTATTCCATATGCTGGCGCATGCTTCCACTTCTGTAGCCAAATTGCAGGTGTCACTGAATAATGCTCAAACTCAACTCAAGCTGGAGAAGATATCATCCTTTGTGAAGGACAATAGAATCAAAACTCTGGAGGAGCTGGTCCTCAAGATCGGCTATGACCCTTCGAACGTCAAAGCAGTGGAGGAGATGATAAAAAAGAAGAATGCGGACATTGCCTCCTTGAGGAAACAACTAAATCTCCTGCCCACAGAGGACTCGCAGGCGAAGGAGATAGCAGAGAAAGAAGGCGAGAAGGACGAAATGCTCAAGCTGCTCATGGAGTAGAACGCACAGCTCAAAGAAATGGAAGCTGAGATGGAGAGATTATTGAAAGAGAAAGAGCAACTGAAGCTAATAGAAGTCATTCCATTGAGCGCTATCCCAATTGCGGGAGTGAGCACTGCATCAGTGATAGCAATCCCATCTGCAACCCCATTGACATCCCAAGAGAATACAACCGACCTAGCTAAATCCATGGAAAAGATGAACCTTCAGGAGACAGAGATCAGCAGGCTTAAAAAGGAAGTGGAGAACCTTCAGGAACTCAAAACTTCCTTCCAGACCAGCCTATCTAAGGAAAAGCATGTGACAGAGTAGCTCAAGCAGGAGTTACAACAGCTCCAGAAACAAACAGTGGCAGGAAAGACATTGGCCGAGGTTAAAGAATGTGTATGGATAGACATCACTAAGTCCATAAATGAAATATGGCCCATTATCCAAATCATGTTTGAGCATAATGAGTTGGTCCAGAGGAGTAAACAAGCCATTGAGAAGATCAGAGTAGAATTGGGAGATAGGCCAACACAGGCAAACGAGATCATAAAGTTCCTCAATTCTAAGACCAGGGAGGAGCTGGAAGAGCTGAAGATTAAAGACAGAACGGAGACCATCCTTGAGGTCAAGAGAGTCTTGACCAAGAGAGGACTAATGCTTCAGTTGGAAGAAAAGGTTCAGGCCATGGACCAGGGGATACAAAGATTCTTCAATAAGATTGAGGCCCTCCAGAAGAAAGGTTTGCCTGGTCTGAAGGTTATTAATGATAAACTCATGACTCTCCCACATTACAAGAAGAGATTGGCTGACGTGTCTAAGGACAGTTCAAAGTTTGCTGGCATTCAAGGGAGCATCACCGGCAAAGCATTCCTGGATGCCCTTCAGTGGGACATTAACATCCAACACGAGATCCGATACATTTTCCTCACCAAGCCTACATTTGCTAAGTATACGGACATGGACGAAGTGTATCGAAGGCTGCTCAAAGTCAGCGTGCCAAGTCATATTAGATGGGAGGAACTTTGTGATCTAATTGATTAGCAGATGAGCTGTCCCCAGTCCAGTCTTTTGTCCAGTCAGAAGAGGTTGTGCAGAAACCTCGCCAACGGCCTACCCCAGAAATCAGCAAGCAGTTACAACACATCATCGAGTAGTTCCTAGATTTTTGAGATTTGTTAAGTTTGTTAGGCTAAAAATAGATTTAGCACGTCCTGGTCATTTATGACAGGAATGTTTGTAATTTGAGTTATAAATACTTCACCTTTCGAAGTATTGAGGGTTGTTGATCTTCACACCCTGACGCTATCAGACTGTATTATTGTTGAAGAGATCTTCCATTAATAAAAGGAGGCACTTTACAGGATTCTTGCGTGTATTCACTGGTGATGTTTCTTTCTAAGTTGAATGTTATTCTTGCTTTGTGATCATCTTGTTTTCTAATTCTAATCTTTAAGAGTAACGAATGTTGCAGGATTTATCTTGGTATACCCTGTTTCTGACTCGAAAGATTTAAGTGTTTATCTTCTGGTGTTTTCAATAAAGAAATTCTTAATTGCTTCTTTGCTGAAATTATCTTTCTCATATTTTCTGCTTTCCATCATTTATGCTATCAAAAGATCCAGTGATTATATTATCTCGCCCTGTGAAAGTTTTTCCTTTACATTTCTGGTTCTGATCTCATATTTTATTAAAATGCAGACCCCATAGCCCAATGGATGTTTAGACTGTCTCAACCAATTCGAAAAAACACTTTAACAACAAAGCCGACCTATTTCTTTACCTAGCCTAATATTTAAATTTGGAAACATAGCTAAATCAGACAGAGAGATCCCTCTCTGAAGTTGGAAGGGCTAGATCCCAGCTTCAAAAGTGGTTGGATAAAGTTACCTTTGTAGATTTCTTCTTTCGTCAACCTCTGGGAAATTTACCAAGTGCTAACAAGTTCGATGATGCTAGCTTCAAGCATCCGGTTGATATCCTCTTTAAATTTCTGTTTATATATGGGGTTCAGTCTATATGGTCGCTGTCGAATCGGTCTTGCTTCATGTTTGAGAGGTATTTTCATCTCTCCCAGTTCTCTTGCTATACCCTTCATCTCTGTAAATGTTGTAGGAAATAAGTCGTTGTATTCACACAACAACTCGGTAATGCTTTCTACTATTGTCTCATCCCAGTAGTCTCCAATGCTGGCCATTTTGGGATGTTCCTCTATTCTAATGTTAACTTTCTTTACCTTGATTGGTGCGGAAATAGCTTTGGATTCTATGGGTGGTCCCTTCACATCTCTTTCGCCTTCCACTTCTTCAATCTAAATGTCGCGCGGATCATCTTCGTTTGGTGCTTCCTCCTGTACCTGGTAACATGATAGTAGTTCCTTGACAATCTTCTTATTTCACTGTTGCTCTTCATTAATAAGTTCTATTTCCGGTTCTTCAATGAATATGACTCCTTTGATCCGTTTCAGGGTTGCATCTATGTTGGGGTTCTCATGCTCGAATGAGAAAGTGATGGTAAAGTTCTGTTGTAATGTTTCCCATGTTGTAGTTCCTTTGCGCAGTTCCTGATCTGTATACCAATTCTCTAGTATGCCTTCTAAAGTGTGAATAAAGTGGTGAGGCCATTCCTCTGGTGGTTCTAATTTCCACAACATTTCACACTCCTCCAAGTGTTTCGCTGGTGTCCCTAGTCCTTCATATCTCCACCGTTTGCTATTTTTCTGTTCTGCGCCAAAACAATAACCGCTTACATTGGTACCAGTTTGTGATAGTCTCCTTGTGTGCTCCCCACCATATCGCGGGTGTGGCCTTGAGTTCTAACTCCAATGCTAATAGCCTCTGGTTCTCTAGTACTTCATCTTCATATAGTGTGAAGAATGTTTCCAAATCATTTAGTCCATGGAAACTGGGTGGTTCTTTGATTTCTATGCCTATCCATCATACTGCGTAGTCTATTCTTGCACATCTTCTCATGGATACTTTGTGTAGTCTCTGTTGCCAGTTTTCTAACCCAGTATTTGAATCTTTTGTGCATGAAGTAATACTACGCCAACTGAGTACCTCATCTGTAGTTGGGTTTACATAATCCTCCTCGTGCACAGTTGTTCTGTACAACATGCTGATTTCCTCTAAGTCCAGGTAAGTGGGTTCTACGAACCTCTCCCCTTCTGATGGATATAGTGGTGCTATGACCCTGTAATCTCCGGATTCAAATGTCACTTTCCTTGTCTTCAAATTAATTATGGTATGGTTGTCGAATGCCCAGTCCAGATCGAGTAGTGCTGGGTATGGTGTTGTGCCATCTACTATTTCAATGACATCAAAATCTGGTTTAGTGCGCACACCATCAAGATCTACTGTTACTCCTTTCAGTCTCCCTATTGGTAGGACCCTATGTTGGTTTTCTAGTTTTAGTTGGACATTTGAATATCTCAATGTTGGCTCTCCCATGCATTTCCAGGTTTTCTTGGGTAGCACATTCACTTCGGATCTTAGGTCGAGTATGATATCTCCCAAATTGAAATCCCCAATGTTAGCATTCAATCTAAATTCCCTACTTGTTCTTCTTCTTGTGTGTAGATGATTGAAAATTTTTGGTTCTAGCTTTTGTTCCATCTCATTGCTACATTTCTCTAGGATGTTTTGCAATATTTTCACAGATGAAGGGTCACTTAACATTTTGATGCATGATTGCAATAAGTCTTTGATAGTACTTACTTGTCCCTTAGGTGGCATTCCTTTGGTATGATCCAATGATGGCAACATTTCGTATTATGGGGCTTCATGGGCTGGTTGTGTAGTGGAAGTCGACGCTGTGTTCCTCTTCTGAAATCTTGTCTAGCTTCCTTAAAAGTCTCCTTTTCTTTGGGCGCGTCGAACTTCTTCCTTGGTTCAATGTTCTTATTTACCCACTGGTTTTGTGCAGGTTCTTGTTGGATTGTGTCGTTTCTTGTCTTTGTTCCTCCACGGGTGATAATGTTGATGTTCCGTCCATCCTCCCTTGTTTCGGCTGAAATCCATTGAAAATTCTGGTTGTTCTGGTTCCTTTTTTCCTGGATCTTTACTAATAGTGTTGGGAATTCCTCTATCTCGTGATCCGATGTGTGAAAATACATACAAGTTGTTGGAGACATTGGGTATTCCCGTGCACAATGTCCCAGTTGCTGACAGTTGTGACATGTGACTGGTCCTCTGCCATGTCCAAAGCCTCCTCTGGTTTGTCCTCCTCCTCGATAGCCTGCTCGGTCCCCTCTCGATGCGTTATATGGTGGTGCCTGATTATACTGCGCGGTATTATACTGGGGTTGCATCGGGTTGTACTGTGGATGTGTGTTGTTGTATGGTTGCTGCGTAGTGTTGTATGGAGCTGGGGCTTGATTGAACTGTGGCGCTGCTTGCCCAGTCATCATTTCGGCCTGTACTCTATATGTGTTTGATGTTCTTTCCCGCATCAGCTCCATAGTTCTGCAATCTTTGTTGTCGTGGCCTACTGACTTACAAAAGGTGCAATAAGAATTCTTTGGAACTGTCTGGTACTTCTGCATCATCTTGCAGTGATAAGGGTCATGACTCGTTTTCTTTCATATTTCGCACCATAATCCTCCCTGTGGTAGCGGGTTTGGCATGCTTTTTGCCATATACTGCGTGAATGTTTGACATTCGTTCCTGTGGTGTCCTTCCGTCCTGCATGTGGTGCACCAAATGGCTTCTCATTTGTCCTTGTTCTTGTTTTGATTCAACTAAAATGTTAGGTTCTTCAAATCCTCCTTCAATTATTCAATAGCTGGGTCCGTCTGTTGGTACTAGTTCTCTTCTAGCTACAAGGCCGCCTGTAGAGCCTCGGCCTGTGTCTGAAAATTCTGTTGTCGTAAGGGATATTTTAGGTGTGGGAGTAGTGAATTGAAAAATATGTTCCGGTGTTGCATCTCGGTCATAAGGTATTTTAACTTTCCCTTCAGTCACTTGAATCTATGGTCAATATCCCATACAAAATCTCCTGGTTTCTATCAGATCTCGATCATTTCGTTCATGTACTGATCCTCTGAGATCAGCTTCTGGAACTCATTAATCAATAGCTTCCTAATGTCTGCCAGTGTCCTTATCGTCTGAGGGGCACTGTTCGTGTCTAGACTCATGTACCAGTCTAGTGCGCGGTCTCTCATTGTGATAGCTAGCTGTGCAAGTTTGGTATCTTCATCAGTGATCTGTTTTGCCTCCATATCTTTGCACAAATAAACAAATGCTTCTCAGGGTCTTATGTTGCTTCTCCTCGAAGTTCTGGTAATATGATCGTGGGGTCATGTCCTACCATTCTAAATACTGAATTGCTACCTCCGCCGCATGGTGTAGATACTGGACTAGTACTGCCTGAACTGGCTTCTCCAGTTGTTTCTTCTGTGGTAGATGTAATTCTTGCTATCGAACTTCCTCTGAACTTCAGTTTTCTAAATGGTGGTGTTCTCTTTGGTGTATTGGTCACACATAGGTTTATGGGTTCCACACTGACATTAATATGGAAAGGATGGCTATGTTCTCCTCCTATTCTTGGGCCTCTTGTTTTCCTCTCATAGGTTGCGCACATGATTTCCTCAATATGCTCCATAGCTCAGAGATCCTCTACCTCTTCTTCATCGCTTACCAAGCCCTCTGTCGCAGCTACGACTCTTTTCTTAGTATTCACCTTATATTGGTAGGGTACTCCGCTACGCGTCGTTCTTGGTGACGTCAAGATCCACTTAAGCTGGTCGTCATCCATCAAGATCAGGTCCAATAATTCCTCCTCCTTCGTGCCTTTATCCTCACCTTCGGCCATTTATCCTCCCTCTGTCAGTTCTTCCCCCCTTCCCCCATGCACGCAGGGAAGTCTAGTTGTCTGCTTCCATTGTCATTACACCTTTGTTATATAGCAGTATTTTAATAGAAGTATACAGTGATCAAATGTACCTTCCGTGAGGTCCACGTAGAAATTCTTGCTCTGCTCCGCTATATGACTTAGCTGTGTCAACTTCAAACTCTGTGATGAAGCCGACCACAATACTGTCAAGCCAAAAGTCGACTGCACGGGTGAATTTGTTGTTCACCTGTTGTAACTGCTCAATCTGTATTGGGGTCCAATCTAGCTGTCGGATCTGGTTCGTCGCGTGGTTATCTTTCAACCTTAGTATCCACTCCTGCACTAGGTGGGGAAAATCACAGAAAAAGTCTTCGTGTAAATCCGTAAACACGTATTTATCTAGGTATTTGTGAGGTGTGAGGCTAGGGTTTCTATTATCCTTCTGGGCAAACTCTAGTTCTTTAGTTCTCAACCAACCTTCGATTTCTACTTTCATCGGGTTCCACGGTCTCAACATTCCCTTCTAGTGGCTGAGCGGTCTTCTAGTTTCACTCATTCTTTTCTCATGAGTTCTATCTCATCTACTCAATCCTCTCTTGTTCCTCTTACAACGACAACATAACCATTTGTTGGTTCTGTTGGACGACTTCTCTCTACTACCTGCGTCGTAGACCCAGGGTTCATATCTTTAAGGGTACCAACAAAGCCTAAAACTATTGGCCCTTCTGGTAAACCATAATGCAACACAGTACACAGAGCGCACTGTGCAGTCTCACCCGAGATAACTTTAAATGGGTGGCTGTAAGACTCAGGTGTTTACAACCTAGGATTGAGCATGAGATAGGGGATCTGTATTCTGGGCCATTAATTATGATTTGTAATACAAACTATTGTTATCCTCTTTTATATTTTAACCTTCGTGGTGTCTTTTCGCTATATCCCCACAACAATTAACCAAGCAATATAATAACTCATTCATTCATTACATACAACATTTAACTACTAAACATATGACACATATATGCATGCATTCATCACATTACACAGGTATTACCGTGGTTCACCCCCTCTTGGGATACGTCCACAAAGATTTGGCTCTTGGCTCTCTTATTATGGAAGTTCTTCAATTCTTGCGCCTCGCACTTACAACTCTCCTAAGATGGGTAAGATCTCTATGAGGTGAACTGGATTGCACTAGGCTCCTCGGACTGCGATCTAATCCTCGAGATCTACCTTTTCCCTCCCACTTATCTCTCTTGTGTTACAAAAATAATACATCTAATCAAAAACATTACATAGAATCAATCTCAACTCTACAACAATAGTAAAGCTCAACCTTAGCGAACCTCTCTGAAAACCTCTTCTGTGATACCTTTGTATCTATATTTATATCTATCGGGCTCTTCATCCATTTACAAAAAAACCTTACAAAAACCCTAACCCTACTGTCGTTAGGTCTTCCTTCTCCACATGCATTCGTTGTTTCCTTCCAGCTTTCACCTCCTTCTTGCATGCACGCGTTCTCTGCTTCTTGCCAGATGTCGCTTTTCTCCTGCACGCTTTCTTTCCCATGATTTCTTTATGCACACTTTATTTCCCACTTCAGCCTACTGCCAACACATGCACTAAGCTAATGACAAAGACTCAAAAGATCAAAATTCCAAGCAATGCAAAATGCCTAATATTTTTGTATTTTCAATATAAGAAAAAAGAAAATGCATGGAATGAATAACAACTTGATATATAAAAAATCTACTGTGTATAGAAAGACACAACTCAAGTAGGATACCAAGAAGTAAGACACCCAATCCAATGTAAAAGGACAATCAAAATGAAAAGGTGATGAGAACGACTCCGCCCAAAAATTCAACAAAAGACAGGTCTCCTGTCATCCCACAGACACTTAACAGTCACTACAGAGACCCAAGAAGACTCAACAATCATCAAAACCTACCCAACAACCACCAAACCCAGCCAACAAGAAAAATAGGTTGATGTACATGACTTTTAAAGGAAACAACGCGTATGTAAGCATCTTGTAGAAGGAAAACACACGTATATACGCGACTGTAAAAAAAAAACCCACATATATGTTTCAAAAAACACAACTAGGAAAAGGAGAAGGCTGGAAGACTCAAACCCATAGTGACAGAGGCTGTCAAGAAATGAAACGATAAGAAATGCAATAGGAACGAGATAAATCTAACGAGAAAAACACTCCAAACCCTAAGAAAGAAGATTCAATCCCGAGTATGGTCACCAATTCTGTTACGAGGAAAATCTCTCTATGGCTAGGGTAAACCACAACAGACAGAAATGACTGCAGAAATCAACTCTATTCTCAAGTATGCTATAATAAACAAACATGCTAGCAAGATAAGATAAAAGGCCTACCTTGTCCAGACGTTCATTGAAGTCCACCGTTGAGCACTTGACCCAAAGCAATATGTCTGCAACTAGTCCTCAACAACTAAGAAAAGCAAGCATATGGTGATAATATATGATGTTTTCACATTCAATATCATAATCCAATAATATACATAACAAATACGCCCATGGAATAATAATTCAAATATTTTCAAGATATCAATTGGATGAGAAAAAAGTATTTCTATTAATATATGATCAACAGAAGTGAAAAAGTTACAGACTTCCATGTTAGAACAATTTAGAACCGAGAAACTAAGTTCCTTCCAGCTAGGCCTCCACCACTTCAATCCTCCACCAAGGCAAGCTCATAGGAGAGAGACAATGAAGTTCTCAATCAATAAGGGAAGATATTGGGGGATGAACATCGTGTTCAGACTTAAAGTACAAAGGGATGCAGACTCAATATGAAGTGAATAATTTCTCCAGAGTAAGTTTGCTCTCAAAGTTGAATTCTTTCTGCTCTTTTCCATAGCTCATAATTGACCCATTTATAGTCTTCAAATGGAATGGAAGGTCTGAGTCGGAACGTTTCCAGTATATGGAAGGCCAAGGATCATAGATCTCCTATCGTTACATGGAAACCCGACACCATTTTTCATTTTTGGGCACAAATTTTGATGTAGGTGGTTTGTAGTGGTGGAGCCTACGTATATGCATGCTATATAGTAGGCAAGGTGCATACATGTGGAAAAAATGTATATTTTATCTTTGGGATCTGCAAAAAGGGATGAAAAGTCTACACAGGGAAATGGAAAAAGGCCCTCTGTGCAAGATTGCATAGGGTGAGCCAAATCTTTCTATAAAAAATACCCCTATCAACTCCATAGTAGTAAAAATCAACCATACATGACAACACTTACTAGGAGGGGATGATAACCACTAAGGTGAAACAAGGAAAAATACATGGATTTAGATAATCATGATCCATTATTTGACTCAACCACTACATCACTACTTTCAAGTACAAAAGCCATTAATCACTTAATATAAATTGTTGATACAAGTTACCTCCTATGGGTCAAACACCGGTCAAACACCATAGTCATCAAGTGAGACTGAGCTGAGCCATATGTAGGAAGCACCATCGGTCATCTGTCTATGTAGAACCATGGATGTCATTTGTGGAACTGCTATTTGTAATATGGATCATACGAGAAAAATATCCTCTAATTACCCCTAGATATGAAGGGGTAACATGTTCCATATGATTCATTGGTTGGTTTTGATTGAATTTGGTTAATTATTTAAATTGATAAATTGATTATAATTGAATTTCATTGATTATATTTTATTATGGTTGACTATAATTGATCATGGTTGTACTCCTTTCCCTTGAACTCAATATTAATCTTCACTCTAACACCATTGTCCTTAGATGTTCAAACTTGATGGTTTTAGCTATTGTAAATATCAACATGCATTACCAATCTTGGTAATGATACCTAATTATCTTGTTAATTTATTTCAATACGAATATGTAATAGTTATGTTGTGAATTATTATATTTGAATATGAATTTAATAGTTTAATTTCATTTATAGAATGCCATGATATCTCTCAAGATCCTTGTATGTGATGGGTGAAATAGGAATAAATGACTATCTAGAAGACAATTTTCCTCTCAAGCCATTTTTTTGAGATATACACCTTTTCTCCTCTTATCATAAACTGGTATAGACCGATCTAACTATGGTTCTACAAAGCGATGTGAGGGATCAAATCCCTTGAGGTGCAAACCTCTTTGACGTGACGCTTCCAATTTTTTTTATAACTGACATAAGATTTTTTTTTTAATTTCATTTAATTTTATTTTATTTATTTAATATTGTTTGGGACAGATAGACACATCTCTCCCACTTGATTTCTTGTGAAACAAATAAAAAAATATTATTTTACCATTGAATTATGGATAACCATTAATATTTACAACACAATGATGGGTTCTCTTCATTGTTGGTGGTTAAGGATTTTTGAAGTTGTGTGTTTCCATCCTTTGAGCTGCTAAAGTGCATCTTCCAAGGTTGGGTGCTTGGCTTGAATGTTTCACCCTCGAAGTCCATATCAACAAGACCATAACCTTTAGTTGGTGGATGGAGTCACTAGTAACAAACTCAATGCCTCCCTATCAGTTTCTATTTGACAAAGGACTGAACCCTCCTTTGGCTACAATGTTCTTCACCTATAATAGGCTTACAATGTTCCCATAAAAACATATAGGAACGACACCTCCTGTAGATACAATGCATCCTAATATATGTGGAGCAAAAAATCTATCCCAAATTATTCACACCATTCAAAATCAAGCCTCTCAGAAAGAAACTAAGATTTCTCAAAAGGTCACAAATCCTACGACAAAACTTGACATAACAATAATTTCCCAAATAAGCAAGCACAAATATAGATATTTTTCTCACATAGGTATAATCTCATAATATAAGCTCTCTTCTTCCTTAAAATAGGCTTATATGTAAATTAGTGTTAGGTCATCACTAGGTTGGGTCCTATGATAGTTCTTCCTAAGATCACATCACTATCTCATATGAATAAAAACCCTAAAAAAACTTTACACCAAAAACAAACTTTTAATTGATTAATACTTCCACATTAAAATTTCAATTAGGAAATTCTAAAGTCACATTAGGTTTATAACACTAGACATGAGAAAGAGGTTGTTTTTCCTAGAAAGAGAATTTATAAAAATGTCATGGTCAATGATGATTCTTGTGGTAAGGGGTGACATCCACTTTATTTTTGATGTAGTCATTTTTAAATTTGAGTTTCTTGTGGGTTGGTGTTGATAAGAGAGAAAACTCATCATGACTACTCTCTTCATAAAGTAGAGCGCAACTGGCATATGGATTTGGTATAAAAATATTTTATATTTATATTTATGTTTTTGCAAATCATATAAATTAAGAAAAATAAATCGTGCTATCACTTTTTAGAAATATATATATGTATTTATCTAATTCATTTTATAAGATGAATTTATATAAATATATTTGAATTTTATTAAAAAGCTTTAAGACATATTAATTTAACATCATTTTGATAAGAATTTGTTATTCACACTTTTGAGAAAGAGCATTTGCATTCTAAATAGTTATTTGTTAATATTCTAATTTTTAAATTGTATTGATATTTATTAAATCTATTACTATTACAATGAAAAGATCAACATATAAATTGTACAAGTTGTTGGCCTCCCAAATTTCCATATTAAACTACTTCTTTTTTCCATTGTTATCTTACTTCTAAACCTAAAACCTAGCCATAAATATCCTTAACTTAATGATTTTAATATTTCCACTTCTCAACAAGCATTTTTGAGGTATAGTTTCTTATTTATGAATGTTTCCTAAGTTATTGATGAATTAATAAAGGTTTTTAATAAATGTTTACTAATGAATAATGTTAGTGTTGTTCCTTTACCACAAATGTTCTAGTACCAAAGTTTAGAGATTCAAATATGTGTGCAAGAGGTGATAGGTAGTGGAAAAGTCAGGATCTCGTTGATAAATTTGGGGCCACTCATATGCCTCATGCCCACAAGAATGGAGCATGATGGTGAGTGCAGCCACATGAGGTTGACTGAGGAAGTCAACGACACGATTTGTGCTCCATGTCTTATACTTGATTTTGAGATGGAACTACTACAGGTATGTGGACCACTTTTGATGGCAGTCGTTCTGCAACTTCCCTTGTGTCTGTATGAACTGCAAAGGCTTGTGATCAGTGTGGACGATTGTCTCCTTTCCTAGAATGTAATGTTTCCATTGATGACATGCTTGCACAATGGAATACATTTCCTTGTCATAGGTGGGGTATTTCTAGACGATATCTGAGAGTGTATCACTATGGTATGCTACTGGATGACCGTGCTGAGTGAGAACTGTGCCTACAACATAGTTGGATGCATCGGTCTCAACCTCGAATGGTTGTTGTAGATCAGGTAAGAATATTACTGGTGCTGAGCACAAGCGATGCTTTAGATCATCAAATGCGTGTTGTTGTGCCTTCCCCCATGTGAAATTTTCTTTTCCATCGCCCTTGGTCACTTGGTCGAGGGTCCATGCAATATGAGAGAATCCCAACATGAACCGTTGATAGAAGTTGGCAAGTCCCAAGAAACTCCAAATCTTGGTTAGTGTGGTCGGGGCTAGCCAGTCACGGATGACTTGGATCTTATCTAGATCCACATGTACCCCATGCTCATCAACAATATAGCCTAAGTATTGGACCATGTTCATGCCAAAGGAGCATTTTCCAAGTTGGCATATATCTTTTACTTCCACAGAGTGCTCAAAACCTATTGAATATGTTGCATGTGCTCCTCCCAAGTTCCGTTGAAGATGAGGATGTCATCTAGATATACCACCACAAAATAGTTGGTGAAGGGTCTCAATACATCATCCATCAACCTCATGAAAGTTGTTGGTGAATTTGTAAAGCCAAAGGGCATGACCAACCATTCAAAGAGACCTTCTTTAGATTTTAAAGATGTCTTCCATACATCAATCAGTTCAATGGGAACCTGGTGGTAGACAGACTTTAGGTCAATCTTGCTGAAGAAATTCCCCCCCTTGAGTTGGTCAAGAAGGTCATCAATTAGAGGAATTGGGTACTGGTTCCTGACTGTGATTTTGTTTAATGCTTTTTAATCAATGCAAAGCTGCCAGATCCCGTCTTTCTTTTGCACCTATACAATCAGGCTTCTGCAAGGGGAGGAGATAGGTCTGACATGCCCCTTTTGAAGCATCTCTTGGATATGATGCTTGATTTCATCATTTTCCATCAACGAGTGACGATAGACTGGTCCATTAGGAAGAGGTACACCAGGGGTTAGATAAATTGGATGCTTGACTTGGCAGTGTGTCGGTACCCCAGTGGGTGAGGAGAAGATGTCTCTGTACTCTTCCACGATCCCTTACACTTGCTTCTGCTACAAAGAGAGGCTCTTTGTAGAGGTCACGGATGTGGTGCCAACCTTCTTCTTACTGTGACAACAAATCACAAAGAAGATGAACTTCCTGGTCTGTGAAATGACCTTATTGAAATGCTTAGCAGAGATTAAAGAAATATCGGTAGGCGATGCTACCTCTGGTATCTTGTACAATTGTCTACCCAAAGTAATAATAAAACTACAAGGTCTAGAATCATACACAACATGTCACTTCCACAAATATGGTTTTCCTAAAATAACATCACAAAATTTAAGGGGATAAATATCACACGATACCCCATCTTTGAAGGGCTTGATACCATAGGGAAGACAACATTGTTGGCTGATGCGAAGATCTCTTCCTTGGTGGAGCTAACCGATGGTGCAGGGTTGTAGGTGTGGTATCATCAACAGGTCCAACTGCTTACCGACCTCTGTTGAGATCATTTTATTATGAATGTTGCTATCAACAATGAAATGAAGAAGATCCCCCTTTACCCACATTTATGAGTGAAAGAGGCGTTCCCCTTCCTCTAGTTCTTCTGGTTTGCTTGGCTATAATTTGGTGGTAGTGATAGTGGCATTGGGTTTGACATCGATAATCCCCTTCTCCCCTTCTAGATTTGATTCAGAGTCAGAATCTTCCTTTGACTCGGAAGCTTTCAGCTCGACCACCAATGACTGCTATTGATTTTTCAATATACAAGGTTTAAGCATGGTGTTCATTCCATTTTAACATTTTACTTAAACCATAATCAATTATGTTGCATCAACCAAGATTAGAAGAAGAAACACCATTCATAAGTACACAAGAAGTATCCTAGGAAACCCTTCTTAGCAAGGGAAGAAAACCTAGCCAAATCCTTTGCTATATTATTCAACAGAAATACCTTCACCACCAAGAAAACCTAGCAGACAAGAGGGTGCTTTCAAACCCTAGAAGACTAACGCCCAAGAGAGTTGCACACTTATCCCAAGAATATGTACTTGTTGAAATTTCCAAACTCACACAAAATATATGATTCCTCAATGGGGAATATACCTTTACTTATATTAGACTTGACCTGTCAACATAAGTCTCTATTGGCACAACAGGGCCAACCTCTCTAACTCACAATATAATTAATAATAACCATATTAATTATATTTTACATTAATTATTAGTTACATTAAGGTGGGAGGCGACTTGTACCCTTTACTTTACAATTAGGGTTACATGCAGGTCTAACTCTTGAATAATATAGCAAGGGATCTCATACACCCACTAGTGCTCAGCCACTAGGGGCACATCCATAGTTATGTCCATATCTCTATCTCACTACATTACATAGGATAACCACACTCACTAGGATCACATTCACCTGTGCTCGTCCACATGCACATCCACTCAACAGATCTTCTTTCCCACTGCATTACACATGAGAGTCATCTGGAGTTCATAATCTCAACTCTCTTCCCAGAGGAGGCTCATACATCATCTTCATCTCTGTCTCATGACGATTCACCCAGCTCTATGGGAATTCACGTGTTCACCTTGTGCTCAACCATAAGCATGTCCAACTCAATAGATCTCCTTTATTATTGCGTTATATAGTAGAATCATCCAGATTTCTTCTCAACTCTCTATAAGGAGGAGGCCATCACAATGTTCCAGTTTTGTCTCAGATAGGAACCACACTCCCATCTCATGAGCTCTCTTTCAGGTCGACTCAATCAGTCTGTGTTCTGGAGAATGTCTCACATAGTTGTAATCATCAACACTCCTTCTCATCTAGGGAGGCATTCTTCATCATGCCAAGTCTCACATGGATGTACTTTGAACTTTGTCTTGTCTAGTCATCAACACTCCATCTCAACTAGGGAGGTATCCCTCACCAAGCTAATTTGGTGAATATGTCTGCAATCTGCTCATGTGTAGGAAGGTACTGGATGTGTACTATTTTCCTCTGCATCATGTCTATGATATAATTATATTTTATCTCAACGTGTTTTGATCTATCATGAAACACTGGGTTCTCAAAGAGCTTTACCCACAACTTTGGTTATCATCATAGAGTCTATCTCATGATCAAGTAAATATGTTAGAATCTTATGAAGTCGTACTGCTTCTCACACTCAATGATACAGACTCTGCTTCTATGGTATTCAAGGCCACAGAGCTTTGTTTCCTGCTACACCAGGAAACCATGACAACCTTCACGGTAAAACAACAACCAAATGTTCTCTTCGGGTCCATTGTACTCTCTGCTCAATCTTTATTAGCATACCCTGCAAACTCAAGTTCATACTAGAGGAATCTATGAGGACATTTCCAACTGTGCCTCATATATATCTCAATACATGCTTTACTGCTATCCAGTGAGTCTGTATCGACTGACTCATGGATTGACTAAGCACATTCATTTCATAGCATGAATTAGGTATGGTGTTAATTAGATACATCAATGATCCAATCAGCTGTGGATCAATCTCATCTAAATCATCATCATTCATTTTCTTCAAATCCATCACGGTGGTTTTTCATTCTGTCATACTGAACTTCTTTAATATTCCCACTGTATGTTTTCCTTGACCCAGGAAAAATATCATCGATATTTTGTCATAGTTCTTGTCCCAAGAAGTAGTGTATCATACTCATATCCTTCATCTCAAAATCAGAATTCAAATCTTACTTGTATCCAACAACAAGGATTTATGAATAAGTCATCAAAATTAGGCTCTCATCACCAACATTGTAATAACATAGGTTTGGATCACCAACACTCTTGCCGAAACCCAAACTCATCAAGAATCCATCCATATGATATAGTTTCCAACTCATGGATGGTAGTAAATATGGAAGTGTATCGGGCTTACTGGATCAAGTGTATCATCATAGACAACTCCCTCTATTTGTGAGAATCCTCTCGCTATATATCTTGCTTTGTATTTCTCGACACTTCCATTAGCTACATGCTTGATATTATAGATTCAATTGGAAGTCACTACAAACTTCCCTTCTGATTTCTAAACAATATCTCATACCTCATTCTTTAAGGTATACTGGTATTCTTCTTGTCATGGAAACTTGCCATACCTTTTCACATGTTGCTTCTTCATGTCAAGAAGGCTTAGAATCAATGATGTGGCTCATGGCTGAAGAGTATCTCAAAAACATCTTTTTCTTTCTCAGGATGTCTCTTGAGGGACTTGTATGTTCCTCTGTCTCCTCCAGAGTTTGTTGAGCCTAGGTAGGATGTTTATACCCTAATGCAATATCTCTGGGCATATCAACTGGAGCAACTAGATCAACTGGAATAATGTCTGTCTCCCTCTGAACTGCTGAAGGGGGAGAAGGTATTATCTCTTCCTTCTTTTCATTTTGTTTTGACTCCCTCTGAATCAAGTAACTCTCTCTAAAGTTTGAAGAATGGAAGTCTTCTTTATTTGCTTGTTAGATATTATATGTCTTCTTAGATCAACATAATAATTAATCAAATAAGATTTCGACTCCCGTACCAGGGATAATGGTCCAAGTCTTGAGGGCTCCCATACTGGGGATAATACCCTTCACTTATTAAGAATGCAATCAACTATAAAATTAGAGATCAAACGAATTACCTGAGTTTGTAGTCATTTTTAGTTCTATGTTTGGTTTAGAGGAAGTGCTTCTCCTCTCTCTTATCTTCATTCTTTTGAGGTGGGTCTAGATCAGTGTCAGTGGTGAAAGCATATTTTCTCCCCTTCTTCCTGGTTGGACAATTTCTTTCATAGTGCCCATATTTGTCACATCTGAAGCATTAAATTTCTGAAACATCTCTTCTTTGATTAAGACATGATGTTAATGAAGACTTCTTATCTCTGAATGCTGTCTGAATTTTCTTTTGAATCTTTCTCCTTTCTTTGTATGAAGTGAAAGAGAATGATTTTCATCAGGGAAGTCTTCCACTCCTCTATTTCTAAGTCCAAGTTCCTCTTGAGTACAATCTATCCACATATGATCAAATGTTGGTAGACTTTCTCTTCCACTGATACTTTGAAGAAAATGCTCCCAATGTTTTGGAAGGTTTTTGAGAGTGAATAAGACAAGTTCTCTGTTGGACATGA
>ML783881.1:24899-35094 GCA_009831015.1 Picea engelmannii | reverse complement strand
AATAATATTCATCCATAGCAAGTTTATATATATTTTTGTTACCTTTATATTGATAAAATAATTCCACAATATTTAAGTAAAACTCAATGAAAATTAACCACCAAGTAAACGCAGGTAAAAATTACATTTTAAAGTTTTGGTGTTGAAGGGGTCTTTAATATCTCCGGACACAAAGAAGGTTGATCCCACTTAGGTAATTCGTGGTTGAATTCTCAGGCAGTGATCAGCTGACAACTATCGGTAAGGCAAAAATCAGGATACAAGAATTAATCGGCAGCTAACAATGAGGCAAAAATTCAAGAAACCAGAATCAAGTCGTGGGTACCTCGCAACCTCTCGAAATTACTAAAAACGTAGAATTTAAAAGTGGCAAGACATAATTAAATTCGCTGTCCCAGTAGTGCATGAACCAGCGCTGACTCTACCAATCAACGCAGACACAGATTTTAGTTGGTCAAAATTGTGTGGGTATCCTCCACCAAATTGCAGAGAAATACAAACAAAAAGGAAGAGATATGTGGCAGAAAATCAGGTGGGTATCCTCCACCAAATCGTAGAGATATACAACACCAAAAATGTAGAGAAAGGTGTTGAATCGAGTTGGTTTCCTCCACTGAAACGCATGGAAATGAAAACAGAAAAACACAGATAAAGGTGTTGAATAGAGTGGGTTTCCTCCACTGAAACGCATGGAAATGAAAACAGAAAAATGCAGACAAAACAAACATAAGGCACAGCTGTAGATCGCACAGAACCAAGGAAGGTCGGCAACGCCGAGGTCATAAATTCTCTTTTATCCAATACCGACATGCAACAACAGAGTAAGAAGAAATATTTTTATAACCGTGACACAATTACAATCGTCGAAGAACAGAAAGGAAAACCAATCAATCCGACGAGAACCCATGTAGAGTTAAGCCAAGTAGTTTTCATCTCACAAGACAAGATAAAAACGCTGATAACAATAAGAGAGGGCCAAGGTCCTAATACCTTCTATCATGCAAAATGAAAAACATATTGTTGCCTGATCGCCTGCTCCGGGTGACGTCCACGTGCTCCCTGCCGCTCTTGCTCGCCAACTGTCGAGACCTCACCGATACCTCCCATCCAACAATAGGGGTACTCTGCTTCCCCCTTATCCCCCTGAGCCACAAAGGGGCCACACACTATCCAGATGGTATGTCTAGCTCCCAGCTCGCCTCGCAAGGCCGAGCTACCACTCCTCTCCGAGCTGGGAAATCCCAACTCCCACAAGTAAATCAGTCAAGTCACTAATCCGACAGTGTAACGTTACGCTAACAACCGATCCCCTACTTCCTCCTCCTTCCTCTCTTTTATAGAGTTTTAGAACTTCCAAACTTTCCCTAAATCTCATTTAATTTAAGTTTTAATAAAAATCTTCTAATAATTCTCCTTCGTACAAGTGTCATCCATGCCCCACTTTCCTCCAATAATTATTTTCTTTAAATTAATAATTGTCTCATTTCCCTCACCCACCTAGAGTTACTCCTACATTTACTCCTAGGTGTCCCTAGATTCCCTTACAGGTTTTAAATACTTTACCTAAAATGAAGTTGCTAATTTAGTTCAATTTAGAAGGTTCTTAATTGTAGATTCTTTACTAAGTTGAACTCACTTTTTACCATAAGTTCCCCTCTTTCCCTTATTATGTTACCTCCATTCCCTAGTTTCCTAAATTTTATATTTCCTTCATTCCCCTTTTTATTAGAGCCAAAATGGTAGTTGCGCAATTTACCCTCTTTTCCTTTTATTATTAATTTAATGTCTTTTTACACTTTCACAAGTTAAATAATTAATTTCTTCTTTACCTTTGATATCCACAGATTTTATTTAAGTTCTTACTTTCTTCATTTTACCCAAAAATTATGAAGTCCACAATTATTGCTTAAGTGGGTTTTTTTTTTTTTTTTTTTAAACTTTATCATTTTATCTTTATAGAGATATTTTCTTAAGGATAGACAAAATTTTACCCCTAGAGAAGTTTTTGACTTGGAACTTAGATTCTGGACTGAGCGACACTTAATTAGGGGAGTTGTTTTAAAAAAAATTCTTAATGAGATAAATGTCGTAGGGCYATCTAGGTTCCTCCCTTTATCATCATCAATGTGACGTGCCCTTAAGGATGCACTAGGTGCTCCAAGGGTGCCACTCACCTCATCTGTTCCTTTGTGTGACGTGCTCTTCAGGATGCACTACGTGCTCCAAGGGTGCCACTCACCTCTTGTGTTTCTTTTGCGCGACATGCCCTTCAGGATGCACTACGTGCTCCAAGGGTGCCACTCACCTCTTGACTGATTGGTAGACATCAATAACCCCTGGAGTTAACATTCCACCAGGTGAAATTGTGGGAGACTAAGGGCTTCTAAGGAATAAGGCCCCTGCCTTATTGCACACCCCTTAGAATCATCGTGAGCAACTGTCGCAGTCTGCCCTCACAACATCGTGGGTCCTCTCGAACTAGGTAATCGTTAACCTACAGTTCGAGCCATGGCGGGAGTGCTAGTAGGCTGTGGTAGGGCTGCTGACCACACCTCTCCCTCAACCTCTCTAGTAGTCGTGTGTGGCCCTTTTACTCCATATGTGAGTCTGGTCGGCAAGCTATCGTCAGCCTGCATCATCAACAAATCATGTCAGAACATGTCCACATCATATCATCTAATCAAATGTACTAAAATCATAGTAAATCAATCAAACCCCAATAGCACACTCCCTGACTCGATCCAGAGTCCAAGGGGTTCCATTGATGCCTCTGCATCCTCAAGGTCCAAAACCCCGCACACTCAGTAAAACCGAGTCAATAACACCTGTCTATGTCAATGTAGTAAAACAACATGTCGTCTACCCATAACGCATCATAATCAAGTCAAGTGTTTTAATATCGTAATAATCCGGATCACTTGTGAGCAAGTGTCCTCAAAAATAAGTTCGCTCAGTGCGCCAGAGTGGGATGTTACACAAACCCTAGAAGACTAGTGCCCAAGAGAGGTGCACACTTATCCCAAGAAGATGTACTTTCTAAAATTTCCAAACTCACACAAAAGATATGATTCCTCAATGGGGAATCTACCTTTACTTATATTAGACTTGACCTGTCAACATAAGTGTCTATTGGCACAATAGGGCCGAACTCTCTAACTCAAAATATAATTAATAATAACCAGATTAATTATCTTTTACATTAATTAGCAGTTACATTAAGGCGGGGCTGACTTGTACCCTTTACTTTACAATTAGGGTTACAAGCATGTCTGACTCTTGAACAATATAGTAAGGGATATCATACACCCACTGGTGCTCATCCACTAGGGGCACATCCATAGGGATGTCTATATCTCTATCTCATTTCATTACACAGGATAACCATGCTCATTAGTTCTCAACCACTAGGATCACGTTCACATGTGCTCGTCCACAGGCATGTCCACTCAACAAATCTTCTTTCCCACTGCATTACACAAGAGAGTAATCTGGAGTTCATCATCTCAATTCTCTGCTAAAAGGAGGATAATAGTAAATACATCATCTTCATCTCTGTCTCATGAAGATTCACCCAACTCTATGGGAATTCACACGTTCACCTTGTGCTCAGCCACAGGCACGTCCAACTCAACATATCTCCTTTCTTACTGCGTTACACAGTAGAATCATCTGAATTTATTCTCAACTCTCTCTAAGGAGGAGGCCAACACTATGTTCTAGTTTTGTCTCATATAGGAACCACACTCCCATCTCAAGAGCTCTCTCTTAGGTCAACTTAATCAGTTTGTGTCCTGGAGAATGTCTCACGCAGTTGTAATCATCAATAACTGCTTGGAGTGACATCCTTCAGTGTTGTACTAAGGGATTTTATGGTATTCAAACCACTTCTTGTGTCCTTCTTAGACTTCTCATTACCCTTCTTGGGTTGCGGCTTAGACTGGTCAGTGGTTGTCCTGAGAGTGGCCATATTTTCTCTGTCCCTTGTTTTGTGGGTTGGGTTCACCTTTTCCTTGCTTCGACTGTGAGTAGTTTGTAGATCCAAACTCTCTCCTCTTCTACTTAAATTTCTGCTCAATCTTGACAACATATCTCTAAGCCGCACCTAATGATGCAATGTTCAGAAACTCCATTTTGGTTTGAATGTATCTATGTAGATTTCCGTGGTATTTGAGCACCAGATTTCGTTCAGAGTCTTTGATACCCAATTTGGTGCGCAGGGTATGGAAAATATTGGTGAAATTTGGTATTGTCTGGTCCCTTACCTAACGCAGCGTGGTCCATCTTGTGTACTGGACCTTGTAGCTTCCAATAGGGTAGTACTATTCTTTAATGACATCCCTGAAGGAATACCATGTGGGGGGCACCGCAATCATTACAGATTCCTCTATGTCCCTTTTCTCAGAGTAAGTATCCCACCACTCCTTAACATGGGGGATGACCTTGAGAAGTGAAAAAGTAACATTTTCCCTATCGAAAAAATTGTGGACCAAAAAATACCCTTAAAGCATATCCAACCATTTATCTATAGCATCCACATCTATCAGTCCTTCAAATAATGGAATATCAAAATTTACTTGTACCTTGAAGGGGGTTGCATGGCTGCTTGATGAAGATGCATCTCCAGTGGGAGGTGACTGAAGGATCTATGCAAAGTTGTCCATCATTTTATTCCGTTGGCGCGCAAGGGATTCCTCGAGAAATAGTTTAAAAGGATCTCCTGCTCCATAATATTTCTTCTCACCCCCCATAAGGTGTTTTTGGGCTTGGTGCGACCAATATTACAAAGGATCGACTGGTTCGAGTCCCAACTTCTTGTACCCAGATCTTGTCGGGGACATGCATGAAGAAAAATAAGTGAAGAGCAAACCGCTCTGATACCATTGATCCAAATTTATGAGCGGAACAAAATGAATAACAGACTAAATACAATAACACAAAGATATGAATAACACCAACATATATCTAGTGAACAATAACTTCTATTGAATAAATAAAATAGGTTGAAACTGTAAAACTCCATAACTGAAAACAACTTGCTCGAATGGTGGTAGTTATC
The DNA here is from genome assembly GCA_009831015.1 of Picea engelmannii. Classification (NCBI taxonomy): domain Eukaryota; kingdom Viridiplantae; phylum Streptophyta; class Pinopsida; order Pinales; family Pinaceae; genus Picea; species Picea engelmannii. The sequence continues at coordinate 30,038 of ML783881.1, read as the reverse complement.
TCTGAGAAGAGATGTGGCTGCTATGCACATCCGTCTGAGCAGAATGATTACAATGAGGCTCCATATCCTTTTTAACATTACTCATTAATTCCAAAACCCTAGAGATCCAAAACCTAACCCTAGGAGATGAAACGACAAAAGTTATGTGGGCCCCGATGGGTAAGTTGGTACCTCAACTTCTCGGGGTTGTAACTTTTGCATACGACCTTCGTTTTAGGTGTGTGATAGCTCATTGGAAAGCTATTTTCGAGAGATACACATTATGTTGTCAAACTCTAACTTCGTGTATAGTTTGATTTGACAAGAAAAAAAAACATTGTTTAGGGCCCCAAAACGACCCTAGAAGTACAAAAAGATGTACTGACATGAAAACTTCCAAAATAATCCATTTGGAATAGGTGGGAGGCCCACAATATCCACTTGGATGTTGTGTAGGGATTCAAGATAACCTTGGAAGTACATAATCCACAATTACAAAGAAATTTCATCATTATAGAGAAACATGATGAACTAAAAATTGTCAAGAGGAGCTAGTTGGAATAGGTGGGTGGCCACCAATATCCACCTAGATCAGAGGGTTATCATTATCCGTTATTACATGTGGTTGTACCAAGGAGGAGAAGTATTTCCCAAGAAACCCATCAAGGAGAATGTGTGATTATAGAAGGCATGGATTGGGGTTTAACTTCATGAGTGACATGGATATTCATGTGAGGTTATGTAAGATATTCATCCACATGGGTGCCTTTGTATGAGGGATTCATTATGCAATCAGTTTCCCTTTCCTCAACACTGTGTCTTTCTAAACCCCTATTTGCATTTTTCTTTATTCATTCAACCTTTTTTGGATTTTGAATTTCATTTGTCCTTTTTAGATATGCATTAATTGTGTAGGACTTGGGGCGATGGCCTCATAGTGAGGGGGAATTTCTCATGCTTTAATTTCCTTAGTTCTTTGCTTAGTCATTTCATTATTTCTTTCATTTTCTTTGCATTTTGATTTTAGCACTTTTCTCTTTTCATTTACACACACACACACATATCAACCTTGACCATTCAAGCTTCTTCTTCTCATGGGATTGTGAAACATGAACCTACATGTGTGAAATATGACCACCAACTCAAAAGTGGGGACAATGAAAATTGGGAAATATGGAGGATGTTATGTATGGATTATGATACAAATAGACTACCCCTATCAAATCCCCATAGTAGTACAACTCCACCCAACATGACAACACTTATCTAGGAGGGGATGATAACCACCAAGGTGAAACAAGGAAAAATGCATGAATTTAGAGAATCATGATCCATTATTTGACTCAACCACTAGATGACTACTTTCAAATATATAAGAAATTAATCACTTAATATAAACTGTTGATACAAGTTACCTCCCCTGGGTCAAGCACCATAGTCATCAAGTGAGAGTGAGTTGAGCCATATGTAGGAGGCACCATCAACCATCTATCTATGGAGAACCATGGATGTCATTTGTGGAATTTCTATTTGTAATATGGAGCATAGGAGAAAATATGCTCTAGTTACCCCTATATATGAAGGGGTAATAGGTTCCACATGATTCATTGGTTGGTTTTGATTGAATTTGGTTTATTATTTAAATTGATAAATTGATTATAATTAATTTTTTTTAATTATATTTTATTATGGTTGACTATAATTGATTACAGTTGTACTCTTTGTCCTTGAACTCAATATTAATCTTCACTCTAACACCATTGTCCTTAGATGTGCAAACTGGATGGTTTTAGCTATTGTAAATATCAACATACGTTACCAATCTTGGTAATGATACCTAATTATCTTGTTAATTCTTATATTTCAATATGAATATGTAATAGCTATGTTGTGAGTTATTATATTTGAATATGAATGTAATAGTTTAATTTCATTGATAGAATGCCATGATATTTCTCAAGAGCCTTGCATGTGATGAGTGAAATAGGAAGAAATGACTATCTAGAAGCCAATTTTACTCTGAAGCCATTTTTTTTGAGATATACACCTTTCCTCCCCTTATCATAAACCAGTATAGACCCATCTAACTATGGTTTTACAAAGCGTCGAGAGGGATCAAATCCCTTGAGGTGCAAACCTCTTTGACGAGATGCTTCCAAAAAAAAATTATATCCAACATAAGAATTTTTTTTTTTAATTTCATTTTAGTTCATTTATTTAATATTGTTTGGGACATACCGACACATCCCTCCCGCCGGATCTGTAGAAATGTGCCTCTCAGCACAACAATATTCACAATTCTTTACAAGCAATTAAACCTCAATTTGCAATAACATTTTAATCTTCTTAGAGTTTATCCATTAACAATCTATAGAGTGGAATTAGCAGACAATGCTAGAATAAGTATTCCATTACATCTTTATCCAGGGAATCCCACCATTGGGATGTTCACCCTTAGTTCTGAGTGATCGATCCCCATCATAAAATATTGCAATGAAAATAAATGCCTCATATCCTAGAATCAACTCTCCTAAAACCATAATTCATTGTTACAATAGACATTGAAATAAAAAAAGGAGTTAATATTTAGAAGTCACTTGATTGTATGGATATTTCTATGATATTTTTATGGAAATACTTTTTTTGTTATGAAAAATTGGAATAGAGTTTCGTTATGGACAACCCGAGACCAAAGAGAACTCACATTACTACACCCAAGTTCAAAACTATAGTCTATTGCAATTTTTCATCTATATTGATACTTTCTAGGTGGAAAAATTGTAATTTTTACATGTAATATTAGCTGCCCAACATAGTTTAGGGCTTGGATTTTTAAAACTAAAATTAAATCATTAAATCTAGTACTCATTAAATCATTAAATTAAATTAAAATTAAAAAATAAACAACCATATTAATGTACTCTTTCCACTTTTCCAAAAATATTTATACTTAAGAAGCTTCACTTTTTATTATTAGTTTTATTAAATATTTAATTAATTCTGTATAAACTTTTATCAAATATTTTGAATTTAGTTCTATTAAATTTCCCCATCATTTTTTATACAAAATAAAAACATAAACATCTATGAAAAAACTATTTCCTAAACATTCATGACAATATCCTAAATAACTGTTGTTAAAAGAAGTCCAAAAACATTAAATAGTAAGTGTGTTAACACAAATTTTAAACCAAACTTTAAACCACTATGCATAGGTATAGTTGGAAGATCCTAAAAGATGTGAAAACTTTTAAAATACTCTGCATAAGTTTGGTGTAAGAGAGATGTTATAAAAAATAAGTCATATTTTATAATGATATAAAAAATTTCCATTTACCATGTGGAATATTATATGAATAAAATGGATTATAGGTAAATTTAAAAAAGAAAAATAAATTATATTATCTATATTATTAATTTAATTAACTTAAATAAATTATATTTATAATTAAATATTAAAGAATGATTTATGAAAATATTTTTAAAATTTAAATTAATTTAAATAATTTATATTTATAATTTAATATCAAATACTGATATTAAATATTTTGAAATTCAATATATTTACTATCACATTTTATACCAATGACTAGTTATTATAGTAAAAGGCTAATTACAATAGTATTAAAAATAAAAAAAATCATACATATTATGTATATATATCCATACATGAACAATTGAAATCACATTCATTTAAATTAAAAAATAAATCTTTTATTATGCATATCTTTATATACTATTTATACCAATTCTAATATATTCATAATCCTTATAAATTATGATATTTGTTTTTAATTTGAAAATCATTGTATCTATATCTATATCTATATCTATATATCTCTCTCTCTCTATATATATAACTTTTAATATTAAAAGAATCTAATACATATTGATAACATAAAAAATTGAATAAATACAAAGAAAACTCAAGAATTCCAAACAATGCCCTTTTCCAACCACTTAGGATTTCAGGTTTTGTATCTTCATGATTTGAATTAAAAAACATCAGAATTGAAAAAAAAATTAAAAAAAGAAATTTTTGAAAATAGTTTCAAACTCCAGTATATTTAAAATTCACTGGGGTTTTCATGCTCTACTTAATCAAGACTTAAACCCGGGACAAGCTTTCTTAGCTAAAAAGCTGAAAGCTGGCTGTATAGTTGGGTTGATTGAGAATGAAATCTGAAGCAATTTCATATGTGTCTTATAGAATGATTTATGAAAATATTTTTAAAATTTAAATTAATTTAAATAATTTATATTTATAATTCAATATCAAATACTGATTTTAAATTTTATAAAAGTATTTTAATATTTTGAAATTCAATATTTTTACTATCACATTTTATAACAATGACTAGTTATTATAGTAAAAGGCTAATTACAATAGTATCAAAAATAAAAAAAATCATACATATTATGTATATATATCCATACATGAACAATTGAAATCACATTCATTTAAATTAAAAAATAAATCTTTTACTATACATATCCTCATATACTATTTATACCAATTCTAATATATTCATAATCCTTATAAATTATGATATTTGTTTTTAATTTGAAAATCATTGTAACTATATATATATATATATATATATATATATATATATATATATATATATATATATATATATATATCTATATCTATATCTATATCTATATCTATATCTATATCTATATCTATATCTATATCTATATCTATATATATATATATATATATAACTTTTAATATTAAGAGAATCTAATACATATTGATAACATAAAAAATTGAATAAATACAAAGAAAACTCAAGAATTCCAAACAATGCCCTTTTCCAACCACTTAGGATTTCAGGTTTTGTATCTTTATGATTTGAATTAAAAAACATCAGAATTGAAAAAAAAATTAAAAAAAGAAATTTTTGAAAATAGTTTCAAACTCCAGTGTATTTAAAATTCACTGGGGTTTTCATGCTCTACTTAATCAAGACTTAAACCCGGGACAAGATTTCTTAGCTAAAGAGCTGAAAGCTGGCTGTATAGTTGGGTTGATTGAGAATGAAATCTGAAGCAATTTCATATGTGTCTTATGTGAGATGTATTCCATCCCAATTTGTGGATGTTGCTAGATCTGAACATGCTAACACCCCAGGTGACCCACACACATGAATGAGG
>ML783880.1:533047-562631 GCA_009831015.1 Picea engelmannii | reverse complement strand
AGAGGGCAAGTCATCCCTCTTGGGATTGACACCCCTCCTCAATATTGCACCATGTATGCAAGGGGAAGTTGAGTCCCAACTTTGGGATCTCCTCCCTTGGACACCTCAACACTTAACTCGCCTTCCTCCATAGTTAACTTGCCACCTCTCTCTTAGACTCAAGACATGAGAGAAACATGTCCCCAACATGTTTCCTCAATTAAAGGCTTGCTGATTTTTTATTATTTTTTGTTTTTTTATTGACCTTTTTGAGATAAAGTGGTTTTAAGTGATTAAATAATCACTATTTACCCTCAAAAAGGTGCTACTTAGGTAAAGTGGATATTCTGAGTGTAAAAACAAATACCCTCAAGGCATATAATGCTTCCTAGTACCACTTTCCTAACTTATGACTTATTTACAATGAAATTATCCTGTTTTGCGGGAAATTTTTTATTGACTGAAAACATTAAAAAATCCTAGGGGAGACTTAGCGCAATTTCCATATGACTCTATATTGATGGCTAGCATAGTAAAAAAAACTCCAAAATTATAATTCACTTAAAAATTAATTCAAGCAAGAAATAATTAATGAGTAAAAAAAACACGTATGCACTCATGATTACGTCTTGGGAGGCTAAGCCTTTTACAAATTCATCGTGCCCCATGGGGAGATGGAAATGCGGTATAGAGAAAAAGAAAAAAGGTGACCAAATTGGCCGGCTGGACTTATGAACTTTGGTTTTGAACATATCCATGTTCAATCTTTGGAGGCTCAACTACAAGTCCATCCTAGTGCAACTTGGTGGGTAACAGTTCATAACTTAAGTCTTAGATAAAACATTCCCAGTCTTGTTTTCATTGTTTTTTAAAGATAACCAATGTGGTAGCAAACAAAATTGGGTAAATTTGACTATAATCTTCACGTCTAGGGAGTGAGCAAAGAGTTTCTATAAAATAAGAGTCAGAGGCAGATAGTATTAGCAATGAACTTAATGGGAATTAAGGATTGAGTAGAATGTGAAGGGAAATAATTATTGTGTGCTTAAATAATTTATAAGTTTATAACTGCTTATTATTGTGTGCTTAAATAATTTATAAGTTTATAACTGCTTTTTCAATGCACGGTAGTTAGATCAGATGGCAAGTCGATTAAGTAAACACAATTTGTCTAACAGGTCTTAGTTATATGCACCTATATTTTATGTTTGTGTAATAAAACATGGCTATTTATAGAACTGAAAAAGCAAAAATGGAACATGACTATCTATAGAACTGTAAAGGAAAAAGCATGGCTACATTGAATTTTCAATTTACTGATGGTATAGTAATTGACTAATAAGTGGCAGGATAACCTGGTCTGACAATCTGAATTATTTTCCAGGCTTCACTTTTGTACAATGAATTTATTGTTTACAATGTGGAACAAATACGCATGCGGTACGTGCTCCAGGTGAAATTTAACTTTAAATGATGAAGACTGAAAGGGAATATGTATATCGCCTCATATAGACTTCTATGATAGCAGCAATCACACAAAATCCTGAAGTCATAAATGCTATGATATATATAGAGAGATATAGAAAGAAAGAGGCAATCTCCGTTGGACCATTTTAAACATTAGCATATAGTTTTTCTATATGTCTTGACCAAATATTGACAAATTGTGAAATTATTTTATTAAGTCGGATTATCAATTATAATTTATTGAAGCCTAGTAAGAAATATGTTCGTGGCATCTGCTGATCCTGGAAATGATTGAAGCATATCATGACAGAAAACATAAAAAAACAACAAAAAATTCTAAATAAGGCCATGGACAACTGCATTTTGCATGGTTTTAGAAAATATTTTTGGCTAGAAAAACCAATTGTAGCAAACTTTCATTGATGGCGAATTGAAAATTGTCCAAGTGATTGACATGCAAAGTTGCCAGCCATAGGCCCCCTTGAGTTTCATTCTCTCACTATGTCCTTTCAGAATTCTGCGGGTTTCAGGCAGCACGTGGGAAAAGGCTGGACTAAGTACCAGCTTTGCATAGGGAAAAGTTGTGTTAACTAACATGCTTTGTATAACAAGGCTGATTTACTCTAGTAGCTAAGTAAATAATGTCGCCGCTGAAAATTAATTTTGTCCCAACTACAAGGATTTCACATTGAAGTTTGATTACAGCTGTTGATACCAATTTTTTTAATGTTAATGCTTGATCTTGCGAGCAAGCGCCAATGATAGGGCTGCAATTTGTGGAGAATGAGGGCCACGACTAGGAGGATTGGATGATGTAAAGTGCAAAAAGAGGGATATTGACATTGAATCGTAGTATCACTTCAATGAAAGTAGCCCACAATGTGCAATTTGTGGAGAATGAGGGCCAAGACTAGGAGGATTGGATGAATTAAAGTGCAGAAAGAGGGATATTAACATTGAATCGTAGTATCACTTCAATGAAAGTAGCCCACAATGAATGGCGATAATGAACAAATTGCATAGGATGATGAACTTTCTACCATTTGGATTGGAAACTTATCGTCATTCACTTTGGGTTTCATGTTACAATTCTGTTGACGGGCAAAATTGGTCGTCCATCAACTGGAAGAACAAGTCCGGTCTGGGGTTGTCTAAATAACCCAAGTTGTTTGGTGTAACTCGTTCTGACGGGTTTAATGGCTCCGTTAGTCAATCTAAGAATCCCAAAAGAAACGAATAAAAGAGAAAAATAATTAACTATTTACTAAACACACTATATATATGTACATATGTTCAAATGTAATTATAGTAGTTGTATTTAAACAGAAGATATACAAGTTTCGTTTATTTACATGATTTACAAGATGAAAGTTTTAATCGAAACTTACGAAAATCGATGTGAAAAATGATCGCTTCTAGGAAGCAGATAAAGAAAGCACATAAAAATATTTATTGTTTTTCTTTTATAAATTTAAAGAATCTTGCAAAAAAAATTAATGAAACATGAACATGTGGATAGTCAAAGCTGAACCATACATTCTAGTTTCAATGATATGTAAATGACAGGAAAATACAAAGAAGCTATCATATCAGTGAATTAGTGAGGTGTATCCAAGCATCTGCATGAGTGGTGAACATCCAACTGCCATGTCCAAGAGAGAAATCTGCAATGAACCTTATGATTGTTCTAAATAAATTCAGAACATGTATTGGCAGCTTAAGTTTTAATGACAGAACAGGAAACACAAACATAAACCCGTGATCTCATAATTATACATGATTACAACAAGATAAATCTGGAAGCAATCTATGCATTTTATCATTCAATTTAAAATTCAAAGATAAATCTCATTATTTAAATCGAAGATATAATCACAACATTTGTATTTTGATGAAGCAAATGATAAATGATATTTATAATATAAACCTCCTACACATCACAGATCATTTAATCTAAAGATATCAGACCTGCACATGTAACAAGATTAAAAAAAACATAAATAACAATATTATAAACAAAAGGCTAAAGCCAAAATGCATATATGTTGTTCTATTAAGTTTTTGGAATCAATTGGAAGAAATTGTTTGGATAATAGACTTTAAGGATTGGAAAAATTAATACATAAATGATAATAATTAACCATGTATTGATAAAAAAAGACTAAAGCTATTTAAATCAATGCATAATCAATTATTCAAAGAATATGAATATATTATAATGGAAATAAAACCATTTTACTTACAGGACAAAAGTCGTTAAGCAACCTGGAATTCCATATTCCTTTTTGGAAATATTCGCCCATTCTCCCAAAGATTCTAGCCATCCATTACCCCATTTGAAAAGAAATAAAAAAAATTACAAAAACAATAATATACAAAAGAGAAAGGATTAAAATCCTCCTCTCCAATTCTTGGATCCCTTTGGCTTTGATCTTTTTCATATATTTATAAAATGAATGAACAGTCTGGGCGTCACTATTAATTTCTACCACATGAAATTTGTCTCTAAAAGAGACCAAAATATCTCTCAAATCATGCATTTGTTTGGGAAAATCTTTACGCGGAAGGTAAATGGGTCCATTTTGGTTCTGGGTTTTCAACCGTTTCTTCTAATTCTTCACGGTTTGGCTGCAATCAGTTCTGCAAAATCGTCTGTCTAATCTTGACGTCTTTCCAAATTTTATCTATTGTTGCTCATAATTTTTTTTGTAGCAAGTGGTCATTGTTGGTCATGTAGTCTCTTGGCACTCCATATCTGTAACCTAAGGGCCTCAAGACATGATCTCCTTAGTTATCCTACAAAATGGGGATAACATCTGGCTCCTACTTGGGAACATGTGCTCCTCATAGAGCGCATGGGAACCGTAACATATCCTGGTAGACTTGTGCCTACACTGAAACAAAAACCATAAAATCTAGGGAGGTTATATCACTCTTTGTCCATATACATCAAAATCCAAACGAAAACTAATATAGAAAAGAAAATTTAGTTTTTTTTCAAAAAATTCTAAACTAAGCATGAAATCAATATGCAAGTAGAGCAAAATAAAAAATGAAATGTGTTGATGACCATTTCGCTCAACAAGATCTTAGCTGACAAAGCATTGTCAGGCTCCCCCTCAAATCACACTAATTGTGCAAAGTTTCACACACTCATTAAAATTGATGCAATGCACTTGATGAAATTATTGTGGATTTGACCTATCACTCATATGACTTATTTATTTGGGGCTCTCCGCATTTTTAACCTTATCATTTCTACACATAATCTAGATCCAAATATATTTCTCATGCCTATCATGTCTTGAAGTAATGACCTTGGCATTTTACCATATCAAAGGATAACATATATATTTTTATATGTAACCATCTTTTATTTCACATCATTTAAGACCAAAAATTTCCAATTAGTTTACTCTATATTGTAAAGTCACCCTATGATATCCCATACCATCATGTAATAAACCTAACATACAACTCTTTTATTTTAATATATCATTAAAAAAAAGTTAATAAAGGTTTTAAAAATGAGTGGTGTCCATGTCATTATTATTATATTAACATCCTCACTTTTCAAAGCATACCTCTCACCTTGGGATTAATAAATTCCACATCATAAACCCAACGCACTACTTCATGACCCACTTTTCCAAAATAAGTGTCTCCTCATTCAATATTTTAATTATGTCATGTTTTTTTAGAGAGTTATGGCTTTGGTATTATCTCCATGCCATGTCAAAAGCAATAGTATATAGCTATCAAAGAATGGATCGAATCGTATGACGCCTAGTAAAGTGTAAAGTCCAAGCTTATGTGTGGTTTAAATAAGATGGTAGTCTCTCAAATATTAGTGAGTAAAGTGTAAAGTTCAAGCTTATGCGTGGTTTAATTAACATGGTAGTCTCTCAAATATTAGTGAGGTATATTTGAAATCGGTACACGTACAATGTGTTCAAATTAAGGGTGGACTTCAACAGCAGCAAAGAAATCGAGAAGGCGATAAGGAGTTTACTAATTATGGTTGCAAACATGGATCGCTCAAGAAGAAAATCGAGAAAAGCTTAAAACAGTGAAAGGATTCGAGTGCAAGTGGACCGTTCAATCCATACAAAGGCGATATTGATCACTCAATTGCGAAAGAAAAGTGGTGAAGTTGTGATAATACTTACGGTGCCTCCAGTAGAAAGGTGAATCCGATGTTGATAACAAGGCTGATGACGAAATAGAAGAACTATGAACGGAGTTGTTGCTGCTAAAACTTTCACATAACAATGGTGTAGACACTTATTCCAAAACTACCATATAGGACAAAGAAAACCTGATAAGGATTATATCGTAATTATGAGATTGCACGAATCTATATATTGGACGAATTGGTTACTGACATACCTCGCGTTGAGTGCTTTCACCTCTCAGATCTCTGTTTTGATGGCCAAAATCAGAGGATTCTTTGATGTATCAGATACACAAAAACTAGGAGTGATTTCAAGCAGCATGCAAGCAGTGTCCATTTTGACCAAACTGGTAACACAAAAACTAGGAGTGATTTCAAGCAGTATGCAAACATTTATGTCTCGTATTGATTCATCATCGCATTCACGATCATCCTACTTCAATCCTGCTCTATTGCACAATATTGGAATTCGACGGAGTTCCTCAATAAGTTTTGCAGGTCCCAAGCAATTGGGTTATGGCCGAATCATGTTGGGTTATATAAATTATGAGGCTACCTTGAAAGCCTCAAGGGTCTTTTTTTTGACATAGACTTTGTTGGTTCTCATAAGGTGAATGATTTGTTTTGCTGGCTTTCATAAGGTGAATGGTTTATTTGTCAGTTTGTTGTATTTAGGCCTGATTTTATTCAGCACTAATTAGTTTTTGATATGCAAGTTCTCACCTTGTGTTATCACCACCATTGTTCCATTCCATTTTGGATTAGCGTTCTTTTTCTTTAGTTCTTGGTCATTCTATTGTAACTTTGTTCTAGAATGGCTAAAAGATAAATTAAAATAACACAAACTAATGAATTTATTACTTTTGTAAAATTATGTATATAAGTTTCTTTCATTTTATTTTTATTAACTAGTTTTAATATGTAAAAACTTTTTTCTATTTTTTTTAGTTACTTTATAGTTTTAGTTCTCTTATTATTTATTACATTTTACCTTTTAAAAGAAAATGAAAAAAAAAATATCAAATCACTACAATTACTATAATTTATTTTTGTAGTCTTTAAACTAATTTATTGTTTAATATACCTTTTCTTTTAATTGTTTCACTTTAGCATTAACATATTTACATTAACTCTTCATTAGTTTTGTCTTAGTTTACTTTCTTACAAAATGAATACAAAAATATTAGATTTTTTTTCTTGTATATATATTTTTTAGTTGTTTAATTTCTTTTAACTTTGTTATTTCAGTTTTATGAACTCATACACTAAAGCATAAAAATTATAAATTACAAAATCCATAAAAATCAAATATTATAAAAAATACAAAGCAAAAGGGAATTCATGCTTGGACTTTAGCTTAGAGGAGATTTAGCTTAAAGTCTAATGTGTTTTCTTGTCGGGGCTCTAAACCCAGGGTGATTTTCTCGTCTCTTCCTATCTAGTTCCACGAGAGGTCGAGATATTGGTGTTGGAGACACTTTAGTCCCTCGACATCAACAAAATGCATCTAAACTAATATGAGCAATCAAGAGGCAAGTGGAAGGAAATCAAGATGACCTACCTACTTACCTGGGGCCTTAGGGTCCTGAAGGTCAAGCGATAGGTGGTGTCAGGTGAAATCATACAACCAATGCAACCAATTTATCATCTCGTCAAAGTATCTCCCCCTGTGCTTGATTATGTAGAATAAGAAAGATAAGTCAAGAACGAAATGATCATGAGCATAAATAGATATATAATCAATCGTGAAATGAAGCTCATGGAGATGGGTGGGAGAGAGGAAACCCAGTTGGGAATAATAACTGCAACTTTGATCATCCAAGGAATCCTTCCTGAAGTGATGGCCACAAGCTCGATCAACCCATCTCTGAAGAGGACTATCGTATAAAGACAATGGTTCATCTTCATTCACACATAAAGATGCATTGCTTGTTGAAGACTAAGAGGAGATGAGAGATCGGAAGAAGATTGCATGGCTTCCCAGAGAAGAAGATATGCAGTAAGGGACAAACTCTAGTCTAGAGAAAGACTCTTCTTCCATACTTAGAACGTGTTGCTTCTTCTTTATATGTACAAATCTGTGCCTAAGGTCTCAATGTGATAACACTTATGTTTGGTAGGGTGAGCCCCGTGTTTTTCTAGGTTGACCACAGTCTAGTGTCTGTCAAAATCTGAGTGTAGTAGTGGCTGGAAATCCTCACAGAACAAATATGCATCCCCAAAAGGGTACATGTCAAGGGATGACAGAATGATCCAGAATATTTTCATCGAAGTGACTTATAAAGAATTGTATTAAATGAGCATAAATTAAAGTGCACCATTAAAGAAGGAAAAAATCAATAATGAAGAGACATAAGCATCAAATATGAACATGAAAACTTGATAACAGAGTTCGTCCCTAGTGGACTACGTCTCTGGGTATTTCTCTCAAATGGTAGACCTTTTTATTAACTCAGCAAAAGAATTTGGCAAAATACATAAGTATACCTCATTCTGGAATTAAGTTGTAGAAGCTTTGCTTAGATCAGAAAACAAACAACACCATTGAATTTGTGGCATCAAATTACCCAAAAATGACTGTCTCCACGCCTCAATCTGACTCTGTCACTCCCAGGCCCAAGAGAAAATTTGTCTCGGTTTGTGTGCCTACAACTTACAATTAATTCATAAAAAAATTGCCTCGAAAATTGTGCCCGACCGTACTGTCGCGTGCTCTGCTCCTTCCCCCCATGCATTGGCGAATTTCAAAATTTAAATAATAATTGTGGGCAATATAAGCAATGGGGTTGTTTGGCCCAACGGTTGGCGAAGGTGATTTAAGGCTTGGCTATTGGGGGAGGTCTCGGGGTCAAACCTGAGGGCCTCCCCTTTTGGGATCCTCCGTTAACACTAGTGGATTGTTAACCAAGTATGGCGCATTAACACTAGCGGACTGATGTTATAACAAGGAATATGCCACTAGTTTAGCGGTACCACTATCTTTTGCGAACCGATTAACATTTTAGCGGGATGCAAGTTTAAATATGGCGGTTCATTGATTGCTTGGAGGGATATTCCACCAAATCTGGTGGAACCACCGCCAGAATTGGCGAACTTTATTTATATATATAACGGATTTTTAGTTGTTGGACCTCATTGAGCATTTTCCCACTGCCACGTGGTGACCATTTATTGGCCCACGTCATCGACTTGCACAGTCACCCTGCCACGTCATTTTCCATGTCAACCTACCACATCATCCTGCCATGTCACCTGCCATGTCCCATACGATCTGCCACGTGGTTGTAGGGACTTCCACATGGCACTTTTTCATTGGTCCACGGATTGTCTCGAAAAAACCAAAAACGAGTGACACATGGCAGCCTCTGGTGTTGCCACATCACCATGATGATGTCATGTTGACGTCAGCCTGACACGGGTCGCCTCCTGCGTGAGCCACATACATTGTATTGATGTTGACGTCAACAGTACAGATGTTAACTCATCCCTTGCTGACTGGGCTAGGTTGACCAAACTTTGACCGTGAATATCTTTCGATCCGTAACTCCATTTGACGAGTCGTTTACGTCATTGGAAATCTCGCAACGTGCTCTTCACAAAGATGTCATTTTCACTGAGTTTTGAATACTTTGAAATTTTTCCCTTTCTCTGTCTATTGAGGCCATTCTAAGCTTCATGAGTTGTTTTTGTGAATTCTGAGCTATCCTTAGTCTTCTCTGAATCCTTTTTGGATCACGCCTTCCCACTGAGAGCTTTTTGGACCACCAAAATTTTCATCAATCAACAGATAAGTGAGGGAAGAGTTCCCTCACCTTGTCCTTCTCAATCCACTTTGTCTTGCTTGGATGTGTGCCCTTTAAACCTACTCGAAGATAATCAACATCACCCCTACGTGAAGTCCTCGTTCTTTTGTTCATGATGATATCTTCCTTTAACTCATCCAAATACTCAGGAGAAGACTCGTCAACTGATGGTATTGAAACTTCCTCATCTTGATCCATGATCATGGGAGGCTAAAAAAGTTTCAAGTTCTCTACATTTACAACTAAGTAGATCTGCATATAAGGTGGAAGATCTAGACGGAAAGCATTGGTACCACTTTTCTTCAAAATAGTGAAGGGTCCAGAATGAATGGGCTTGAGTTTCTTGCCTTCACCTTCAATCTTTCCTTGCTGATGTGAAGCCATACCTAGTCTCCAACCTGGAATTGATGATCAACCCTGTGTTTGTCATGTCGATCTTTATACTGTGCTTGACTTTTCTCCAATTGTTCCCTGACTGCTTGGTGTACCTACTGGATCCTATGGTTGAACTTGCGAGCAGTACCTTCATTTCTTTCTTCATTTGAATCGACATCTCTCCCATACATCAAGTCCAAAGGAAATTTAGGTAGGTACCTAAAACATGTCTCAAAAGGCGAACATTCAGTGGAGGAATGTAAGGCTCGATTGTAAGCATGTTGTACATAGGGTATTTGTTCATCCCATATCTTGGGATGCTTGTTGCAGTAGCCTCGAAGTAAAAGTACCATTGTTCGTTTAACAACCTTTATCTGTCCGTCAATCTGTAGATGGAAAGCAGTGCTCCTCTTCAACTTGGTGTCCATCATTCTCCACAAGCTTGTCCAAAAATACCCAAGGAATCAAGTATCTTGATCCAAGATAATGGATGTGGGTAACCCAAAGTGAACCCAAACATATTGAAAGAAGAGATTAATAGTATGATCAGCAGTGATCTTCTTTTTACATGGAATTAAGACACACATATTGTTGAACCTATCCACTACAACATACAAATAGTCATGACCCATTTTCGACATTGGTAAACCCCCTAAAAAATCCATGGAGATACTGAGGCCAGTAACAAAACCTCTGCAAATGAGCCATAGTTTTTCCTACCCCAAAATTCTCAGACACAAGAGAAGTGTGAGCTTCTTGTATTACATGGACTCATTCACTTGTAGGAATACATAGCTTTCCAAGATGGTAGAGTAGTTTTACCTGTAGACAATAGTTTTCTACCTATGCACCATGGGTTAGCTTCTCATATACTTCTTTAAAATCTTCATCAATGGCATATTGTTTCACATAGCTATCATGAGATAAAGAAGTGTTCTTCAAAATAATAGAAGCAACAATAGGAGGTCTAGAAACCATATCAGCTACCTTGTTACTCGTACCATTTTTGTACTTGATTATCAAATGAAATTGTTGTAGGAAACCCATCCATTTGTAATGTCGAGATTGTTGCAGTTTGGTTTGTGCTTGGAGATATTGTAAGGGTTGATGATATGTATGTATGATTGTTTTCTTCCCTAACAAGTAGTGCTTCCACTTCTTTACGCTTTGAACTAATGCATACAACTCTTTATCATATGTAAGATAGTTATCAACAGCTTGGTTAAAAGTTTTAAAGTGGTAACATATAGGCTTACAATATTGCATCAATACTGCACCCATGGCGTATTTGTTGGCATCTGTCTCGATCCCGAAGGGTTGTTGAAGATTCGACAGTGCTAATACTGGTGCGATACTGATATTTTCCTTCAAAGTGTCGAAAGCTTTGTGTTGCTTTCCTCCCCACTGAAAATTGCTCTTCACACTGGTTAAGGCATGAAAAGGAGTTGTTATAAAGGAGAAGTTTGAAATGAACCTCCTCCAATACTGGATTTCACCTAAGAAGCTTTGTATCTTGGTTACACTTTTGGGCTTAAGCCAATTTACATTTACATCAACCTTGGAATGATCAATTTTTAATTGTCGTCCTCCTACAATATGATCTAAGTACACAAGTGCAGTCTTACCAAATTCACATTTGGACAATTTTACATACAACTTTTCCCTTTGCAAAGTATCCAATACTTGCTTTACATGCCTCAGATGTTCATCCCAAGTCTCGCTAAATATAAGAATGTCGTCTAAATATACAATCACAAAATGATCTAGAAAAGACCTGAATACATCGTTCATCACATGCATGAAGGTTGTCTAAGCATTACAAAGCCCAAACAACATAACTAACCACTCAAACAATCCTTGTTTGGTTTTAAAGGCAGTCTTCCATGCATCATGTTCTGCAACCCTGATCTGATGGTATCCATTGCGCAAATCCAACTTAGTGAAATAAACAACATTCTTTAACTGATCAAGTAAATCATCTATACGAGGAAGAGGGTATCGATTTTTCATCGCGATTTTATTTAAGGCCCGATAATCGACACATATTCGCCATGTGCCATCTTTCTTTGGCACCATCACTATCAAAGAACGACAAAGAAATGAGTTGGGCCTGATGACCCCTTGATCTAATAATCCTTGTACCTGCTTCTTGATATCTGTCATCTCTACAACTGACATCCTGTACATGCCCACATTAGGAAGAGGAGAATCTTGTTGAAGATGTATTTCATATTAAATTTCCCTCTTAGGAGGTAATCCATTTGGTTCCTGGAAAATATCATCATACTTAGAAACAATATCAATTAGTTCTTTCTTATGAGAAGGATCACATCCTTGGAACGCGTCGAATGTTTCGACATCTTTCTCCCTTACGACAATGAGTAGATATCTTTTATTAGTATTTATGAGTCTCTTCATTTGTCATGCACTAACAAGTGTTGTGTTTACCCTCATGTTGTGAGCTCTAACAATATATTCCACTTCCCCATTAGTAAGGTGGTATTTGTTCTCATGAAAAAAGAAGATTTTATTTTTATCATAAAGATAAGGACTCCCCAACACTATGCCACATATATCAAGTGATACAACATCCAAATCCACTTCATCAATCAACTTTGAAGCAATAGCAAATCTGACCCTACATTGTTCGGTGACATTAAGTTTTGCTTTATCACATACCCAACCAAGAGGATAAGGATTTGGATGAGGTTTTGTTTCAAGACCCATATTTTTTACAAGTGTTTTAGATATCAAGTTTACTTGGGAACCCGGATCAAATAATTTATCTATCTTAGTGTGTTTAGATACAACTCTTATATGAAATAATTCATTCCTCTTTTGTTCATCGTCATGAGATTCATTATTGGAATTTGAACTAGCATGAAGGGAATCTTTACCTTGTACTCCAGTCGCTGTGATTTTTCCTTCGTCTCCTAAATCAGAACCAAGATTTTGTTGCACTATAGCAATGGTTTTTGTCTTCCCCTTTCCACGGAACTGTTTCGGTCTCTTCTTTGGATGTAGTTTCCAACAATGTTCATCATCGTGACCACTTTTCTTGCAATGAGTGCAAGATGGATTTCCTTCTCTCTTTACCATGGCGGTATTTTTGTCCTTCCTTTTAAACTTCTTAAATGGCTTATGCGAGAGATTGGAAGGTTTCTTTGTGGGGTCTTCTTGAACATGATTTCCCCTGTTCTCAAGGTGAGTGGCTTGCACACAAACTTCGTCAAAACTAGTGGGGTTAAACAATAGAAAAGTATGACGAATACAATTGTGAAGTGCGCCAATATACTTCATTAAAGTTTCATAAGAATCCAAAGGAATGTTTAATGCAAGAGCTTTCTTCCTAAATTCTTTTGTGCAACTTTGTATAGTTTGACCTTTACTTTGTCTTAAAGTTTGTCATTCCATCATTGATTTATGTAAATAACACAATGGATAAAATTGCTTCCTTATCGCTAATTGAAATTTCGACCATGAGGAAAGAAAATTACCACACTTACTTTTTTCTTGAAGTTTTCTCTCCCACCATACGAGAGCAGTGCCTTCCAACCAAAGAGAAGCCAATTACACTTTAACTTCCTCTTCATCAATTTGTTGAACATGGAAATATACTTCAACCTGTCAGATCCAATTATCTAGTTTTTCAGGATTAACATCTCCATTAAATATAGGTAAAGCAAATTTTACATCAAGCTTTAATAATCATTTCTTAAAAGAATCTTTATGGCTAGAATGATGAGAATGATGAGAATGCTTAGAGGAAGGAGAGCTAGAACTTGATAGCGAAGATGGAGGCTCAGGAGGGTCTCCTCCAGCCCCTTGATTTACTGAAGCATTATCAGCTTGTGCTTCCTTTTTCTTCCATTTCTTCTTCATCCTCTTCTCATAGTCTCCATACATTCGCTCGACCATTTCTGACATGCGATAAAAGACCATATGCAAGTTTTTCTCTTGTTCATCATGCTTTTCCTCTTCTGCCATTTTCTTCCTTCGGGATGCACGACCAACTTCGGGATTGAAAGTCTTAAGAGTTCATTCACCCTACTTATGTTTGGCCCTAGTAAGGATTCACACTCAACAATTCATGTCAAAGATGACTGCTCTGATACCAACATGATTCAGGATCTTTTCATCAAAGTGACTTATAAATAATTGTATTAAATGAGTATAAATTAAAGTGCACTATTAAAGAAATAAAAACTCAATAATGAAGAGACATAAGCATCAAATATGAACACGAAAACTTGATACCGGAGTTCGTCCCTGGTGGACTACGTCTTCGGGTCCTGCTCTCAAATGGGTAGGCCTTTTTATTAAATCAGCAAAAGAATTTGGAAAAATACATAAGTATACCTCATTATGGAATTAAGTTGTAGAATCTTTGCTCATATAAGAAAACAGACAACACCATTGAATTCGTGGCGTCGATTTACCCAAACATATCTATCTCCACGCCTCAATCCGACTTTGGCACTCCCAGGCCCAAGAGAAATTTTGTCTCGGTTTCCATGCCTGTAACCTGCAATTAATTCATAAAAAAAATTGCCTCAAAAATTGTGCATGTCTGTACCGTCATGCACCCTGCTCCTTCCCCCCATGCATTGGCGAATTTCAAAATTTAAATAATAACTACAGGTGGTATAAACAATGGGGTTGTTTGGCCCAACGATTGGCGGAGTTGATTTAAGGCTTGGCTATTGGGGGAGGTCTCGGGGTCAAACCCATGGGCCTCCTCTTTTGGGCTCCTCCGATGTAACTATTACCAAGTATGGTGCGTTAACACTGGCGGACTGTTGTTATCACAAGGAATGTGCCACTAGTTTGGCGACACCACTATCTTTGGCGAATTGGTTAACATGTTGGTGGGATGCAAGTTTAAATATGGTGGTTCGTTGATTGCTTGGTGGGATATTCCACCAAATCTAGTGGAACCGCCACCAGATTTGGTGTACCTTATATATACAATTTTTTTGGATTTTCGTTTGTTGGACCTCATTGAGCATTTGCTCGTTGCCACGTGGCATCCCATGACTGGGCCAAATGGCGGCCATTTATTGGCCCATGTCATATTCTTGCACAGTCACCCTGCCACGTGGTGCCTTTTCATTGGTCCACGAATTAACCCGAAAAAGACAAAAACGAGTGACATGTGGCAGCCTCTGGTGCTACCACGTCACCATGTTGACGTCAGCATGATACATGTGCCACGTACATTGTACATATTTTGATGTCATCCGTATTGATGCTGACGTCAGCAGTGCAGATGTTGACTCATCCCCTGCTACTGGGTTAGGTTGACCAAACTTTGACCACAAATATTTTTCGATCTGTAACTTTGTTTGACGAGTCGTTTACGTCGTTGGAAATATTGTGACATGCTCTTCGCGATGATGTCATTTTCACTAAATTTTGAGGACTTTTAAGTTTTGTCCTTTCTTTCTTTGTTGATGCCATTATGAGCTTCTTAAGTTGCTTCTACGAATTCTGAGTTGTCCTTAGTCTTCTCTGGATCCTTTTTGGATCACAGAAAATCACCCTGAGTATGTTTCTTTAAGTCATCCTCGATGGGGAAGAAAAAAAAATTAACCATGTCATCATTAGGTTGCCAAACATCTGAATCATACATGCATGAAGACCAGTGCTCTAATGATGAAAAATCAAGCCCTTTTTCTTGAGAGCTACCTTCAATGTCATAAATGGAGTCTATCAAAAATGAAACGGCCAAAATCCCATCTACGTCTCCCAACCTGTATGAAATCATCAATGTGATCAACAACTATATCTGGGGGTTGTTCCATGATTTCACTTATATCACAGGAGCTGATTACTTCTTCACAAGACTAGACAACTTCATCTTCTTCAAAAGGGAAGTTAGATAGCAATGTCTCGTTTAGGCCTTCTACGAGAGAAATTTTATCGGTATCCTTTTGGCGGCTTTCTTCACCTCCAAATTCATGGAACAAAGCATCATCAAAGTTTTCAAAAGGATTATAACTCATCATGTTCTCTTCTTGATGTGTAGGAGAAGAAGAGATCTGGATGTCCTCATCAAGTGGAAGGGAAGATACCTCATCTTCATCATATGTCTCATCTGGATCTTCTTCAATCTTTTATTCATCCTCATCTACAGGAAAACCTTTTCTGCAAAGAACGTCTTTGAGCTCTTGGAAAGTATCTTGCAAATTCTGGGTAGTTGGTCGATAGTGCTTGAGAAATTCTTCAATGATCTTGGTAGAAGAAGGGATGCTCTTCAGATTACATGAATGTGCAAGCAAATTCCTTTGACTTGATTCCATTAAAGATACAAAAAATTCCATTGGCACATCCTCATGTAGCACATCTAGGCTTGAAGCATACTTCATATAATTGATGACATGGGAGACTGCTAGAGTTGGATCTCCTTTAAATTCAAGGCAATTTTCCCTCCACTCTACAGAGTAATGATTCAGATATCCGAGGACATTCTGAACATCAAGAGAAGGATACACCTTATGGAAAGCCCATGGTAAGTCATGTGAGACTATGGTTCCATTACTTAGGGTAACACATTAATGGAGTTGCCAGATGAGCTTAATGGATGGTTCCATTTCGAGGTGAAGAAGTCACCTCAAGGGAGGAATCCTGGTGACCTTAGGGGGGGTTAAGATGGAAAATGAGATATATGAATGGATGCTCCTAAAGGTCAGTTCTCTAGATGGAAAAGGGAACTTGGTAATTAATCTTGAGGATTGCTTGAGGATGTTAATGCTTTGAGTGAAATTCCAAGAGAAAATACGTGTCCAAGACACAATGAAAACCAAGTGTACAATGCAATATGTTAGGTGGACAAGCAAGTTAAACTTGTTGTCCCTAATTGCAACAACAATCAGTGATATATATCAACATACAAAAAATAATAAGAGCTACAAAATAATTGCTAAAAGTCTAGTTGAATAAGCAAGAGACAAGCTAGTAAAGACTAGTTCAACTCAAGAATGAAAGAGCAAGACTTTAGCAAAAAAGCAAGGTTGTCACAAAAAGTTTACTGCAGTGATATTTATCAACGTTATGGTTGTAGAAAACCAATTCTTATAACATAAAATTTAATCAACAAAAATAACACTAGCAAAGTTTATAGGGTTAGTTTAGGAGTTATCTAGGTTTAGAAGGTTAGATTTATGCATCCCTAATGGCTATAGGTTATTTTTATTACAACAGCAAGTTTTAGTGGGTGAAAGAGGGCACCTAAATGAGGCAAGATAGTCTAGGGCTCAAAGAATAATATCCAAGTGAGCGAACTTCAAAACTTCAACTTTTCACGTCTACCAATGCAATGTTTTATTTCTACAATGCAATGACTGATGCCTTTTATTAATGGCATAATGGGGTCAAAAGTAAAGATCTAAAGCTACTACCTCCTTAGGGGTATAAATCCTCTTATTCCCTAAGACAAGTAACCTAGCTAGGGTTTAAACTAAGGGGTGTATTTCCTTATAATTCCTTAGCAAACCCTTGCAAACAAATAATTCTATGCTTAAAATTATGGTGGAGCTAAAGTAGGGGTGTATGCGTTTATACTCCCTACCTAGTTGTTGGTGGTAAATATTGTCATTAAATAAACTTATGAAGCACATGCACAATATATGCAGGATTGAAGCTAATTTAACCTAATCTAATGTCGAAGTTACAACTGGAATTGAATCATTAATCTAATGCAGGAAGCTAAAACACACGACTTGGAATTGAATTGTGTAAATTAAATTAACTTGGAAATGGAAAATTGCATCAAAGGAAAAACAACATGTGAAGAGCAACAAGACAACACATGTGATCTCACACTAACAATAAAGCAATCTCAATTACATCACAATGATCAAATGACAAAATAATGAGATCATGAAACTAATCCAAGAAATGACTATGAACCAACCTAGATCTAATCTCTTTCTAATCCCATAATGACTAATTTCTTTCTCTCATCCTAATGAATACTCCCTCATGAAGAGAGAGCATTATCTTTTATACATGAGAGATTTGAAAAGAAGATAAGCATCTCATAATTACAGATCCACTTTTCTCTCAACCAATTTCCCATTATTACAAAATATGATCCCTTCAAATCCTCACACATATCTCTCATACATCTTGGATAAGATATATTATCCATTCCCCGTGATCTTGTCCTTGAAATAGGCTTGAATTATCTCCTCAAATCTTGAAATGGTGGTGGAAGTATTCGAGAAGTCTTTTTGAATTAATCATTCACATATTCCTACACATTACAAAGCTCGCACATTTTTTAGATATATATGAAAACATGTCGATTTTCTAATATTTAATCACAAATTCTCTTTTAATACTAAAATGAATAAAGTGGAAAATAATAAGGTAAAACCCAAATGTATTTATGAAAATGGTATAATGAAGTGATAAAATGTATGGAATGGCAAAAGGAAAAGAGGATGGAAATGTGACATTTATGAGACCCAACATTTTCCCCCCAATTGAACTTGTTGCATGTGCTCATGCAATTGTGCATAAAAAACTTTTTCTTCTCAATTTTGGCTTTGCATGATTAGATTTCTTAACAATAAAGACGATGAAAATACCCCCCAACTGATCTTGTTGCATGTTCGCATGAAATCTTGCATGGTTATTCTTTAGGACTTTTGGCTTCTTAATAAAATCATTCCATGGTGTGAAATACATGAGTAACAGCTAATGTTTCTGGTGGTTGGTTCTTGTGTGACAACCATGAATATAACAAATGTTGGTTCTTGTGTTAACAACATTCATTTCGTTTACTTGTTTGCTCGCTGCAATAATATTTTAAGCACACATGCATTGGAAATGATAAGCCATCAATATGCATAAGAGAGCCTTTTCTTCATGTTATGAATCATGCCAAGATAGATCAATAGCTGGAAAAGTGCAACAAAGTGTAGTTCAGAAGAGACATGTTCATCAAAAGTATATGAGGTGATGAATGGAATCAAATGGTAATGAATATTCTCGTCCCCCCCCCCCTCTCCCAATTCAAGATGTGTTATGTGTACGAAAAGGCGAAAGGCAATGGAACATGGTGAGGTAATTTTCCAAATTCATCCACTCTAGCATGTAAGGAATTGCATGATTAAAGATTAGAAAACAACATACCTCCACTTACCCAAAAAGTAGATGAACTATGCAATAGGGATGTAGTTGTTGATGGATCAAGAAAAATGTGACTGATGTTGTCAATACGATTGGATCATGGAATGTGAAGTGAAGGAATTTGAACTGTTGATTGGTTGTATGAATCAAAAGATGAAGTCTGAAAGTGGAACTGTAGTACTCTCATATGGCTGGAAAAGAAATTGTTGCAATTGTTGATGGAGTCATGGAAAATTGCATAGTCTTCACCCGCTGCTAAAACCGATGGTACAATTCTAGTCATGTGAATGAATGTGTCAATTTCAAGCATGAAAAGAAGTCATTGGATTACCGACCATTGATGAGTGTCGTCAACCAATGCGAGGCAAACTCACATTTGATGTCAATGAGTGCTAAGGTACCTAAGTACATCTTGCGAAGTGTGAATGAATGAGATGATGTCGAGCCACTTGAAAGATCTAACGATCAAGGGACATTGATGTATTCCCATGATTGTCAGCGAGAGAACTTGTCATTAAGGCATGCAAGCCTCAAGGTACTCAAAAGGACTCTAGTCTCTATCCCAGATAAGGTGCTGAGGTTGATGGGGCAAGACTTATTGAAAGGTGGGCCTTAAGGAATCACACATCAGTCAACACGAGTTCATACAAAATGATTGGTAGGACTATAGATGAAAAGATCTCAGTAGCAACAGGTTTGTATGGAAAGGAAAACAAGGCAATGTAGTCACGGAAAGGAATTGAATGGTTTTATTCGTAAGGAAAAATGAACTACAAAATAAGAAAGAGATGTATGTGACTCATAAAAATAGGTGTGTATGAAGTCATGACGGATAAGGAAATGAAAGGTGGACTTCAATACATGGATGTCGAATAAGCTTGGAAGGAGAAAGGTAAGTGATCATGTCATGGCGTAATTGGTTTTCTGAAAGATGGCAGTGTAGCGTAAAACGTCATGACATGTGCGATGAAAATTTTAGCTCCTTCAAGCTTTTAATAAATCATGCTTTTCTGAAAAGTTTTTCGATTCTTGAGAATCACTTCGGCATGAGATTGGATCGTCTTCAAGCTTGTAAAGGCTTAGTACTAATCCTGCATGAAAACTGTGAGAGCTTCGAAAAATATAAAATGCAGGAATGAGTACGAATGCGAGCAAATCAAATTTTAAAAAGTGTGTTTTACCTGTTTCCCTTTGCGTGCAAGTTTCGTCGCCGATTGTTGTTTGAAGTGACTCAAGAAACCAAGTTAGCTCAAATGTAAAAACGTTATTTTAATATTGTTTTCGGGATTTAGGAAATATCCATTTGCAATTTGTTTTTATTTTTACAATGTTTTGATTTTTTTTGTGTAAAACATTTTCTTTTTATCGTTTTCTTATTATTATATATATTTTTTATAATAAAACAAAACAAATAAAATAAAATTCTTTTTATTATTATAATAATATTTTTATAATAAAACAAAACAAATAAAAGAAAATTATTTTTATTATTATATTTTTTATAACGAAACAAATAAAAGAAAATTACTTTTATTATTATATTTTTTATAACAAAACAAATAAAAGAAATTTATTTTTTTATTATATTTTTTTTATAATAAAACGAAACAAAAGAATGGAATTTTCATCGGGAAATTGAGGATGTCACTGAAATCATCCTTTTCTTCACAGAAACCTTCATCTTTCTATACTTGCACCACTAGGCCACCATGAATGTCCCAGACTGATATGAGAAGTTTGTGGCGCCCGAGGGCACTAAAAAAAAATGAGCTATGAACGGGACATGAAGATTATGAATGTTGCAACTTTCATCATCAAAAGAGAAGACCACACAATTGGCAATATCGTTCGCATGCAATTGCACAGGGATCCAAATGTGCTCTTTGCTGGCTACAAATTGCCACATTCGTTGCAGTACAAGATTCTTCTCAAGATCCAAATTACAAGCCAATCTTCTCCAATGCGGGCTTATAACTTAGCAATCGATGATCTTGATAAAGAGCTCGATCATTTGAAAAGATCTTTTGAGGATGAGTTGGTGTGTCTTCAATCAGGAATCTTGCTACCTGTAGAAGCAGAACTGTGTTATCTCCTTCATATGTGCACGCAAGAACATATACAACAAATAGTTCTAGAAGCCCACTACTGCACAAGTACCCATGTCCACCACAAAGCTTACGACAATATTCAATGCTATCTGCAGTCACCGATGTTATCAATGGCTTTAACCCAGCGTTGCATGCATGTTAATTCCATTATCTGTTCCAGAACCACAGTCATTATTGATCATAAAATCCTCACCACTCATTTCTCATACAGGATCTTTTCGGCATCAATTTTGCATTTCTTGTAAGTGATAAGCAATAGGTAATTGATGTGCTTAAGCGTTTGAGACATAAACCAATCAAATGACCAGTTTGGTGTGTTGTAACATAACTTTAATCCTTGGGGGAATCAACCACGGATGCTCAAAAACCAAATTAAATGGCCATTTTCACATGTTGTAGCCCCGCGCTTTCACCCAAAGAGTGATAACCCAGCCTTATTCAATTTCCTTCTTTGCAGATGCCAATTTTTTTCAAAGGTCTGCCCCAATCCAGTATTTCTGAGTCAATTCTTGTTTCCACAGTGATCATTCATCCAGGAATATCAAATGTCAAGACCAACCCAACTGATCGTTCCATAAAGTGCAGTTATGGTTCACCCTGACAATGGAATAGTAACAAGAGAAAAAGTAACACGACGTTATAGCCCTTTCTCTATATGGTCTAACAAGTTCAGAGTTGGTTTGGATAAGTGTTTCTTACTTGGATTCTTGTAACATGGATGCCAGAGAGGACGTGATAGAAACACAAAAATAAGATATATTGTTGTTGGTGGAACACAAGATTCAAAATCTTGAATTGGTCTTCAACATACATCGTAATCAAAACAAGAAATTAATTATAACCCTTCCATATTTCTCATTGAATCATCGATTCATTGTCAGGCAGAACAGAAGTGCGAGATAAATCAAACAGTCAATCATCGGAAACGTAGAGGGACTGGCAATCCAATATTGTGCCACGACACCACAAATGAAACAATTATCGGAAATATCAGAAAACGGTTTTCAAATCCGTGTATTGAGATCTAACAGTAAACCAAATACGGGAGCGACGGGTGCTAGAGTATTCCGCAGGTATATTGTTAGAGATTACGACATTGGAATCCAATCTATTGGCATTCTTGTTTTGGAAAATTTTCATCAAAACCTGGCAGTCAACAACCTTGGTTACCTATCCCTTATTCTCCGAGAAAATATTAGCACATAACATGCTTTCGTGATAAGGTTCCATTGAGAGGAAGCAACGAAGAAGCAATTTTATGAGCTAGACTAGACATTTTTTCAAGGAAAGAAATCGAATTTGGAAAGGTGGGGCTTGGGAATCTGGGATATATCTATTTCACCCAACTATGATATTACATTCTTAATTTTCTGGCCTCCAGGCTCAACAAAACAGTTTCGACTGCATCATTGGAACTCATGGTATTGTTATTTTATTGCTCTTGTTTTATTGCAGGTTTAATTTCGAGGTGGAAATAGGATGAAGAGGGAGGTACTACTACTCAAAACCAGAAATGGACCAGTCTGAATGTTAAAAACGAGAAGGCTCACTTCAATCGATTGCAATTGGGATACAGCTTCAACCACTGTTTTAGTATGTAAAAGCTCAAAGGATTCATCTGCCTAAATTTGCAAACTAGTTTTGTTTTATTCAGCGAATTCTTTATTGTTCTTACTTGCAGGTCCAGGATGGACGGACAACATTTTTTTACATTAAAATTTTATTTTATTATTTTTTTCTTAAACAATGTTTTTTATTTATTTATTTATTTTTATTTATTTTTTTTATATTCGTTTCTAAAAAATGGAACTGAAAAATGTAAAACAAACTGATTTTTTTTTAGCAAATGGAGATACTGCTGTACGACCCACCTAGAAAACAACACCTCAAAAATTGTTCCCACAATCTATTGTATGACCCCTTCTACAGCAAGGAATGCTCAAAACAACCTTGATTTTTGTTCCCACAAACTACCTTGAAAATCGTGCCCTCCTCCCTATTGTACGGACTGTACGGATCCATACAGTACGGCCTCCCACACAACAATAAATTTTAGCACACTCAAAATAGGGTTTTTCCTTGGTAAATGTGCCCAAGATCTCTTGGAAAATGCGCCCAACTTTTTTCCCTTTCCTCTTCTCCTCAAAGCTCTCTCGAAAATCTATCAATCTCTTCTTCTCCTCAAAGCTCTCTCGAAAATCTATCAATCTCTTCTTCTCCTTGTCTTGCACACTACCCAATGCATTCTCTTATAATTTGAAAGTGGCCTTTCACCTTCCAAGTGTTTTTTCACCTTCCCTGTCCCTAAATCCAAAGGCCTAGATCTAATCTTGCCTTTGCATGATCAAGGGACATGATTCATGCCCTCCAAATAAATCACTTAAAATATTAAAGTACAAATTCACTTTACAACATAAGTGCACTATATGAAATAAAGTCACTTTAATATTAGAAGGCACAATTTATAAAAAGTCACTTTAATATTAGAAGGCACAATTTATAAAAAGTCACTTTAATATTAGAAGGCACAATTTATAAAAAGTCACTTTAATAAAAGAACCCCTTTATTACAACTTTATAAAAGTCCATTACAAAGTCAAGTGCCTAGTAGTGTAAGTATAAGGTTACTTTCGCATACAAGAAAAAACATGTGGAGTACCTCCCAAGATATAAAAGCTAAAAACCAAGTCGAACTGAGCTTTTATATTGGAATCACACAATCTGAAGAGGAAACAATAATTTCATGACAAGGGTTTATGAAAGAAACAAAAATGAAGAATGTTTTCTTTTGAAATAGCCAAAGTACTCAAAGAAGAAAGATGAAACAAGCACATTCATTTACCAGTCAAATAGATCCATTTCCAAAACTATTCATTGCAAAAAAGAAAATGCATTTGATGGGTACAAGTTAGAATAGCATACCTTCCCTTAGAAATTTAAATACCTTTGAGAAATCAGTGTTCTAGTTTCTAGCATCTACCACAGTCATGCCTTGGGACAACATTGTCGCTTCACGGCTTCAAAACTCTAATTCAAAAATGAAATTCCAAAAATAGTGCAAAGGTGGTAAAATCAACACAAATGAATGCTTGTGTCCCATGCATTGAATTCATGGGGCGTCACATTCTCTAAAACAACATACACATTAACTTTACAATCCACCTTAGAATCCACTTTTTATTATCAGAAAATCACATGCCTGGAAACATTGCCAAGTAAGCTAGCAGCGCATTCTACACAACCATGTCAACAACCACATAAAACTACAACTCAAATAGCAACCCAAAACCTCACATCAAACCAAGGTTTTAATTAAAACCACATTCAATACAAATGATCGATGCAATGGATATACACATACCAATCTTGAAGATTAAACGCAAGGTCCAAGTGATGGCAAGCGCTAGATGATATAAATGTTGAGCTCATATAATATACCATATGCAATATGTAAAAGAAACTTTCAACCCTTTAATTTCAACGTCCCACCTTCTCTCATATAGAACCAACAATTATTATATAAATGGGATGGTGTTTAGAGTTATATAAAAGACTTTTATATATGGTAGACCATATAACTATACCATGCATGAATTTTCATAAATGAACTTTCCTTCCTTTGAAATATATCATGTAACTAGAACTCAACCCTTGTGATAAAATCCTTGGTGTGACACAATAATTATAAGCAAAAGAGAACCTTTAAATGATTAATAATCTTCTTATGTAAGAAACAAAATCATTTATGAGTGGTATGTGAGTAAGATAAAATATCTTTTTCATTTTCATGAGAAGAACTCATTTTCCTTCTATGCAATAAAACTCGTAATCAAACCAAAGAAGGAAACATTATCATTGTACAATGTAGATGCGACCATTTCAGCAGAGTGGAAACATTCAATCCTAGGGATAATTGAAATTAAACATCATTTATTTCTCCCTAAGGGGTCCCACCTATAGTTAAATATTTAATATGTCGTAGATAATAAAAATTTCAAATCATGCCTTGCAACTATTTGCAGGCTGGTGTCTATTTTGCGAGTGAATATCTGGCGACTCCAAGGGATAGGCAAATTTTAACTAGCTAGAACTGAAGAATCTCTAGTTCTGATTGCATCATATTTCTCTAAACATTTCTCTGGTATACTCTTGCAAAAATAAATTGTATGGAGGGAAGAACAGGAAAGAAGAAAATGGTAATGACTTTGCACATCATGTTTCAATAATAAATTTGTAGGTATGGAAACTACTACATAAGTAGTGTTACTAACCCAAAAGAAGATCATTTGTCTCTTTCTATTCTTACGAACTTCATAGCACATCAACAAAATTTTGCACCTAGCATGACAAAGTAAGTGAATTAAGTGATCCAATTTGACTCAAACATAATGTCAAAGAAAACAAAACCCGAAACTGATAAGAGCTAAAAGAAAATCAGTTGTACAGACATGAAACTAAATAAACAAAACCAATGAAAAATATATACATGAAGCGTTTAAAATATAATCAATCAAATCATTATGGTTCAACATAATGCTTCAAATGTGAACCATGTGTTGTATATGAAAATAATCGCTCTTCTATGTCTTTTAATAAGTATGAATTTTTACCTATGACAGAGGCGATTTTGTATGGACCCGGCCAAAGCTTTTGTAATTTGGAATGTTTTATTTTATCGGTGTGAGAAGAATCTCAAAGCAACACTTTCTCATCAACTCTAAAAATAGCGGATTTAGTTTTTTTTTCGAAGCTTTTTTTAATAGTTTGTTTCATTTTCCTCGGATTTTCTAAATCATGGTTTCTTTGTTCTTCCAATGAAGGAAAAACATTTATTCTTTGAGAAATATTTGTTGTGTTTAATTCTTTAGCCTATAACGCTAATCGAAGAGAAGTAACTTCAAGTTCTATGGGAATAATAGCTTCTTGTCCATATAAGAGCTCGAATGGGGTATGGCCAGTGCTAGACTTAGTGATGGTACGATCTACCCAAAGTTCATACATGAGTAGTGTGTGCCACTGACAGGGTTTATCATCTATGATATTCCTTAAAATTTTGACCAAGTTTTTATTAATGGACTCAACTTGTCCATTTCCTTGCGGATAATAGGTAGAAAAAGTAAAGTGTTTCACACCAAATTTATTAAGAAATTGAGTGAAATTGGAAGAAATGAAAGTTGGTCCCTTATCTGAAATAATTTCAAGAGGAAGACCAAAAAGAGAAAAGATATTAGATTCTAGGAAAGAGTTGACCTTCTCATCTTGTGCATGCTTGAGAGGTATGTTGATGCAAAAATGTACAACAAGAATCCTACATGCAAAAGATTGCAATGCACTATATTATTTCTATTACTATATTATCTAACTAGTAGGAGGGACCCCTTAGAGAAACTATATTAAGTTGATTTCTCTCCTTTTTCTCTAAAAAAGAAATCCATCTTGCAAACAAATGATTAGATTAAATTACAGTTTGGTACTCTTTTTTGGTTCACATGCACAAATGATATCTTCGACAGTGATCTTTGATGCTCCTCAACTTCATATTGCATCATCATAGTGTTCTAAAAGGAAAAGAATAGGTGAAAGATCTTTGCACCAGAGTTATAACACTTATGATTACAAGTTTTAAAAATTGTATGATTTTGGTTTGTGACATATTTAAAAAGGGTGGTCAACTTTCATTTCACGCACATATATATGTCATATAACAATGATGATATCCTATAGAAGTTTTGATCTTATACAAGGTTGTTTCATACAAGTATGAACAAACCCGACTTACAATTAAATTCATATATGCTATGGTTACCATATCTCACGTCGTTTTATTGTTAAGTTGACATGGTTCGTTTATAAAACAGTGACACTTTGTATTGGTTATTAATGTGGTATAGTGGTTGTAAGTTCTATAGTGTACTATGCATGGTACCAAAGTTTGACTTGGAGTCTGAGTTGGATATTAAGTGTGTTCCATCATGTAATTTTTGGATGGATATCATGTAAAGGTTGGTGGGTTTGGGTTGAGTTGAGGAGACGTGAATTAATGGAGAGGTAATGCTCTCTCTGTCAGTTTTTCCTCCTGAGGTATTCCACCTTTTTGCATTGTTCTTGTTTGGAATTGGTTTGTTGTTGTTAGTTGAGGGTTTTGGATTCTAAATTTTTGGGTGGTTGGGTAACGATATTTGGTCTTTTCTCTCGTGGATATTTATCTCATTTGGAGAGGTATGGACATCTTTTGACTCTTCTAGCATCAATGGATTTCTTTGCTCTGATAAATTTTCAATGGTTGGCTCAAGTTTGTTTGCATGTTGTATGTGTGCTATGAGTGTGATGTTAGAATATAGAAGATGGTGTGCTCGTTTTACCATTGATGATACCCTCGTCACCCAACCACAGGCCAAAGCCACCCTCCAAGCACCTTAACCTTGACCTGAGAATTCCTAAGGAAGAAAACCCTAGGCTGGATAGCCAAACAAAGGACAGTGCATCTCTTTCCAAGGATAGCGCAACACAAAAGAATGATCAGATAGTCCCAAACCCTAGCCAAGAGATATCCAAGCCAATATTAAAACCATGTTGCTGCTATAGCTGCACCAGCAGCTCTCCTCCAAATCTGTGCACTAAACTGGGAACTGCTGCGCAGAACTGGCTCTGTCTGCAACTGTTGAGATGCTACAAATGAAAATTGGCGCCCTGTATTTATAGTAATCCTGCCAGTTTGTTGGGGCCGACTTCTCCTTCTGGGTATGTGTCTTTTCAGTATATTATTATTAATTATGGCCGACTTCTTCTCTTGGAGGCTAATAGCCTAATATAAATTATCTTCTTGAGCCGACAAGGCTTCTAGGGTTATTATCCAATTCATTAGGGTTTCTCTTGCTTCCCGGAGTCTTCTATTCTCGTCAAGTTCACATGTAGAGGTAAATACCTCCCGCAGCTACCATAATATTAACACTCCCTCCTAGCTAGAGAGGTATTTACAGGTAATGGACTTGAGCACAAAATATACCATTTACCTGGTAGCATCAATATAGTCATCTAGACTATTTCATGACTAGATCATGAGCATCACCATCACCATCAGTTGCATCATCTCTCGAAACCATAATTCATCTAAGTAGTTTAAATATGATGTTGGATAAGTCACTCTCACCATGGAGTGATACAAGAGGAGTAAAATCTCTGAATTGTTTTCCGTCTGGAAAATCTATGTTCATCATTCATCTGAATGATCATTATCTCCAATAAACTGTTGATAGCCTTCAAGGCAATTAGAACAAGGATATAACACACCTGTGTCTATTCATAGTAGTACACAACTACAATCCAGTGGTTAACTACCACATCAAGTAACACACAAGTACTTGATCAGCTACGTATAGTTGCAAGAAGTGAGAAACATTCACCACAGTAGTCCTCATCTACTGTCATATAGTCTAACAAACATCTGAGAGAATCCTGCATAGAAACAATGTTATGATAAAAACGGTATCATCTGGGCCAATCTTTCACTCACGTCTGTGAGATCTGAAAGAATGTCTGCCACCACAATAGTCTTCATCTGCATAGAAACAATGTTATCATAAAAATTGAATCAACTGGGCCAATCTTTCACTCACGTCTGTGAGATCTGAAAGAGTGTCTTCCCTCAGTATAGAATATCAACAATGATCATTTGGGCCAATATTTCACTCACGTCTGTGAGATCTGAAAGAATGTTTTCCCTCAATATATAACATCAATAATAATCATCTGGGCCAATCTTTCACTCACATCTGTGAGGTCTGAAAGAATGTCTGCCCTCAACATAGAATATCAATAATAGGCTATCTGCCCCATTCTTCTCAACCAAGAAAGAAGGATTGTTTTTTATTTCTGAACCTGGACCATTTCCCACCCTGGGCCATTCTTCCGACACTAAACAAAGTGTAACCTGGAGAGAATGAGTCTGCCCTCGAGAAATGCTTGGACCATTCCTTACCCTGGGCCATTCCTCCGACACTAAACAAAGTGTAACCTGGAGGGAATGAGTCTTCCCTAAGAAATGGATGTCCTGGGCTATTCCCCACCCTGGGCCATTCTTCTGACACTAAACAAAGTGTAACCTGGAGAGAATGAGTCTTCCCTCGAGGAATAACTGTACCTGATTTTTGAGCCTGGACTACTCCCCACCCTGGGCCATTCCTCCAACACCAAACAAGGTGTAGCCTGGAGATAATGAGTCTTCCCTCGAGGAGTAACTGTCCAGACCATTCCCCACCCTGGGCCATTCCTCCGACACTAAACAAAGTGTATCCTGGAAAGAATGAGTCTTCCCTCGAGGAATGTATGTCCTGCATCAACCTCCAAAACGGACAATTCTTCGAAACTTCTCACAACTGTGAACTTCGAAAGAATGAATGCCCGGCGAGGCGGACCATTCTACTTGACCACTACACAGAGTGACTGCCAAGAAGAATGATTGTCCTAGACCACTCCCCATAATGGGAAGTCGTTGTCTATGATACATCAGCAATCAGTCTGCCTCCCATGTTAACTACAAT